>JAUESI010000008.1:6099024-6146574 GCA_032275145.1 Synergus laeviventris | reverse complement strand
TATCAAATTACATTCTATATTATAATATAATAATCCATGTTCATGTTTCAATAATAACTTAATACAGTAATTTTCAAATCTCGTAAAACTATGAAAAAGTTATAAATTTACTTACACTAATCGTGTCAAGTCCCTTAATTAAATTCTCATAAATCCAGTCTTTTTTCTTATATAAAACCATTATTGAAATCCTTCAAACACATTTCACTTAATTCAATAAATCTCCCTCTAATGAATGTGAACGGACGTGAGAGTTCATTCTATGGCTCTGCATATTCGGTAGTCGATATCCAGGTGCTTTCTAAAGCTCCCATCCTATATATTTGCAGGGGTAGAGTCGATATTTTTTTCTTTCTCCGTTTTCATTCGATACGCGTTTTTCCCTCTTTCTTTCGCCGATAGGTTTCCTGATAAATGGGCAGAGATTTCACGCGAGCAGTTAATTTCTTGGCGCGTGCAAGCGCACTTTACAGATGCATTTTTTTCTTTCCAAGAGCGCGCAAAGAGCTATACGCTGGATGAGGATAATTAATCGTTCGTGGAATGCATTGCAATCTCGTTAACTGCTTTTTCGAAACTTACTGTAAATATTTACGGGTCACCATTACCGTATTTAGTGCAATTTATAAATTATCATATCTGTGACATACATTCTCAGAATGTGTCTTTCATTAATTAAAAAATACCTCGCCTATTATTTGACATGTTACTTCCTATTTTTATATAATCTTACCACGCGATTTTATTCGACCGACTAAAATATTCACGACAAGCAATCTGCTAGGCACTTTCCACCCTTTTATCGCGATGACACATATATATATGTTACGCTTATATTTATAAAATGCGACTCAGAAATCTGAGATTTCTAGCTCACGTCGCAGTTCCATTCTTTCGTTATTCCTGTTCTCACCATTACTTTCACTCCCGTTTCATGATTTTCACCAATTAGCTATGGCTTTTAATTGTTATAAATAAACATAGGTGGATGTAGCGAAGCGCGTGTTGCATTTTCAGATATCAATTAGCCTATCTTTTACATAGCGTGTTGTGTTTGTTTTACATTATACGCATTCGCGACATGTTTCGATTCAGGGACAGGAAACCCCTGGAGAGTCGTTTATTCGTTTACATGTGCGCCACAGGGAAAAAAACACTATTTTTTAAATTCCCTCTCCGTGCAGACGATTCATTGCGATTGCCATTGTAAACCGGGAAACGACCTTCGAGGGCCATTCTGGCTCGCGTTTTTGCCTACAATTCTGCATTCAGGGTTTAACTGTCTGACGAGAATTTTCACGCGATCACTCACTGAGGTGTTAACATTGATATTAATTAAGCTTTATTCGCCCATCACGCATTCCCCTGGGCAGGAAATTGAAATTATTTCCTTGGTGCGTTTAAAATTGTCCGGGAAATTGAAAATCCAAATCGTCACTTTACATGCAAAAACGTACCAGAATTTATAATTGCTTTAGTGACTCTCGATTCAAATTTAACTGATGGTTAGTAAAATAAGTAACTTATGTTTTTTTTTGTAATTTCTTTTAAGTTCATTGGTGACAGTGAATAACAATATCATTTTTTCCCTGAAAAAAAGAGATCATTTCTTTGATAATATCTTGCGAAAATTTTTGTCTAGGGGATATTCTAATTCATAAAAGGTCATTGGAAGTCACTGGACTTCAGTCATATTGTCGCTTATTTACGTATAAAAGAAAATTTGAGGGGTTGGTTTTACGAGAGTTTTAGTATCCATAAGAATAAGTCTAGCCCAAATTCCCCCGAATTCGAGTTTTACGACTTATAAGCCAGCCCTGCTAAAATTTAATTCTCCATTGAGTGCTCTCCAATGTTCAGTGTCTGATAAGCTCTGGAATTAAACGATTACCTTCCCCCTTATCTGGGGTCCTCTTAAAAAATATATTTATTAATAATAACAAAGAATCAATTACGTCTCTTTCATTTTATTTAGCTTTTATAGCTTATTCAACAGATTTTATATTTATATTTGTGGAATTTTAAGTGTTCTCAAAATATGTAAAGTGTTCAACTAAATATGAATGATATAAGAGAAATAATCTTTTTCATTAGAATATCTAGACTACACTCTTTTAAATGGAAAATCGTACAAGAGAAAAAATTTACGGCTAGAACATGACAGGCATTTGCATTTTATTCATTAAAAAATTGCGTGACCGCAGGCGCAAAACAACCCTCGAAAATCAAGCAGTTTGGGCCACTCCCCTTGTTGGGACCGTCTTTCCGGGTCCTGTGTATAAAGGGGGTAAATGGAATGATATTTCTATTTTTAGACCAAGAGTACGCGACAAGACCCTCCCTTGAATGTCAAAAGGAGAGCCAAGATGAAATCGCGTGTCAAGGGGGTGCGTTATCAGGAAACGTGAGTCGATCATATTCTGCACCCGCGTGCATAAAAAATTGTGACACGCATTTACGAATGTATATATCGTTCTTTTTATTCCCCGCTAGGGAGTCGATCAGCCCTTCCCATTTTTTTGATACGCGCCTCACTCTTGATTCGTTGACTGTTAATGTCCCATTCCCGTGACTACATCCTTAGGGCAATACGCATTTATTTGAAATAAATACACGATATATGGTGTACAGCATATGAGGAAAAATCAAGATAACTTTTGGGGAAACCCGGGTTTATAAATGTTTCTGACTTACGACGTCGATCTGTATTAGTATTAAATATACATTTTATTATCTGAAATGATCATAATCAAGAAAAATAATGATATTTTTTCATGCACTTTTCCACAGTTTGTGTATTTCATAATAAAAACCGACAAGTTTTGTGAAATATTTTAATATCTCGTGGTCTGCTTCATGGATTCGATTGTCGGAAACTGCGAGTAATTAGAGGAGCAATTAGAGAACAAGGAAGAAGAAAGCTGCTATACTTAAGAAGCGAGAGTGAGGCTAGGACGAGTCCTCATCAAGGTACTAAAATCCAGGCCGGTCTTTCAGAACAAGCTTCCTCGTGCGTGACTACTCAAGCGCAGTGCATACACGACAAAGTTGATGACTTGAAAAAATATCCTTACAGTTATTTTCCTTAGAAATCAAAGACTTTCAAAATTACGAGACTAGCTAATTTTTATGAAAAATGATTCTGTTATTTTGATATTGGAATTTGTTTCAGCTCTGTATATTTATATAAAATCATGCATAATTTATTCAAGAATTTCGCAAACGTTCTACTGTATCTGAAAGTAGGAAAACAGTTATGATGCCAGCTTTCATGCTCCTAACAATCACGACTTGAACCAAAGTTCCTGGAACTTGGAAATCATTTCTGCATGAGTGCGGTGACAAATTCAACATAAGAGCCAAAGTGGGCACTAATCACACTTACAATTAGGCTGGAGTAGGTGCAACGCTAGGAAAATGTTTCTTATAAATCGAGGTATAAAAGCCACGTGTCGGCACCTAACAAACTTGAAATTCATTGGCGACAGCTGACTGAATCGTTAATTTCACATTAAACCATGAACTCTTATTAAACTAACGCAGCCCGAAACTTGGGACTTTCCCAACTGCTACCTTCACTTCCGGTTCAAATCACCCACGTCACGTTATTTACTGACTGGCCTCAACAACCCCGGATTTTCTAACGCTGATTCCTAAATTATTCATTTCCATTTTTGATTACTTCCAACTAATAAAACTCGGAGGGAATTACAATTTCTTTCAGGGTATTTTTTCACTACAACTAAACTGAGAATAGAACTTTGGTACACCATTCTTCTTCCATGAAAAATATATGCAAAAGATAATGTAGGAGTTGGGTGTCATTTATATGAAGCAAACAAAGTTTTCTTAAGTAAAACTGGTAAATTGGCAGAGGTTGAGGTAAAGTTTAATCATCTTGGAGAAATGTCGATTTTCTAACCTGATGTTAACCTTTGGCTCGGCTGGGGCTTATCTGAAATTAAATCGGTTTGTGAAATAAGGAACTCGTGACACCACGTTAAGGGTAGTTTCGGAAGAGCTATAGTAGGGGTAGGTAAAGGTATAGGAAGTGGGATTTGTTCGGGTAGCTTCAGGGCAAGAAGGACATCTCGCAGATGGCCTCGGTTGACAGTCGACACTTAATTTATTCCCCCGATAATCGCGATTATTATGATAATCCTTTCAAACTCCTTTTCCATCATCGGCCAACAACCCCTTTTTATAGATATTTTCACAAATTGGATTCATGCCATCTTTCTGACGGCAATACATAAAGGATGCGTTTAACAGTCATCGCGCAATTTCCTCCTCCATTAGAGATCGGATACCCATAATCTTTTTATTTAAAACCGGTTACCTCTTCTATTCATTTTTTACATTCAATCCTAATCGCTTTATGAAATCATTAGATAAATTATTATCCAAGCAACTCAGGACACATTTTTAAAAGTTTAGAGAAATCTGAATAATAAAATTTTAATTGTACTGTTTATTTAATTGTGACGGCTTTAAAGTATTAAAACTGTTTTCAATGATTGTAATTTAAGTTTGAATACTTGAGTTCTAAAATATTTAAAGATTTAAAAAGGTTAACTTTGTTAACTGAGAAATTATTTATAAATCGTATAATAATGATTAACTTTAATGTCACTCTATAGAAGTGATAACAAATTTATAATTTTACTCTGTCGATAATGCTTTGACACTGAAATAATTTCAAATTAAAAAATAATTATGAAAACGTACACAGTAATTCTACTTTTTTATATTCAATTAACTTTTTAGATTGACTCAAAAGTTCATGATATCCCTTGAAATCCTGTAAAAGGTCATAAAATTACTTAATACTCTATAAAATATTTTTAAATCCCTTAAAATTCCTGAAAATGCAATAAAATCTAGCCAAAATTCGTGAAAATTTTGAAATTTAAAAGAATATTTATTTTAAGGGTCCATACAATTTTTTCCATGCACTGTAGCGCGCGTATAATCGTTATAATTATAATCCGGTTTGGATATTAAAAAATGTAGTATTGATTAAGGTTTGAGCTTCCGAAAGTATGCAGCATTGCAGGGGTGGAAGGAAGCCTTATTTTCGAGATTGGATCGATGAGTTACAGAAGGTCTGGTTATTCATGAATTTACTGACCGATCCGTTGGTCAAAACGAGGATAAATTATGTGAGTGAGAAGATTCGAGAGGGCTGGAAGTACATCATTCGGTTGCCTTTGCTCTTATTTTTGCGTTCCACGTGAAGAAAACGTGTCTTGAATGAAGACTATTCCGAGGAAAAGTATCTAGGCTCAAACACTTGCAATGTAGTCTTGCTACCAGATTGAATTTCCAAGATCGCGAGCGTCCACTGACCCCAGGGATCTGTGCAGTAAGCACGTGTGTTCCACACTTACTACACTCGAGTACCTCAAGAAATACAGAAAACTTCAAGAAATAATGCAAAAGTCACTTCTTGCGTAAACCTTTTTTTGTTTTTCTTGGCAGGTTGTTGTGCTAAAAATAGGTAATTATATGTATAAGATGAAGCCAGCTGAGCATTGAATAAAAATAGACCTTATGAGCTACATGACATATAGGAATTATTGATGTTCATTTAAACAGAAGTTCTTGTGTTATTATAATCAATATTTCATGAATATGTACTTTTTTGTTGCAGGTGAGTCTGATGCATACTATAAAAGCTTCCCAGAGAAACGTAAGTTACAAATTGTGTCGATAATAATGATATATAAGTTTAAATTTGTAAGTTAAATAGGAAATTTTTTTAAGGCGACAGAAGAGTAAAAATGCATCGTTTTAATATTCCCCTTGTTTGTAGTATAAGGTTAACGTCGATGTGTAGTAGGTCAATCCCGCAGGAGATTATAGAGAAGAGGTTAACGCTTAACTGCCCATACTGCGAAAATTTATGGCAGGAGTTGTGGAATTCACCCTAAAAGTCATATTTATCGCCGCACGGGATCAAGTTTTGTACGCCCATATAGCAAAGATTCATTTCCGTTTCGTTTGCACCTAAAACCGCTTAAATCACGTGAAAGATCCAATGTATCGTTTCCCACTGTAAATCCGCGTACGTTTTTCAATTTTCTCCGAGAGGCTTTCAGCTTCTTTCATAAATCTGTAATGAATAAGAATCTTTCGAGTCTAGTTCCCAAGGAAATGAATACTTTGAAGCGTGGAATATAATATTACTGAATCTAAATTGAATTTCATAATTTACATTTTAATACATCGAAAAAGCATGCGTTCCCAGGGTTAAATGACCCTTGTAAGAAAATAGAGTATGCTATTAAAACTATATAGTATACACATATCCTAACATATAAGCAAAGAAAAGACGATTGCACGAAGGATAATTTTTTATCCTCTCTCTGACACTCTAGGGCATAATCGCATAATCTCTCCAACGAAAAGCAAACTCCGGCGACAAGCTCGTGGCGGTCGTTTTTAACAAGTTTTTTTTTCCTGGACGAGTTTTTATCATACATCGTCTTGGGCACGCGTGCATTCAGACAGTGGGTCGACGATGTCAGCCCGATTTTACCGAAAGCCTGGCGCACTCACGCGATCCACGTGACTAAAGCCGGCTGGAAATTTCGGATAGTAGCTCAGCCCTAGATGGGAGAGGATCGTCAGGAGCAGGGTAGTTGGTACGCCATGCCAGGAACCAGGACAGGGGTTCAGGAGTATGGGGTGCCTGGAAAAGGGCATTAACCTCTGGGCCGCGCACGCGTTCCTTCTACTGTTACTCGTACAGTGTACATAAAACAACTGCACTTGGAATAAGGGATTATATTTTATGCCTATCCTGAAATGAGGGTGAACGGAAAAAGTAAGACGAAAAGAAGAGGGCTAAGAAGGGGTGAGTCAGTTAGGAACAGTCAGGAACAGTCAGGAACCCTGAATCCCCAACATTCTTTACTCCAGGCAAGCCTGTCATATTTTTCGACCCCATACTAATATCCCAGGTCTATTCCCTCTGTCGGTCTTGTCGTTTCTCATTTCTCACCCCCTTTTCCCGAACCTCACTGCATTTCGATTTACAAGTAAGGTACGAGTGTCATTCGCAGTCAGCTGTTATGTCGTTTATGAGATTCCCTTCGCATTCACTAAATCATTCTCTGAGGTAACCGCTGTTTACCGAAGTCGCTATTTCCTCCCTATTAAGCTTTAGGAACTGCTATAATTTTCATATTATGTCGAAAAAATTCATTTTTTAGGTGTTTTTTTTAGTGCAGAATAAAAAAGGGTCTTGGTGGTTGATATCTGTTTAAATAGTCATATATAATAAATATTAGAAAAATATGGTTACGCTTTTCTAATATTTAGCTATAGCAAATAAGGAATTTTAAACTATGATGCTTTTTTTGTTCATATTGAAGCTCCTATCTTTTCATTCGTTTGAAATTTAATATGCAATTTTTGAGCGGTTTCTTAAGATTTTAGAGGCTTTCGAAGAATTCCTAGGGATAAAAAAAAAGTTTTAATCGACTTTAATATGAAATTTCAGTAAGTTTGAAAATATTTTTAATAGTTTTGAGGTATATCGACGGATTCAAAGAAATATTAGAAATTTCGAACAATTTCAAGAGAATTGATCGATTTTCAAATTCTTCAAAATATTTTATGGAATTTCCGGGGACTACAAAACATTTTAAAGAATTTAAAACGGGATTTCAGTTTTAAAAGTTTAAGAGATTTTATATACATATAATTATATATGAGTCATTCCATATCATATTTATAACTGAAAAATAAAATCGCCTCGAATATTTTTTTTTTCGTATTTTAGAAACAAAAAAAAATAGACAGGTATCTTTTATTTTAATATAATATGCAAACTTTTCAAGTTACAAGTACTTAAACATCTGGAGTAGAAGAAATTAAGGATTTTTTTAAATCTTCCAGTTCGTAAACCATTCCTTATTAATTAATGAAATTTTCATAAAGTCAACAATTACCTACATTTTGGGTATAGTGATGAATGAAAAAAGTATTCCTTTTTTTTATATAAGAAATGTTCAATTGTTTTAAATAAGTGGCATTTACGGAATATGTACCGCTTAGAAATCGTTTTTTCAAGGACGAAAATATTCATTATAGTTTTGAGAATAACTCAAAAATTTCAGAGCGACGTGTACACTCCTTGAAAAAACGATCTTTAAGAGGTGCATTTTCCACAAATGCCATTTATTTAATCTGAAAATTTCATTAATTTATAGAAAATGGTTTACGAACTGGAAGATTTAAAAAATACGTATCTATTTTTTGTTTCTAAAGCACGAAAAACAAATATTCGAGGCGATTTTATTTTGGAGTTATAAATATGATATGGAATGAATGATATCTATCAACGGATTCAAAAAAATATCCTATTGATATAAAAGATTAAAACTTTTGCACAGTGGATTAAATCAGTCGAAAATATTTCGAAATCTAAACAGTGTTGTCACTGAAAAGCGCACGTAGAGAATATATGTATGTAAATTATTTTGTGTTTCACTTGATTACTCATCCACTTCAAGGTATTTTGAACTTCTACGAAACAACTTTCGAATCCAATCCCTTAATAACGAATTTCAAACCGATTTAAAACAGGAAATTTCGAAAGACGAGTACTACGGACAGGAATCCGATAGGTCGTTTCGAGAGGAATTATCTCGCCGGTATTATCGGACCCATTTGGACGAGGGTAGCTGGTTCATTCAGGATGGCAGAAGGTTCCTGGGTTCCGTTTACACCGCTTGCCTTCAGGAAATCGCGCGGGCCACTCGTCAACGTCGTCGACGATCTCGGTACGATTAATGGATCTTGGGAAAGCCTCTGCTCTATAGTAGTAGGTGAAATAAATCGTCCTACCGGAGTTTCACTACGTGTTTCGGTGAACAATGAGTCTGATTGCCTTTGAGTGTATATACAGTATACTGTACATGTATGGTATGTATAACTGAAACTATTAAACTCCGTTAAGAGATTTAATAGAACCCACACGAATCAAATTCCGCACTTTCCATTTTTCATGCTTTCCTTTTTTTGGCGTTTATCAAGCCAAAAAAGGGTACCACGTGTTTCAAATGCGCCAGAGTCACCCTCATGTACGAACCGGTGGGTGTCCCGTGACTGGGTTTTTTTACATTACGAAAGGGGGTTCCGTGTATGAGGGTAAGAAAGTGGTGCCTGGTGCGTTCCGGTAGTGAAAGAAGAGGGTAAAAAAAATCTCGATGAGTTATTTAGACATCCGACATATTTAGTTCCCTTTCACTGAACCGTAAAACTTCAGGGTAAAGACAGAAAAAAGAACTCTTGAATCAAAGCAATTTCTTTGATTCAAAATAAATTGTGTTGTCAGTTCCAAGACATTTTTCTTTTTTAGTTCACTGGCATTTTATGATACGCGCGAGAAACATTATGTTGCCAATCAGAAATATTAAAGCTATAAAAAAGTTTGTTATATTGTTTATACATTGATAAAAACAATTGGAAGACAAAGATACGTAATGGAGCTGAACAGAGGAGCTTCAGTGTGTAAAGACAGACAGAAATAGTTCTTTATTTTCGAGTAAGGTTGCAAGGCAACAGCTATTTATGGGTGGAGAACATATTCGCTCTGTCAGAATGAAAACGCCTTAAAATCGATTTTATAAGAAAACTTTCGAACTATACATACATTAGATAGTTTGTATAAATGTCACGTGCTTTGCAACCAACACAGTGTATTTGTGACATTAGGTAATTCCGTGACACTTCAAATGATACGGGTTCTGAAGAACATTATGGTATTCCCTCTTATTTTGTTTGCGTGCATAAAAACCTATAAAAGAAGAGTTGCCAAAGTTAACATCCAGATATAGTTAAAAAATTGAAAATTTAGTATAGCCTGAATATCCAGATTATACTTAGGCTGAATACGAGCATCTTAGATCGCTGTCGCATAGTTCATTACCCAAAATATTATGGTAACTTTGAATGTAAATTTTTCTCCGTGGCTCGATTAATGCTTACACTAAAAAAATTCATTTGCTTCGTAGTTTTATAGCTTGTTTGGTTCCAAGGGCTGAATTATACATGCGCCACAAATAATTGCTACGAGTGTACGTATACGCCCACGAGCATCACGAGCACGTGCTTGTGACACATGCAGCACTCGTGCGAGTACATGATATAGTGGGACATGTACTGAACTTGATGATATACAGACACACACTCGCTCATACTCGCTTTCCGTAGGTCTAGGTAGAGTTATATCCTCGGGAAAGGTGGGCGTTGCGACGTGGGTACGAGAAAGAGGGTGCGAGTGAAGCCACGAGGAAAAAGGAGAGCACAGGCGAGCTACCTGTAATATTGATCCAAAGCAACGTTCCCTTCCATGGTGTCAGGGGATGTTCCATAACTGTCGTCGAGTCTTGAAATGAAAACATCGTCTTGTCGACGATACCCTTACGCGTCCACGCTGATTCCCCGGAGTGCATTTTTCTATTCGGACAAGTTTCGAGAGTCAAGAAAAAAACTCTACTTTCAAAGAATATTAACGTTCATATTGCGCGTCTGTCTCTTATTCTTAGAAATCATTGGGAGACTCTCAAAAATTGATCATACACTTTGTATCCAAAGTTTGTTTCAAATGGCTTTCCTATCATAATCGGTATAAGATTAAGTTGTAAATCTGAATGTTCATGTAGTTCTTAAAGAGATTATCTCAAATGTTCAGAACTCCTCGCCCTATCTCTATAACTGAGGAAGTTTCGAGTCCTTGTGAACATGCCAGATAATCCGAAACAGTTTCAAATCCCTTGGAAAACGTGACCCACATTCGTCTTGCTCTCCGTTTGCAAGAGAGGATCCGTTCCCAATTCTCACGGGTTCGATAAATCTCACTCTTTCCTTGTTGGAATTCCCCTAACCCACTCCAAATCCTTACAAATTCCTGTATCCTTATCTACTCAGTATCGAAACTTTAATCAGTCGCAATCTTAGCTGCAATATCTTATTGATGAAATTCTGCGTATTATAAATGAAACTCACGTAGAATCTGTTTTCAGAGAATCTATTTTTGATAAGATTTAATTATAAATAGTATACGAATAATTTTAAGAAATATTCTATTAAACAATAATAAATATTTTTTCCTAAAATTAAGACATTTACTCCCGAAGCGGAAGAAAATGACCTAATTGTGAAAGATGTTTATTATTGCAAGCGAAGTTGGCGAAACTAATTTGCGTTTATGTGAAAGTAACACACGCCCTTAAGGAATTTCAGGGAATTTTAAGAAATTTTTGGTTTATGTTACTTAAATATCCTGGATATTTAGCATAATGATAGCCGCGGGTAAAATATTCAACATTAATCTCTATATTCATCCTCTTCTTTCCTCGACATGACTTTTCAATTAGAGCAACGGCTGTATAGAGAGTGATTTTTTATTCAGATGTACTATGTTACCCTAGGAGTAACGTAACCCCTTAACATTAAGTATCCGTCTCTAACTGCAAAGTTCACTCAACCAAGGTCAGAATACATAGGATAAGGTGTTCAAGAGCAGGAGGAAAGACGGAAGACTACAGCAGAAACAGTGCTGTGAAGGCACAAGCATTCTGCATTTCTGCAATTGGCCTATTAGCATACAATGTTTAGTTAGCCCGTCCCTTTTCCTTATATCGTTTGCACTTCTTCCCCTGCCATTCTTCACCTGTCTTCGTTAATAAATGTATAATGGTCAATGTCTTTATTATGCATGCATTCTCTTTACGATTTTTGCCTCATAATACTCTCTAACTAAGCAATAACGTTTTATGGTAATAATTCAGATCATAACTTGAGTATCAAGGATATGAAGACTTGAATAGAAAATGAACAGAATTTGTATATATCAGAAATTGTATTGCATTGCACAGTTTTTGCTTTTCTGTTCAGTTTCTTTTTTCCATTCTATCACTTTTCAGTTGCCTCAAGAGCTTGCAACTCTGCATTTCAAAGAATGTTTCAATTTCGCTTTATTTCTTGACTACCGCGCACTTACGAATGCGGAAAGAATTTCCTGCCTCGGTAAAATTCATGAGGTCGACCGTACATCCTGGAGTAATAACAACAATGACAGTAAGTTACGACCACACATCTTTCTACTTCTATGAATGGGAAGTGCGTTGCTAATGTGAGTTGAGGCGATAAAGCCCTTAAATGTCGGACACGCACCGACACTCTTTCTGCGACCTCATGAACCCGCTTTCCCCCCTTTTGTGCCTCTCCAAGCGAAGAAGGCACTTTTAAAATTAAATTTTCTAGTCATACATCTTCGAGGAGGTCTATATTTTCGAAAATTCTTGGACCGCATTATCATGCATGATTAGAATTGGTCAAAACTCGAGTCATGATTTTCCGAAAGATATTGAAAAAAATTATCCGTCGAATTCGCAAATTTCCTAATTATAAAAATTGAAATCTGACGAAGTTCATCTTCCTTATAATGGAAATTCGAACAAGTGTCGCATCCCTGGAATTGCGAACGATATTCCGCCGATATTCAGCCGATACTTATTTATATATTTTACGGATGTTCATTTCAAAAGAGAAAAAAGAAGAGTATGGGAGAGGGTGTTATAGGAAATGAGTTGAAAAGGAGGAATGGACTGCAACGTTCCGTCAAAATAAATGCAGCATCCACGGGAGATGTCGCGCGTCGTAATTAATCATCGGAAAATTACCGCTTCGGTAGTTCGAGGAAAAGGATGGAAAACATCCTGGCGCCATTAAAGTCCTAACAGGTGTACTGAAACAGCGTTTTGCAATGAAATTTTCACGTTCTACTTTTCATCTTACTCTCCACTTTTATCTCCCCTCTATGAATTTTTTTATGCATTTGCCAATTAATTTCCCGTCCAATGTCCTTGCCATCTGATTACATCGTTTACTGCAGGTGAACAATATTATTAGCATTGTGATATATTGTAAAACGGATTTCTACAAAAGTATCCTTGCGGCGAATGCCGCAGGTAAATAATTAACTAGCGTCCTTCAATCAGACAAGCATTTTTATTTTGAGTGCTCTGTAAACATATTTATCGACTTGGAAAGAAGCATGGCTCCTTTGAATGACAACATTCATTTTGGTTCCTTCATAACTGTTTTTTAGGGAAAAATTTAATAATAAGGTATCAATTCTTATCTTATTTCTATAATCTAATATTGAGAACAAAGTATTTTAATCTAAAAAAGGTCAGAGACAAGGAAAAGTCAGATCGCGAAACTTCAATATTTACGAGCTCTGTTAAATGAATCGCCAAGTTATTATCACTGATAATAACTGCAGTTAAAAAAATTATTTTGTTTACTGTGAAAAACATGGGAATCATCTAACTCACTAGAAGACTAGAAGATTCTGAATTCGTATTATAAAATTAAATATATACAACGTGAAAGCGCTTACGAAAGTAATTTTGCTGCGGTAACTTTAATTTCTTTCTCAATGTTGAGTCCAAGATGAACTTTGACCTTTCTCTACGCAGATCGATAGAGCTGATTATGAATTAATATTAGTAAGACATGATCGAATAAATCGAGGGACAAATAAAAGTATATTTTCGCACAATGCGTCGCAGCGACAAGTGGAGCAAAATAAAAAATAGATCATTGTTGTGAAATTAAGAGATCTCTATTTTTGTTCTATTCTGTCTCCAAACATTTTAAGAGTAAAATTTCTATTTATGAACACATTCTGTTAAGATATCTTTGGCACGTTAGATGAATCCGTTTTATATTAATTATTCAGTTCACAATCGATAGATAAAGACACAAATGAATGAAAACTTTTCGTCATTTGAATTTCAAATAAGGCATATATATATCATAAAATTCCGCTCGTGTAAAACACATTTATAATCTTTTATATATTTCTTGTGTTTCAGGTAAGATTTCGGATCCTGAATACCAGTATGCACCAAAATTTGATTCCAGAATGGCTCACGAATATATAAATTGTAAGTCTATTTATCATTATTGAAAAAGTCGTATTAAAATCCAAAGTGACTAACCTTATTTACATATGATCTATATTTAAATATCAAACAACTGTTAAGTGTGTTTATGCAATTAAAGTTTTGAATGGCTAAGTTTCAGTGACTCAGAAATATTAAAACGACTTCAACTTATTATAATATCTTTATTTTTATTCTTGTGGAATAAATTAAATCAGTCTGGATCGAAAAATGATCTCTGCGTCAAGCTCTTAATGAAAGTTAAACTTCGTGAGCAATCCAACACGTGCATTGGGGTAACTCAATAAATTCCGCGTACAAATCGGCCGTGCAAACAGGCTTCTGTTTTCGCAAGAACTTGTCGTCCTTAAGAGCCTTCTTTTTAACGCCATTCCGCGAGAGAAGGCACGTTCAGAGTTCCTGTTGCCAACGAAGAATCAGAAGAAACATTATGTACTAGCAATGAAAAATGTTCTTTTCCTCGGTGCTTTTTGTCATTCTTATAAGTTATTTACTGATAGTCGTCCTAAGTCCTCGAAGTCTTTATAAAACTTACGCCATGTAACATCTCGGGAAGCCAGCTTGAATCTTTCGAAGTGCAAGTGGAACTTTGCAACTTGAACGGATGCTTGAGACATGCAAATGGGCACCTTCAGCTCCTCGAAAGAGATTCATAACCCTTTTACAACCTGGCGGGCCTCATACAGGGCATGTTTTTCTTTTCTTTTCTTTTCTTTTCTTCGGGTTTGCTTTCTCCCGGATATTCTGTTTGGCCAAATACAAATAGTCTTCATATAATTTAGGGTTATCGAAGTACTTTGAAAGATGATTTTTAGAAGGGAAGCTTTCGACATAAATTAAAATCTGTCTGGTATATGTGTTCCAGGTCATTGTAACACTTTCGAAATGTAACTTTTTTATGTTACACGCATCTTTTTTACCAAGCTTCTCAATTCCGAAAAATACTTGTGAAACTCTCTCGACGTTGCCTGGGATTTTAAGAGGTATCAAGTCACAATGGATTTCAAAATAATTCAAAAAAATTTCAAATAGTTTAAAGATTAAATAAATACTTCTTATATAAGATTATTTCCGATTTTCTCTTTTCTCCCTCGAATTTAATGGTGCAGCAATCACGTTACTGGAAAAACGAAAGACTTGGAAAAACACTGAACGATGACACCTGATCGATCAATCACAGTGTCTGAAAGTATCGAAGCTTTTCCAGTGGATTCAACTAATTGATCGCCGTAATAAGAAGCCCATTCTGTTAAGTTGTCATCACAGTTTAAGGGTCAAATTTCACATTCTTGATTTTTAAGTGGATTATAATGAAAGAGCTAACAGAGTCAAAAAAAAAGCTGTTGCGTGAAGCCTGCATAATCATTTATAATTATACAGTCTCTTTCTGAGTGACATCATTGCGTATTAATTTACCTTCTCCGCATGTCGCTCAGAGCTACTGTTTGAGTGAAAAATGGAGGTCATAAATGCTAGTCGTTCTTCTTAATTCAATTATTTTGATTTTTGGTAAATCAAACAATTAATAAAAAGAGATCAATTAAGATAGGATATTGACAAATTTCAAAATCTAACAAGAAATATTGCAGAAGTACCCCTCGTAAATTTTGGAAAACGTTAAGCTCTCATAAATTTAAAGATATATGAAGGTTCCAATCACTTCCAATTCAGAAGGTTTTCCCTCAATTATTTCATTGCACACCCTTCTGAACTTGGGATGAAATTTCGATTAGTCCCTACGTCATCTGGGACCCCCTGTATCTGACTTACGTCGATATCGGTTTGTTGACCCCCATGAAATCCAGGGGGTATTTTCATTCCCATTGGAAATTCGCAGAATGACTAGTCTTAGAGAGAGTTCGTAGCTGCTGATAATCCCATGATTATGTCACGAAATTATGCTACTAAGGAAAAACCAATTGTGAGCATGGGATTAATTGAGGAAAGGGTTGTGATCCCGAAAAGGCACAGAATGTATGAAGTGTAACTGGCAGGCGACTTAACCACACACGCGGTCGTTAATGTTTAACAGGCTCCCGTGAAATATTTCCGACATAAATTGTTCAGGGGTGGACCCCTACTTTCCCTGGTGACCTTCTTAAACCAATTATTCATGTAAACTTATGTTCGTCCTCGTCCTCGTCGTTTTGACCCTGCATATGCTCACTCTAAATTAATGAGGTCTCGGAATATTCGCAATAGCATTCCTTGAAGATTACATATGTTACTTAGTTCTGAATTCTGCATAATTCTCCTTCCTTTTGACCCATTTAGTTCAAGTTCCCTCATTTCTGGAGTTATTAGACTTATATGGGAATTAATTAAAGTTCATTCGCCTTACTAGAAGTAATATTTTGGGTTTTTGATGTCTTGGCAGAAGCATGGATGTGAGAAATTTTAAGGAAAAATTACATAAAAGAACCATCCTCATAAAGTCATAACAATCACATCTTTAATATAGATCGACCTTTTATGCACGTATGAAAATTTAATTACTATTTAACTATTAAATATATTTATAGTTTTATCTCTCGTATCATTGCTTTATCGTTTTTACTGTCTATCCTCTTAATGCATTCTCGTAATGAAAATTTTTCTGGCTGAACCCTCGACGCAGAAGAACTTGCGCTGCGTACAAAATTACCGAGGTAATAATTAATCAGACTATCCATGAAGAACCAACTTTTTCATCCCCCAATTCTCAGCCTCCCTCTCGTCATTCTGGACTGAAGCCATTCCATCGTTGCGCCTGGGAAATTCTGTTAAGCCGACACCTATATATATACCATACTATACTAAGTTCTATCTTCAGTCTCCACCCCTGTCTCGTCTCGTCAACCCCATGGAAAAGGGGAATGATTGCGGCTATACTTTTTTAGTTTAAACCCCCCCCCCCCCCCGAGAACTAGGATAGACGGGGATAAAGTTGGAAGGAGTTTAAGTAAATTTCGACCCACTTTTAGGAAAGTTTTCCCCTTCGTCTTGGATATAAGTTCGCCCTATTTGCTTTCCTTGCTTTTTATGTTTTGGAAAAATTTAATATCATCTATTCGTCTAAAATAAACTACAGGGCATTTCCAGAGCGGATTTACTGGATTCCTGAGAAAACTAAGAAATAACCCGGATGTGAAATATGTGTTTATTCTGCATAAAAATTCGAAAAATTGAATAGTAACTGTGTCTGCTAATAATTCATAGATTTCTACTAATTCTTGGTATCATTTTGTAGACGTACTAAATAAATTAGTATAAATTGTAATTATTGTATGAACCACAAATTTCTTATTGTTTAACGCCATAAGTTGATTATAAATGAATTGTAAACTAAAAAATCTTCTGGAATTGAACCACCGCATCGCAGAAATCCCCCTCTACGATGAGGTGGCAATTCAATTCTAGGAATAATAATACACTGTACCGTCCATGATTTAATTAATTTACTTTCACAAGCAAAAAAATTCATGGAATTGAACGAGCTTTAAAAGTATTTTTCTTGGTAAATTAGTATGAGTTTATATAAAACCTAGACAGGGTGATGTTATTTCTGAAGCGTGACTTTACGTCGAATTTCGCGCTTGTAATAAACCGCACGCCCTAACCTCATCGACTCAGTCTGCTGGATGAAAGGCGAAGGGGAAGCGCGTCGTTTTTCCGTCTGAGGAGCCTCGAAAGAGGGAAAGCCCCGTGTAGTGGTTGCACTATGAGGGAGTGGCAAGCCTGCATTGAGAGCAGGAGGGTGGTGGTGTCAAAGATACGGCGGGAAGTTTGAAAGACCATATCGTGCCGGCAAACAACCAGAAGTAATTCTAGACCCTCTGTGCGACTCCACTCAGCATACCTTCGTGGGTGAATTTTTCCCAAATCTTCCAGGGAAATGCTGGACTTGGTTATATATTTTAGGATTTGGTTTTTTTCCAATACATATATCTCTAAAATTAAGTCCATTAGGCTTTACGAGACAATCTTCAAAAAAAGACCCTCTAAGTTAGTTTCCATCGATTCTTGGGACGCAGGTTCCGAATTTCTTCAGTTATCCACTCATCTTTTCGGGGAACCATATCGCTTTGGCAGGATTGAGTCCTCGTGATAAGTAAAGTACGGAAAATATGGGCTATAAGGGAACTCGAGCTGCGAGGGAAACTTGAAAGCAGATTAAATTTATATGAGGAAGAAGTACCCCGGCCATTATTTTCTACTTCAAACGATATTTCGTGGGATTTTAAATAACTTTAGGAGATTTAGCGATATTTGATGGGATATTAAGTAATTTTAAGAACTTTTACGAGATTTCAATGGATGTCACAAGATTCCGTGTAACTCTAGGGACTTTTACGAGGTTTTTGAAAAATTTTAATGATTACATATGTGTAATAATTTGTAAGATATTGTTGTAATATTTATAATTGAAATGCAGTATATATTATGTAAGTTCTTGATTTGAATCCATAGTATCTCTGCAATATAATACCTTTTAGAAACAGAGAGTTTCACTTGCACTGTGTTTAATTGGAGACACTTATCAATGACAAGAGATTCCTCTCTCTAATTAATGCTTAATACATGAAGCATATAGTTCATATTAATCTCAAGCTGCGATGATGGAGAGAATTTATAAAGGACACGTAACATAATTCGTATCAGCTTTAAGCAACGTTAATGCGGAATTACAATGCACCGACATGTTCAGGGAATCGCTCAATTTCATGAATAGTATCACACTGTTATTAACTCAAGAAGTATGCACGCGTTATATGACATCAAATATATGAGAAACGCCTCAGCAGGAAGTAGTTGATAAAGGTGCAAAATAGTACAGCGACTCCTAACAAGATAATAAAAAGAAAGGAAAGACTGCATGATACGTAAAGTGGGACATGCACACAATGCATAACAAAACTTGTAAAAATAGTTTACATGTCATCTAATTAGTTTTATCTGATAAAATGACTTAAATGATGAATTATTTTGATTATTTACAAGTTTTGCTGAACATTAATTCTGAATATTCAAAATTTGCTCCATCGATTAGTTTCCACCAATCACAACTCAGAGCTTACTTACTTTTCTTGAGACAAAAATACTGCTTGATGGCACGCTTCAATTCTTTGCGTACATGCTACGATGTTCCCATAAAATAAAATATAAAACTTTATTTCAGTTCACTTTTTACATCGCATCACGTCATTGTCGTCATTGTCCCCGACACGAATCCTCGATTGCTCGAGATGAGGATAAGTGTCGGTAACAGTTTCGGTGGTAATACTGTTGAAGCAAAAGAGGCTGAAGGTCTCGGAAATCTTTCTTTATCCATGTATAAGCTATAAAACGGGTGTAGTTCCTTTTTTATAGTTGAAAAACGGTATCGGATTTTTCTCGAAATGAGATTTTTTGTTTGTTTTTAAGTTCTTTTGGATGAGCTTCGTGCATCTGACCATAACAAGAGTTATCGTGGAAAAAGGATCACGTGACCGCAGAGAACCCTCGGAACCGAGCTTGAGAATTTAATCCCAGCTCACTCGGACTACGCTCTCTTCTTCGGGGATATCCCTCCCCCTCTCTCTCTCTCTCGTACTCTCCTCGAGCAAACCACATCCGCCGTATCGATTAAACGTGCACCGAGTGCAACTCCGTGCTCGAGCATGCAGCATCGAGCTTGCGAGCTTGCGAGAATACAAGTTCGTCTTCACTTCCCTCAGAGAATGTCGTCTAAGTGCAAAGGATTGCAACCCTCTTAACATTCCGGAAGCAAGAAGCGCGCGCATAAAAGCCATGCACTAGAAATTTTATATTTCGATCAGTTTTTCAACTCTCAAGATTTCCATAAACAGAACTTGAAATTGAAAAAGTTATTATTTTAAGGGCCTACAATTGAATTTGAATATTACTAATTGCCCATGCAGGTGTTGTTCGCGCGCGTATAATATTGCTAATGGTATAAATCGAAATCCTTGAAAATGAAATAAGTTATTCAAAATTACTATTCAAAAGATTTTAATGAAAAATTCATCATTAAAGCAAATGTTTAAGGAGTATAAAGTGAGCTTAAAATTGTATTAGGTAGAGAAAAAAAAATAAGTTTCAACTATATCTTCTGAAAATGAAAGAAGTGTAACGACTTGCGACGTAAATGCCACATTCTCCACTCCTCTTCTGGCAATCAGAGTGAATGCGCGTATCATCATCATCGTCGACGTCTTCTTCACTGTCTCTCTTCTTCCTTGCCAAAATTCACAGTCGCTCTTATATCACCTTACACAGAACAACCCCTTAGGCCAGTGACTCTGATTGCGAGAGGGGCGGAAGCGATTTTTTATTATGCAAATTTCTTAGCACGGAAGAGAGTAAAGATAAAATTGTCGGAAAAGGCAAACTTAATCCGGCCTCCCAACGAGCAGGTGATGAAACAAAGTTAATAGAAGGTCTCAGAAAAAGCAGGAGATTTACGTCTAAGTTAATACAAAATTTATGAGGTATGTGATATCAAGAGAAAAGTAATTCTAATATTAATCAAGGAAATTAGTAGTAAAAACATATCAATTACTTTACATGAGCTGAACAATGATAAATATTATTAAAAATAAGTAAATTATGTTGGTGGGATCCATCCCGACTTACACCGAAGCACAGAGGATAATCCCTAAATAGGGGTATCGCGTCGTGTTGGCCCCTGTAAAGTTTCTTCCCGCTTTACACCTGCATAGAATTTTTGCGTTTATAGTGCCGAAATGATCCTTGATATTTTTTTTTAATTAAAAAATATTGCAAGCGTAAAGTTGGGAAATCTAAATTGCTCTTATGGTAAATTATCACTTTCCTTTTTTCTAAACTCTTTGTTCTCCATTATTCCTTCTATTACCGAGTGAGGATTGCATTGTAAAAAGAAAAAGTAGATAAGCGGACACGGCCTTAAGAAAAAACGATATATAAAAAAAATACGAATAATGAAAATCCAGGTCATCTGAATTATATTCTTCTACATCTTCCCGCATTCTATAGTGATCCCCCTACCTACACTGAAAAAAATGGTTTCGTTGACCCAGCTTAAACGTATCGCTGAATTTCGTAATTCCAAGAAATAAAGCAGTATTACCTAGATATTTTCTAGATGATTAGATATTTAGGTAACCCAGCTAGAAATTTAGGTAACACAGTCATATTTTCTTGGATTTACGAAATCCAAACATTTTTTCAGTATAGGAACAAATGTGGAATTACCCCCCTCCCCCCTCCACCCCCTTAAGAGATGGAGTGGAGAAGACTTTATAAGTTCAAATTGGTACAAATAGAATGAAAAGGGTCTGATTATAATAGGAAACAGAGAAAGTGAGGGAAAGATTCAGGGGATTCGCACCCCAGGAATCCCCCCACCATATGGTCACCAACATTTCCACAATTTCTGCCAGTAACGCCAGCAACGAACCCACAGTCAACCTTCGGGGAATGGCAGATTCTCCGTAAGGTCATTCCTCTCGGAATCCGAAACCCGGCAGATTTGAACGAAATGAGCATTATTGTAAATAGTGGAATATCGGTTGTGAATTTGGATACAGTAGTCAGTAGTCAATACCCTCACTCATACGCAAAGACCACGTTATGCATAGAAACCTAACTGTTCTAACACTCCTAACTTCAGTAGCTACAGTCTCATTGACTAGGAAAGGTCAGGTGTAGTGTTGTACTCATCAGTGTCGCAAATATCGATTCGATAAATCAATTATCTACGCGCGTAATTCTTTCAGACTAATTAAGCAATTGTGCCAGTGCTCATAAATTAATGAAAGAAAACTCTGCTTGTGTACAGTTTGGTGTATATCGTTTGTTACAGTTTTCGATCGATATTCTTCTTTTTTATTGAATTATTTCAATGGCTGTACCAATGTGTAAAAGGACGCTTTACTATTTCTTCATGATAGGTATGATTTTTAATTACGGTTGATTTATAATTACAGTTGTCAAATTGTTATTATTCTTTTAAAATATTTAAGCGATTCTATTAAATATCTAATTGAATTCTTCTTACACACTTTTGATCTTTTATTTATTTTTTAATTTGTATTGTCATTGTAAGTTTGTAAAAAAGTCGGAAATGGCAAATGTCAATCAATCCATAACGCATTATCATTTACAGTATTAAAATATATATATATATTACCATTATTATTGGTATTATTTGTTCTGGAGTTGCTTCGGTTATTTTTCAAGTCAAAATGTTTTGTTGTTTTCGAGGCCAATGTTTCTCCACTGCATCTATCTATTCTTGCTATAAATATCTGAACCTCAAATTCCGATGATAAAAAAAACAATCGACAAACGAAAATGATGCTCATTTTTTAAAAAAGGTCGCCATTTATAATCTAACGGATTCGTGATTGAGTTTGAAGATAAAAATACACAAGCTATTTATAATCTCCTATAATTTCATTTAATTATTTAGACAAGAGTGTTTGTATTTATTTAAGCGTTTTCAACGATTTTCCTACGACAATGGCTACTTCCATCAGAAGGGTGAGATTTACGATCAAGAGACGATATAGTGAGTCAGTTTGGAGTTAATATAAAAAAATTTCAATTCCGTTTTTAATTTTTAAGAATTACGCAATTTAAAATGTTTATTTGTGCTATTTTTTTGGGCTTGTTCAAAGAGAAGTTATTGAAAATTTAGGATTAAAGACATCTTTCATTTTCCGGTCAGAAATTTTTTTCCCCGGCAGCCATTTTTAAATGATTTTATGAAAGATAAATATTTCATAGCTTTAATCATAATCTAGTGACATTAAAGTTCGAAATCTAATTATGTGCTTCTATTTTTAAAGTAAGGAAGTGATACTATTTCACTTAAATTTTAAATACGAGTCTTCAAATAATCCACGAGGACCTTCTCCCTAGAATTAATCCGTCGCTTATCTCGATGAACGTCTAATTACACGCGATGCATCATGCCTTATCTCAATTGCGCGTACGTGCAACTAGAGCCTCTATCTCAAAAAGGGGAATTTTAATTTCATTTTCTCCTGCCTAAACACCAAACTAACACGCAGCAAGAATAATTTTAAAAAATTTTATATAATTCTTTTCTACATTATTTATTTCCATAGCTTTCATGCATTTTGTTTCAAACATTATCAAATGAAAAATGTCCATGAGAACATTTTTTGTTTAAACGCTGCGAAAGATGAAGTTAGAAAAAAAATGTCTTTGTGTAATATTTGCTGTGGTAGGCACTGTCGAGTCAGTTTAATTAGATCGCTCGAATCGGATTTAAAAATTTTGGAATTCATCTTTCAGGAATCCTTCTGTTGATAGGATTGGTTTTTGTATAGCGAGGTTCAATGTTACAAATTTGCATTTTAATTAGGGAAATCCAACGTCCTCGGGTTTGTTTTGTCCCTTTGTTTAATTTTTCGAGGGTGCAAGCTTGTACAGTTGATTGGAACGAGTAAATATAAATCTTCTTCGATCGAAATAAACGAGTGGGTCGCATATTGGATGTTGGATAGGAGACAAATCTCAGCTTTATTAGGACGTATGCACTTATTTTTAATTAAAAAACGACACGAGATATTTCTCATTAAAAGTTTAAAGAGGATAATCCACTGAAATTTCAATTTTAGTATTGCATTTAATGATGCATTATAATTTAATTGAGGTAATAATAAATTTGTAGTATTTTTAAGAAAACACACTTGGCAGTTGTTAATTTTAAGTAAAAACAGTTTTTACGACTATTAATTCACAGATATGTTAAAATGATAATGTATTAATTTTATAATTCTATTTTTATCTTATTGTTTCAGGCAAGTCTCCATTTTTCCCGAACCTTGATGAACAGGGTGGCAACCTTTTAGAAGATCCAACTGGCCAATTGGATGGAGTTGGTGTTGGAGTTGGGGTCGGAGTTGGCATGAATGCTCCTCAAAATGTACCTCTTTCCTCTCCAAGCCGAAGCAGTCCACACAGTCAAGGCAGCGAAACCGGCGAACGATTTTCTAGAAAAGTGTTCGTCGGAGGCCTGCCACCTGATATTGACGAAGGTAATTTTAATTCTCTGAATTATTTCTTGGAATTTTAAGTAAACAAAAATTCTATATTTAGAAAAGATCAGATTTATATCAGATTTCCAAACAAAAATCAAACTATTTTCTATAAATAGATATATGATTTCATAGAAGTCGGCACAAAATAAAAGACAATGGAAATAATTTTTTGTTGATATTAGTAATATAATATTCGTTTCTTGAATGGTTCAAGCAAAAAAATCCGTATCTTCGATACTTTCACAATTGACCACAAAACTTTCTCAAAGCTCTTCAAACTTTAACTAGATGCACGACTATAAATTAAATAGAAACTTCTTTCAGTCTGTATTTTTTCTAAATAAAAATAATCATATTTTTTATAATTTTCTTTTTTGCAGTTTATCATTGCTCCTACTCTTATTATTAATTTAAAACGATTTTAATCATAAAATTCATCTTTAATATAGAAATAATGCCGTAGAAAATGTAATCACAATTTGTATAGTTGTTTTATTATCTTAATTGTTGAATTTCTTTTTACAGATGAAATCACAGCCAGTTTTCGCCGTTTTGGGCCATTGGTTGTTGACTGGCCTCACAAAGCTGAAAGCAAATCCTATTTCCCACCAAAGGGTTATGCTTTTTTGCTGTTCCAGGTATATATCATTATTAGCCCTCTTATTTTGAGTACAAAAAAACTAATTTTAGAAATTATTTATGAATTTTAATAGATCTCTTAAAAACGATCAAATTTAAAGATTCACCGTCTTTACCCTTATATTTATTTAAATACTATAAGAATAATAAACTATTTTTGCTTAAAAGTTCAACTAATACATTAGAAATCCATCTATTTAATTAAAAATTCTTTTCTTCAAAAGAATTTGTTCCTCTAGTTTCGTTAAATCAATCGATTTCCTTTATTTTGAGAGCATTTTGTGCTGTGAAGCCTGTAATTTTACACCAATCAATTTTGTTGAAATTTTTTTAATTAGTTGAAACTTAATCTGAATTTTTGTTTCAGGACGAGAGTTCTGTGCAGCAGTTGATTGATGCCTGCATTCAGGATGATGATAAGCTTTATCTGTGCGTGAGTTCTCCTACGATCAAGGACAAACCAGTTCAAATTCGCCCTTGGCGTTTGAGTGATGCAGACTTCGTTCTTGATGCATCAATGCCACTGGATCCACGAAAAACAGTCTTCGTTGGCGGAGTACCACGGCCTTTAAAAGCTGTTGAACTCGCCATGATCATGGACCGATTGTATGGAGGTGTATGTTATGCCGGTATCGATACCGACCCCGAATTAAAGTATCCCAAGGGAGCTGGCAGGGTGGCTTTCAGCAATCAGCAAAGTTACATTGCAGCCATTTCTGCCCGATTCGTTCAATTGCAGCACGGTGATATCGACAAGAGGGTAAGTATTTTCTTCTCTACATTGCCACCACCTATATAATATATAAGGGCGAGAGCTCTATTGACTTGGAATTAGAGGAAATGAGAGCTCTGTATCTTTGCTCTTGTTTCTTCTTATTTCCCCCTTATCGATATACTTATTTCAAATTTTATGCAAGCTAGGTAATTTTCAATTTTAAGTAAAGTAAAATTTTATATTTTGTAACTCTCTTTTAAAACCGACCTTGTACAAAAGCTTGGACATAAATTTACATAAATAAGATGGTGAATCCGAAAAAATAAGTGCTTTACGCTTTCCTGAGATTATTATCTTTATAAGAAGATTTTAAATAGTGTTAGTACCTCCCTTATACTAATCTGAAATCTTCATAGGTCGAAGTCAAGCCATACGTCTTGGATGATCAGATGTGCGACGAATGTCAAGGTCAGCGCTGCGGCGGAAAATTTGCTCCCTTCTTCTGCGCCAACGTTACCTGCCTTCAGGTATAATCAATACAATCTTTTATTCTTAACAATACTAGCTACTTTCATACAAATTTCGTTCTTTCGTTGGAAATATTCATTTATTGATTTTAAACGATATTAAACCCTCAATATAATTTACTTCGTGGCGGAAAAAAATTTTATTATTATAAACATTATACATTATTATACTTAGCTACTTTATAATTCATTTCGAACGAGTTCATGAATTTGATAGTTGATTATGTAAATAAGAAACAGCTTGTCGTTTATCTATATATCCCTACAGATGTGCTCATTTGGTTTTACGAAATCGGCCTTGTTTACTATTTACAGCAATTAAATAACAAAGTTCTATCATTTTCTCGCAGACGTCGAGGTCGTATTTTCATAAAGGAAGTACAATTAAATATGCGATAGAAAAAGATAAGACATTGTCTTGGCAACCTCAAAGTGGCAATTAATAAGTTCACGTCAATGTTTTATCGCTTCTCAGAATCGAAACCTGAATATAAGGAAAAGTATGCAGTCATCACCTATTCACTTTTTTTCACCTATTTTGAATTTGTTTCACCTTAAAAAATTCAAATTCATGTTGATATCGATTTATTTAAAACTCTTTTGAAATATTTATAATTATTTTAGATTATTTTGAGTGTTTTTTAATTCTGTTGAATTTTTCCTGAATTTACTCTTGTTTCAATTTTTGGCAGCTATTTTTCATCAATTAAGAAAAAAATCACGTTTTTAATGAAAATAAGTACTATGATGACTGAGTACAAAATATTAGCAGAAGTTGCATTCCTCATGTTAGAAACATCTGGTTCTCTCGAAGTTGATTAAATTAAGGAGATGGAATTTTTATCTGACCTAATGTTCTACTTATTCGTGTTTTCTCTCGAGCTACGAGGGTTGCCGCGAAAAGATTAGTATATTAATGTTATTCGTTTTGTTTGCAGTACTACTGCGAGCACTGTTGGGCAACAATCCACTCCCGGCCAGGACGGGAGTTCCACAAGCCTCTGGTGAAAGAGGGTGCAGATCGGCCACGCGCCGTGCCTTTTCGCTGGTGTTAACCCCAACTTCGTCGCCCCTAATTATCTCGCGGCCCTAGCTAATTAACTACCACTTCTACAATGCCCAAACCCATTATACCTTACCCACCTTACCCAACCACAAGTACTACTCGATCGTCACTACTCCACTCTTCTACTACTACTACTCTACTACTACCACTAATATGCTACTACGAAACTATTACTACTATTACTCCATTACTACCCCTCCTACCACCGATTTTACTCGCAAGAAAAAACCCGTCAAGCAAGGAACCCAGGATCTTCCTCTGCTCCCTCCGATCTTGTCCAGGCTACCTTGCAAGCAATGCCCACCCGTTCCAATTCTGGTTCAAGCGACAAGTTCAGGAAGTTGGATCGTCGAGTCAACAGACGTCGATCATGGACATTTCAGGTGGATAGAACGCGTATATCGTTAATTGAATTCTTGTACCTCGCCGGACTACTCGTCCAGATCAAGATCGCGTGTAATGATTTATGTTCGAGAATTCATTATTGTGAACTATGTGGCGTATCATTCTCTCGAGTAGAAGAAAATCTCAGAAATGTCAAGAGAGGTAGTTTTAATTCCTTGATCTTTCGGCTGGATTGATGGAATGAATGAATTGATATATTGATCGAGCCGAAAATCGAGTGAGTAAAGAGAAAGTAAAATCGGAAGTAAGAAAGTAAAGGAGGGAGAGAGGAGAGAAAGAGTAAAGAAAGTAAGGAGGGAAAGAGGGAGAGGGAGAGAACTAAAGGAAATAATATTATATGGAAATAACGAAACGCGCCCTCGCGCGGCTGAGTGTTATTAATCGATAAATGGAAAATCCACGCTTTATCGCTGTGTATTAGAAGAATTCTCTGTATCACAGTCTCTAGCTACTAAGAATCTTTATTAACTGCGTTAAATAGGTACGTTAATTATAATACGTGTTTAGCCGGAAAGAGTGAAAGAGAGGATTTTTTTTACCGATCTTATTCTCCAGACTTAGCGAGATAGGCGAGAAGAGGGAGGTCAGTGATTTGATAGTTAAATTCTTTCGCGAGGGGCGAATTTTAGGGGACAAATTCATGGATAATTATTTTTCCCCAGCCCCTGATTTCTAAGGTTTCAGGTCTGCCTGAAAAAGAGACCCTTTTACCAACGCTTCTACGGAAGCAAATATCAGTCGCTAACCAGCAATCGAAGAAGGAAAAATTGGTGATTTGAAGGCAACAATTGTCCTTCAATTGTTTCCCTCAGATTTTAGTCCCCAATCTTCTCCTGGTTTCAGCGAAAAATCTTCGGATTAATCTCCCATTGGTACAGGTAGAGGTGATCCGTAGAGTAGAGAAACGTAGGAATTCGGTAAATCGTCCTTGACTTTAACGACGCAAAAAAAAACGATCTATTTTCATTTAGGATAGAGGACTTTTGCTACTATCTTGTAGTTTTCAACATTTGCCTAAGGCAAATGTATACTTTCCAATGATGAATAGATTTTTTTTAGATTTTTCTTTAAGCCTGAAAAGGCAAGTCACGAGTCGCATTCGAAGGCTTTTCGAAATGAGGAAGCTCTAGACAAAAAAGACGTACGAGATCGAGCACCCTCGATGCTCACCGAATACGACATCCACAGGCTCAAATCTATGACACGCCTACAAAAAACTGGCGTTATCGTTGCTTCGTATCCTACTTTTATAAAAGTTTTGTCCAACTTTTGCTATGGTAGACCGTGTTTTAACTCTTAAACTAGCAGTGTAAGAGCGGATTTTGTGGGCGCGTTCAGATCAAATAACTGAAGGAAAGATTTGACTTGTTAGAATCGCAGAGTTTATTTGAACGTTACTCTAATACCTCTCAAGTATTAGACTCACTTTCGAATCTTTCAGAACTTTTCTCCGGAATTGGCCAAACGATGTCGCTCGGATCGATGATTTATTTTTGTATTTTTTTCTACCTAAATCCGAGACTCGGGAGAGGGATCGAGGATAAGGGTGTCAAAAATTGAGACGCCGACAATAACGAATCCATCGTTTTCGGTTCCGAGTCGAAAATCGCATTTCTCTTGCACATTGAATCCGTAAATGAAGGTAAATTGTAAACGAACCAAAACAAAAAGTCGATCTCGGTGCACGTCTCAGAGCTAGAAACGATAAAACACCCTTGAGCTCACTCGTGAACGTTCTCAATAATAGGACGTCTTTTGTACATAAATGTGTTAAACCTTCTATTGCGTTCGAGTGCGCACTCTTAACCACGATTTCTTCTCTCGGTGTATATAATCAAACGAATGCAATCGCGTAGTTCAAATTGAAAAACCACAGTCCCGACTGAGTGGGCTAATTATTCTAATTAATTAGAAGCAGAGTCGAGAACGTGTTATGACGTGTTTCTTCCCGTGGTAATGCTGGGCAAGTTAACGCTTCTGAAGCACAATATACGTATATTATAACCGATGCGATAAACACAACTTTAACACTTACATTAACACAAACGTTCAATTACAAAAAACTTGAATGTACATACATCGCAAACAGGCACGAACAACATAACACGGAAAGAAATCCGCAATATGGACCCGTAAGGATTAAGAGAAAGACAAAATAATCTCCACATCTATATATACATATATATATATATATAAACATATATATTTATTTTTTTGGTCTCCTTTTTGTATATAACTCTGGCCACCTTAGAATGTAGGTGGCGTTTAGATACCGGAGACGAAGGAAAGAATTAGAAAGAGTCTCAAGTGAACTTAGCTTCTCCCTTCGATTCACGGTATTTACTGCTCGAAAAAAACGCGCTACGCTCTCAACAAATAATAAAATAAAAATTGAATGGCGAATATTGACGCTATAGGTTGAAGGTGAAGTCGCGATTGGGTATCGCGAAGCAAAATCGTGCAATATTAACAAACCGGCATCAAAACCGGATGATTTGAGAATAGATTTTTTTATTTGAAGTTAATAGAATTAACATTTTTATATTTAAATTGACACTATTCACTGTAGTAATTAATACAGCATTGATTTATATTTTTTCATAAATAAACAAATCCCGACAAATTGTGTTTGTCATTAATTTTAATCAATTAGACCCTATGAATTTTTTTACTTTTACAAATCACGGATCACATAGTTTTAAGGAAAATTCGATAAGTAGCAAATTCGAGGCTTTCAGCTTCAAATAATTCGCGATTCCCAGTCATGATACGGTAGATTTTCTAAACCAAAATTCTTTATGATAAAAATCGTTGTACAATGAGAAGGATACGAGGCGTGCAAAACAGAGCATTAGTTAGTGCAATTTTAACGCGAGTTACGACCTTTCACGTGACGCGCGAAAAAAACGGATAAAAAGCCTTGAATGCGGAAAACAAATGGAAGAAAACGAGATATTTTTAAAATTTAACCTAGTGCGGATTTAATCTTTTAAAAATTTCACCTTTCGTTTATATGTTTCCGCTTTTCTTGCCTATCCGCCTTAAATAAATAATTCATGATCGGAATTATCAGCATTTCGAAAAAAAAAATAAAGAAAAATTTGCCGCGCACAGCTCGTGGTTGAATTTATAAATATATATTGTACGTAATATAAATATAATGCAATTCGTATAAATGGCGTGAATTCGCATTAAGGGACGATGACGTTTTAATTTCGCCCGCAGCGCGATTTATTCGTGTACGTTTCATACATCACAATTCGAGATTTCGATATTTCGATATAAAGGCAAAAAAGACGTGAAAAGATACACTTACACAACATGTACACGTACACAGAAAAACACATGCGCGACACACGCCGATCGGTATAATTATAGCGGAACTTACCTAGGTACCAATTCACCTAAATCAATTGATAATTAAAAAAATATATATTGATATACATATTATAAATAATATATATTATATAGAGAATAGCATTATATTCAATATACCCGACCACCGACGACTTCGACGTGGACAGGGGACCGATTTTTCTAGTGAAATTTGTCTAATTTTTATGACGTACACCGGGTTTTTTCGAACCCGTTCCAATCTCGTACACACTTTTCTACTAAAAACACTGGCCGTTCCATACTTTCGCGTTTTTTATTTAATGTTAATTAATTATTTAATGACTAATTTAGTTAATTTCTTATTCCAAAGATATTTTGTAAATCGAATGTGATTGTAAGAGTGATTACTGTCGAAAATAAAAATCTTTTTTTATATGAAATTTCTTGCAATATTTTTTTAGATAGAAAAATTAGTGAAATTGTACAAAAATTGCGATTCAGAGTTTCGCGTCATTGAAATTTTTAAGTGAGAACGGCTGTTTTTTTTAGTAGCGACTCGATTCAATGACACGAACACAAACACGCAAGCACACTACGTGCGCGTTCTTATATTCGAAATTACGATCGTACCTTTTTAACATGAATATAAATATGTAGTTATAAAATAAAATCTCAGTTGTGTTATTGTGCTTTTTATAAAGTCTGGTTCCGAAAAAAGGCGGTGCTGTTTTCGTACGTGAATCAAACTGTTCTAGACGTCGTGTAAAAAAAATCGATGCGTGAAACGCTGTTTTTGTAGTAGTGGTTAAAAAAAAAATCGAAGTGTCCTGTTGTTTACTGTATCCTTGCTCATGCTCTATGGTCTAAATGATGGTAATAATACGCATAAAATAAACATCAATCTCATGCGTCTTCACGTTACCGGAATTTTAAAAAATCCGTGACATCTCCTTGCAAAAGAATTTCAAATTTTACAAACAATTCCATTGTTTATGAAGTTTTTCATATAAGTTCTTATCGCGATAAGAAATTGACTGTTTTCGCAAATCCACCGCAGAAGACAACGATTCTCAACTTCTCTTAATTGCCAGAATCGAAATTCCACGTCACGTGACAACCACATATCAAACGATTTTCGCCCAAAAAAAAAATAGCCGGATGCAAATCTCGATGCGTTGAATTGCGAGTTGCGGAGGCGCGTTGTCGAAAACAAAATTCTTTACTCGTGAAAAGTAACACAAAAACTTCATACAGACAGAAACATGAACACACATAAAAACGACACACGGATAAAGGCACACGCATATATCGGGTGATCAGTATGACAAAAATAAACAATAACAAATATGTTAGGTGTGATTCTTCACCTCCTTTGTAATGTGTGTGATAAAGCATAGTATATATATATATAATATAATGACTATTATATATATATAAATATAAATATTATATATAAAGTACTAATATATAATTGATAATAATGATTAAAATATCTAATATATTCTGACAGACCGTAAAAGGGATGTAACTGAATTACTCTCGGGGACTAAAGTCCAGTCTGGCTCCTAATTAACTTTTGAGCAGGTCTACCTCAGAAAAATTAAATCCGTTAAAAGTTATTGAATTTTTTAAGGGTTTCTTTTTTGTTGTGTGGTAGAACCTTTATCGACTTTCGCGCCCGATAGTAGGTACTAATTGCACGACACGACAGTGAAACAGTAACAACAGAAATAGCAGACAAGATCTAGTGCACATGAAACAAAAAGAGATCCAGATATAACAAAAAAACAGCCACTCACACGAACACAACAACGGCATATAACGATGATAATAAAAGTAATCCTTAATGGCAGCAATTATAAGCGCATCTCGACCGAACTCTGTTGTTCGATTTACTGAATGAGTAATTATGGGCAAAACGAGAGAAAAAAAAAACAAAATAAGTACGCGATGATAAAACGAGAGGGGAAAAGAGTAACAATGGTAGTCATTTACGATAGATTTGTATTTTTCAGTGTTGAAAAGTTTTTTATACCGCTGTTATATTCTTGTCTAAATATCTTAGTTCTGAGCATGAAAGAGGGTAAGAAAGAGTGAGAATGAGAGCGAGTGAAAACGTGTGGGAGAGAATGAAAAAGGAGGAAGGGGGATAAATATTTGGCGTTGTCCAAAAAAAAAAAAAAAAGAGAATTTCGTACGAAACAAAAAAAGAAAAAACAGAACAGGGATCGATTGTACTGATAATGTTGGTGAAATTTTTGTATTCATAAACTAAGAAAGTAGCATACAATTTGACACAATTTTGCGAAAGAGCGATTGAGTCGAGTGAAAACGGAATAAAAATTGAATTTGTAAAGTGCACCCCTCCGAGAAATCTAAAGGGTCTGTTAAGAATGCGCGAAAATTGGGTCGATAAACACGAAGTCAAATTCGAAGTGATACGTGCGTGATCGTGCGTACTTCCTACAAACCCGTACCTATTATTTAATGATAACGATAGTAATATAAATGACCCTGCTCACCCTCCGATATACCGTTTTCTGAGGAAGATTCAAATGATTTTTATTTTTTTATATAAAAGTTATTATTATATTATTATTCTATCTGTAGATAAAACCGTAGCGTTTATAATAGCCCGACGATTGTTTTTCCTTTTTCCTTTTTTTAGCAGCGACAGCGAGGTTGTCTCTCTTTCGCTAATGAATTTATTATCTCTAATATTATTCTAAGCAGTAGAGCACTATTATCGCTGTAACTATTACGTTTACTCTAATCGCTATTACCACTTACTACACTGTTATTATCATTGATCGTTATCGCTATATGATTCCTGTCACTATTGTAGAGATCTCCGCGTACCAAAGAGACAAGGAAACGATACACACACACACACACGCCAAATTTTCACACATCTCACACAAATGCATAATCAATCACACATAAAAATCATTAAATTAAAACTACACTGACCAATGTGCACATTCGAAGAGAAAGGAAAATCCCAACTAGCCTAAGAATTCTGTGGAGACATTTAAATATTGCATTAAAGCAAGCGTTGGTTTCTGAGTCAGATCGTAAATCGACGACTGGGAAAACCTTCGAGGTTCTCTATGAAGAGTAACATTAAATGTAAAGTTAAGCCCTTGTGATCGACAAGTTGCACACTTGACGAAGAAATTCAAGTCATGAATTGTTTAGGACCTTAGACGTATAAAGTAATGCTAAGACTTTTTAAGACACAAGCAGCTGGGAGTAGTGCAATGTTAGGAGACAAAAAATTGGACGTGGCGGGGGGTATTACCCCAATGGGAGTGATGATGAGTTTCGAAAAAACATCCAATATAAAGAAGCAGTAATAAACGAGTAAAGGGATGTCTATATTTCAAGAGAGGGAAACCAATTCGCGAGTTCTAAGGGTTCAAGTTGCTAAAGTAAGAAATGGTTGAGAAAAAAGGGCAAAATGAGAAACGAATTGAACGTGAATCGCGTTTTAATCGAGAGAAGAGCTAACAGAAAGATCGGAAAGACCACGAACAGTCAAGTTTGAACTAACAAAACTCACTTAAATCGACTAAAGTACGGGGACGAGAAAAAACTAAAGTCGAAGAGTCGAATGCACTCGGAGCAGAAACCCTTCGTTGAATTATTTACCTTGAATCAAGTGAAAGCGTTTTCATGTTAAAAATGCACATTTTTTTTTTGTTGAAAAAGTAACTTACTCTGTAGCTTTAAAAAGTTAATGATTTTATTGAATTCAGAAGTTTTTAGTATCCAGTTTAACTTAAAATAATATAAATGAAAAAGTATAAAAAATGTAAAACTTTTAGAAAAGTTCTGATTCGAGTGCATTTTATTCACGATTGATAACAAGGATTGATTGAACTAGTGGTGAAAATGAAACACGTAGATGTAAAACATCACTTGCAAGACATTAGTACCCGTAATGCTCTTTCGTTTTTTAGAAACCCCTCCCTGCCCCTGGTTCCTATAAGTTTGTTGATAGAAATTCGTGAAGTAGATGAAAGAGTTCTTTTGTGAAAGCAAAAAAAAAAAGATAATAGGAAAATGAGTGAAAGAGAGAGAAAATGGAAGATATGTAAAAACCAACGTTTGATATGTACATTTTAGCCTAATATTATATTACGTGTGTTTTCTAGTGACGAGGCATTTTTCGATGACTGTCTAATGTTGTAAATCTGTAAGTTCGTCTTTTTTATGTGGCGCACGCATTTGCATGCAAAAGTTACACTCGCGTTTCATCAAGACACAAACATTCAAAACATACACTTACATTTACACGAGTTAACTTCTCAATTGAATACTAAATAATAAATTTAACTTTATGTTTTCTTGTTTTTTTTTGTTTTTTTTTTTATTTTTTTTTTTTTTTGTAATGTGTACATTTTGTAGACGAGGAGTGAGAAGCAGTGAGAGTAATAGAAGAGCTGTTAGAGGCGAATAATGAAATTTTGTAACTATACTTGTAAAATGTTGTTTCGTGCGAAACGAGAGTTGAAACCTGATTTCTTAATTATTCTTAGTGGTAGTTCGTATTAATATATTGAATATATTTAGGATATAAATAATCGACGAGCTGATTAAGGTCGCTCGCTAGCCAATTTGCTCCTAAAGTCTTTTGTACTGTTCTTTTTTCTAAATAATCACTATTAGCGTTAACGTGTATTTCTATATACGCTTAGGCGAAGTTTTTCTACACCCGATACACTTACACGCGCGCGTTCACGCCACACTGTTAGTGAATTTTCGAACGAACGCAGGTTCTTGATCGTCGATCGGGTCACGCGATTTTGAAAAAAAAAACATAACGTGGAAGACGCGATTCGGTTTTCGAAACGAGGTGCTCGAAGTGTGAGTCGTTTGGTAAATTATTAGAATTTTTTATAGGAAAAAAAGTCGAATACCGTTTTCGAGCAACTTGACGAAAATCGACGGGACTCAAAATGGGTATTGCGATTATTCTTAGAGGGGGAGGCTCGAGTAAAAAAAGCGCAGAACGAAGGAAAGGCGGAATGATAAGACCAGATACCTGTTTTTTCATGCGTTAGGTGTTTTTCGCATGTACCTAGTTAGGCGTTAAAAGAAAATACGAGGTAACCTTTTAAAGCTATACATGTTAAGCCTTTTTCACGTAGCGGGACATGAATGTGGGAGGAGTGAAATTGAAGGAAAAAACGAAGAGAAAACGGGAAAGAGAGATGGAATGAATGCTCAAGAGGAAAACGGAAGCGTGAGTGGCAAGTGATGCTAGTTACGGAGTAAGAGATAGAGACTGCGAGCGCAAGTGAAGCAACATTGGCAAAAACGTTCGGCGGGAGATTTTTTACCTTTTTCTAAAAAAAAAAATTACAACGGTTGACATAAGATGTTCGTAGTTGAATGTATTTGGCACTTTTGAGACTTTTAAGTAGATCGATTACACGGAGGAAGATGAAAAATTAGTATTTCGATTAGCATTTTTGTATATTCACCTAACGTGATTGCATATAGACTTAAAGGCGCTGCGCTTCCGCTTCTTTTCGCGTCTTTTGGCTTTCGAAATCGAGCACCAGTATTTAGATATTTTTCCCACTTTTACGGACCCTTTTTGCTTAAATTGGTCTTCTCCATCGCGTGTTTAACCATCTTTTTGGGGAGAATTCAATGCATTTCGATCTGAGGAAATTCTCTTCGAAGTCAAATTTCTGCATATCAGTACAACGTTAAAGCTGCTTTTGTCCATTTCGATTTTTTAATCTCCTCGCTCCTTTCCATGAGTGTACTAGTCATTATAGAGTACTTTAATATAAAATAAAATTGTTGATCTGTCACTCGGTCAATGAATTTGAACTTCGAGCCGATGGTATTTTTTCATCGAACATTATTTAATGCCAGGTGTTCTTTTTTTTTTGTTTGTTGTAAATTAATTTAAAGTATTTTTTTACTATTTACGTTACTATCTACATGGCGATATAAAACGTATTAGACGAATATTATCGATTATATTATAAGAGGAGTGCAATTCACTTTTAAGAGAGGTTTATTTTCGGAATAGATACGCGACTCACTCGAATAAACGAATAGACTAAAATCGTGCGCAATGCAATCGACCGTTTCGAGTTTTAGACAAATCTTAGATAATCGTTAGCTGAACAGTAACAGTATTACTCGAGTACTGGAGGTATCAGCGTATGCTTCTTTTCTCATTGTTAACACGTTGTAACATTGCACGCGTTTGATACGATTTATATATTAATTCTCGTTGTTGAACTACTTAGACGATTGCAATTGCTACCGATCCTATATCTATATTTAAAGGAAAACAGTAAATTCTACACACACTGACTCTTCAACCCAGAAAGGGATACACGGACACACGCCTAATTCACAAGACTTACACCGAATACAATATTCTTTGATACTTTTACGCTTAAGCCACTCTTTTCACTCCTACCTTACGAGCAAGCAGAGCAAATCTCAAAAAACCAACTTCCAAAAAAAAAATTTGCATGAAAATTTATCACTAGAGTTCAACTATATAAGAAATGAAAGTTCGATTTTCAACTATTTCAATGTTAAACTTTATTTTAAATTTAATTCCGTTGGTCTTTCGAATTTACTCTGTTTCGAGCTGTCCATAAATGTTTAGATTCCTGCAATAAATAACACAACTGTCAGTTGTGATATTTTTTCAGGGAATATAAATATCAAAGATGGGTCAGCAGAAGAGCAATGAATGTAATCGCTTATTCCGATCTCCCAAGTATAATAAATACCTTGTATTTCAAGCTAAATGCTATAGTTAATCGACGGTTAACTTGGAACAGAAATGAATTAGAAGCTCATTTCGGGATGTGCGATTTGCGTATCGTTTGCTGCTGTAAAATCGAGCGCTCGCTTCACCAGCATGTTTCTTGAAAGCGATCGCTCAATTCGACCGACAATTCACTGTGATTGGCTGTGTCGATAGCCACGCTACATCAAAAGAAAAGAAAATTCATGAATCTGAGATGAATAGGAAAAGTGTGCAAAGTATCCTACGAAGCCACCGCACCAGGCCAACCAATTTTTCTAGTGTCGATTCTTGTAATAGTCGTAGCGTCTAATCGATGAATACCTTGTAGCTTAATTATTAACGGATAATACATAGAATTTATTTTTTTGCTCGCAGAATATTGTTATAAGTATATTAAAGGGATGGGAGTCGAGTCGTCGTTGCGCCGATGGAGTAAACGAGCACAGCAAAGTCTCCACAGTTTATGCAATTTTTCTAACAATGCATAAGAATGAAAATCTGAATGTGTTGGATGGTGCAAAGGGAAAAAAGCGGGTCATTGAGAGCACCTTCTATCTTCTATTGAGTTTAAAATGGAAAATCTAGAGTTCTCTCTGTATAAAAAGGTATAAATAGTAATGTAACATTACAGTGGTGCATTAGGGTCTCATTGTTGTTGAACTTTAGCCCAGTTACCATTTTCTTGCACCACTGTTAATTGAAACTCGGTGAACCAAAGTCGATTATCTACATTTTGAATAGAACGCCCAAGGAGAAAGAATAATGCAAAAATCAAACAATTGAAAGACTTGGGTTACTGTCCAAAGACTTTGGTTCACCGAAAATAAATATGATAAAGTACCATTTGTTGTTCAGAAAAGCGTACTCTTTGGAATCGTGCGGTGGCTGTATTGTGGCATTAATTAAATTAAGGCACGCTAAAGAAACCAAGAGATGTTAGGATAATTGGCTGTGCCACTGCTATCGTTCACCGATTGACGTCTTTGGTCCACCCGTTAGTTTCTCAGGACACAGCCCCCTGAGAACGCATTCAGGCTGTGAGACACACGGGATTTCTACGACACATAAAATTTTTAGGGTCGATGAGATCTTTCATGAAAATAAGCCATTGGCCTTTTGTATTTGTAGTCGTTAAGGTTCCGAAGCCCGTGACTTTCCCGCGTAAGCATCCTTTGATACGATTTGATCATTGATTCGGCAAATATGTTCAAACAATTTTGCATCACGTCCGAACTAAGCGGGTAGGTGTCACTTCCAAAAGTTCAAAACGAATATTGCCAAAGAATTGATCGAATATTGTCTTCGGATGCAAGATCAAAGACGTTAATGATGTTTCGAAAAGCATCGACCTGGAGACGGAATGCAACTTAGAGACAACACTGTTTTTGACCAATGAAATCATGAGTATTGTTGTTTCCATGTTGGAAAGAGTCAGGTAACATCTTGCGTAGAGTATAAAATATATATATATATCTATACGTGTGTATGTATATACATATAAATTAAGAGGGAGAGGCGGAAAAAAGCGAGGATATGAAAATCGTTAGATGAAGGCATATTTGTATGTACACGCATGTAATAGGGTATAATTAGCTCATGTGGAATCCGCGATGGGACTTACGCAACGCGAAACTGACGACGCTGCATTCTCCGACACGTGTCCCGCATGTTATATATATATATATAGATATTATATATATATATATATATATTTATATAGTAGGATCGTACTTTCGTGCTCGTTTTCTCAGATCACAGGCGCATTGCATACATACACACGTTTACACACGTCACATGAACACATTATTATAATTACCTAACAGAAGTAATTTGTACTATGTAACTATTACTATTTTTATGAATTTTTGTACATTTTTCTAATTATTTTGTATAATAATCCTTAGCGGAAAGAATGGCAAAAAAGTCTGGAATTCCCGATATCCTTGTCCTTTCTCCTAACCCGATCCAAAGAATCCTCCCCTCGTCCAAAAATCCCGCGCACCTCCCCCAAGTGTTCAAACGGCGAATTTGACGGTGGCGAAAAAGAAGTGCGATATAAAATTTTTAGGCGTGAGAGTGTGAGATGAATGTGTTTGCTCTAAAAAAAATTGTAAGAGGAAAGAAACAAAAAATTGTCGGTAATGGTTGCGAACGTCGATGACTTAGTCCATTGTATGTTTGTCTGTCTGTCCGTTTGTCCGTGCTGTGTTTAATCGAGGGGGAGATTTTTTCCTAAATCCTACCATGTAGTGTTACTTTTTCGATAAGGGTACGACGATGATTTTTATGTTTTGTATTAAAAAAAAAGCGAAAATTCTTAGGGACAAGCTGTAAAAAAATAAATAAACGCTAGGAATGAAAAAGAAAATATAAGAGCGAGTAACGAGGAACGAGAGTAATGAAGAATAAAGAATTCTAGATGGGAGTCGATGAATGTATTGACGAATAGCAATATTGAAACAGATGGTGTTGTTGCGAGCGTTGAATGTGTGAACCTCCTTCGTAATTTGAAACGTGTTTGTTATTAATTATAAGAGTCACTTTTTTCCTTTTTCTTGAAATGAAATGCTATAAAATAGATCGATTCTTTCATGGAGAGTCCTTGAATTTTGTCTGAACCTTGCCGAACAAATAATTTGCGTGTAAATAAACACGGAAATCGTCAGCGCATTCGCCTAAACCTCATCTTCCTGTGAGTTCTGCAAAATCCATCCGAGAGACTCCCGTCTAAGAGCGACACTAAGTAGTTATCATATAGACGATTTAAAAAAAAAAGAAAAACTTTTACGAGTATTTCGTCAAACGAAAAAAATCGTGCTCCCACGTGTACTCCTTTCGTACTACTATTCTATTCTTACTACTTGGTATTTATGTGTAATTTACGATTTTTGTTAATTTCCCTTTTAGTACTTTAATAAATGAGTTTGTTAAAAATAATTTGACACTTTATTTACGCTTAGCAGAGCCAAAAGTATTTTATGAAATTCCTTTCACTTGTTTCTTTTGATTTATCCTCATTTTTTGTCTTATTTTTATAGCTTTACAATTTTTTTAGCTACACAATTAGGAATACTTAGCATAATTACTAATATAAATCCGATTCTTCAATATGAAATTTGAATTTTATGTAATTTTAAAATCATAATTATTCGAAGTTATAATGATTGAATTTTTAAATCAGTATGAAATATATATGTGTGATATTAAAATGTTGTGAAAATTTAGCACAGAGCAGGAAAAATAACACAAAAATTGAATCGACCTTTTTCAAATATGAACTGGACGAAGAGCCGGAAAATTTTAAGAATTAAACCATATTTACAAATAAAAAAATCCCGTATCAGTTCATAATTTTATTTTTTTTCTCATTAAGCACTTGTGGTCCCATGACGAAATTTACAGGACTTGTAAAGCAGACTTCTAGCTTCTTTTCCTCTAAATTTCATTGCGGGTCTACCAGTAATTATGAAAATTAAAAATAAAACATAAGGTTGACTTATTTTTTAATTATTAGTCATGAAATAAAACTTTTTAGGAAACTAAATAATTTTCTTCTATTAAAAGGAATATCAAGGAAGTATCAGAAAGAGTCTTATTATTATTCAGTCATTCAGTTGCAATCGTAATGAACTCTCGCGCCATTCAAGAAAAGCAACCAGGTCATTGGATCAAGGTTTGTTAAGATTTTCTTCGATTACACACCGATATTTAGCATTTCTTTCCTCAGTTAATTGGTTTCAAAGGTGGAAGGTTCTCAATTTTTCCTCTGCTGTGTTCGTCTGTTCACCTTCATTACCTTTCTTGATAAATGTCAAAGACGAGGGTGTTCGAGATTATTGTCGTTCGTAATACCTACCACTTCTTGGAAAGCGGACCTTTCCGCCGATTATCCATGTTGCAATTTGTTGCTAACATTGCTGAGGTGCAAGAAAATATATAGGAAAGAGGGAACGCGGCTGAGAACATTAAGCATTACTGCTTAATCTCTTACACAATCGTACAACTTTTGATTCTTTAACGAGGTAAAATGAACTTAGGAAGATCAGCGATTACTTAATGGCATTCTGTATTCAGTGATTGATATTTTTTACCTAAAGATAGGGAAGATAGCGATCAAAATACTCAGTCTATTGGACGATGACACTTGAATGGTGAGACTACTTTCGGGGTGCACGATTCTTTTAAAATGAAGATTTATGGTTTGAACTAAACTGTAAATTGTAATCTGCAAATGTAAATGAAGTAATAATGAATTCAGATTAATATTAAGACTGAAGAATTATTCATAAAAATGTCTTTTTTAGCTGGAAGCAATTGTCACAGTTAATTGTTACATCTTCTGAAAGATCATCTTAAGAGTGACGATTATTATTGTTGAAAAATGAGGGCAACGATTGTTCACTGCCATACAAGATTTTATAGCTACTCTAGGTTTTCTATTGTTTCTGAAAGACTTCATTTCGTAAGGGAAGGGCAAAGTCATTAGACCTTCTTTAACGACTACATTGCTTGCAAAACTCTACTGACCACAAATTTTATTTAAATACCAAATGATTATTTTTTCTTATTTTCTCGTTGTTTCCACAATACAGTAAAGGAAATAAAAGAGTAAAATAAAAATCCACGCTGTTCTTTATTCATGTTTCATTTTTACATATTTTTTAACATCAAACTGTTAATAGCTGTAACAAGAACAATATCAGTTGTTACTAAAATATTCACATCTAACACTTCATAATAATAATAATGATATTAATAATAATAATTATACTAAATATTAGAATACAAATATGTATTGAACAAACTGACCGAGTTTTTAAAATGCTTGTACTCTGTGATGCTTTCCATAATATGTAACGTGGTTCGCAATTTGCAGCTGCAAAAACTTAAAACCATGACTGGTGACAGTTACTCTTGCAATTAGAAACGATTTTCACAACGATTTAACGGAATTTCAATTTTTTGTTGCTTCTAAGAAGCATGACTCTCGAAATGTAATTTAATGTCTGCTTTATTATTCTGCCATGAATGCATAGCTTTTTTATCGAAGTTAAAAAACATATTGAAATCTAAAATCTTAAATTGTAATTTATGAACGACCCCTTATATTTCTTGAAAAGATATAAATTTAATACACAAATTAGTAACATCAAGAACAGCCCACTTTAATTTTCAAATGATTGGATCCTCGGGATATAACTATAGATTATACGTGGACAACTTTAATGTAATTCGAATTAATTTCTTCTATACTCTAAAATGAGTCTTATTGCAACAAGGTCTACATGTAGAATTGTATTTTAATATAATATCTAACTATAACTTTTGATTAGTCTGAATTTGGTATGTAATTAGATTTTTGAATTTACAATGGATGTAGAATTATAGAACACACCCCAAACATATTCCACTCTGATTATTATTCACTATTAATCAGAATGAATATGCTAGAAATATGATTTTAACAGCTTTACTAATGAATAATTGTATTTCTCGAATCAAGTCGCTTGACTTGTCGATTTGTTGGCACGATGATCCTAAATTCTTAATTTGATGATTTTGCATCCTGCCAGAGGGTCAAGTTGAGGTCTTCGACCTTGTACATCGAACAGTCAGTCATCTCGTTTCTGAAGTGAAAATATTTTCATTGCTTAGGCTTACAACAATAGTTTCAATTTTTCAAAAGATAAATTAATGGAAACTATTATTTATACTTACAGGAACGGATCCTTCAAAATAAAAGCTCTGGGTTGAACGCGTTTTAATCTATCGCCATTGTCACATAATATCCTGGCCATTGTTGTTTTCTTAATTTCCTCTAATTGAGCAGGCAGAAAGGATCCAGGCGTATTCTCGTTTTCATACCAATATCTGTCTCCTGTAAAAGCAAAACATTGCTATAAATTCTATTTTAATAATAAAAAAAAAACAAACCGCAAATACGGATTTATTTTACCTAGGCGAGCGTTTCTGAAGGTTTTGCCCAATAAGCAGAGGAAAGTGGGGCCAAGCACTGAACCTTCAACAGGCAGTTCCGAAAGTGCACCAGTTACTAAATCGACGTCTTCCACCTTGCTGAAAAAATCGACACATAGATTAAATGTAAATAATAAGTATATGTATTTTATTGTGCATGTATTCGCAAATTGCAAACAAATTTTCTTCGCACCTATAAACCCGCTGTAATCTGTCGATAGTTTCTGATAGCATAGTTCCTTCAAGGTCATGGAACTCATTAACGTTGGGTAAATCGCAGTGAGCTCTCCATTTGATGTAAGGAGGCAAACCATGATCTCTGCCTTGCTGAATCATCTGAGCTGCATAGTCAACAGCGACATCGTTGGTTTTTCCATCATGAAAGTATCGATCCAGGAGGATCTCGTTTAATCCTGGCGGAAATGGCTTTCTGGAATGCCCAGCTTTCATGGAAATTATAAAACGTGATTCAAGGCATTCGGCTTTTTTATAATTATAATTCCGTGTAAGTTCAAAATTCCGTTAAAAAAATCTTTACATAAAACATAATCTTATAAAAACATTAACATATTTTACAAAAAAGATAAAGACATAGCTAATAAAAGTTGACACCTTTGAACAAAAAGAGAGGTTTATTGCCATTTTGCAGCATTTTTACGATGCCGTCGACTTCGAATGCCAAGTTCTACAATTTCAGCTCTTCGTGACATTGACTTTTACTCCTATCTGCGCTTCCTTTCTTTCAAGGCAATTTTTTTCGACAAAGAGAAATTAGTGTCTTCGAGTTAATACGCGTGAAACTATAAAAGCAGAATAATGGTCGTTCGCTTACCCGTCGCTCCAGTGATCAATCGATCTATTGCTCCAGCCTCGTAGAGTTCTTGAGGTGCATAAAAGGCAGAAAGAAGAGATCTTTCTCCTGATTTCTGAGTAGATCGGGAGTCAACGAGATCAAGAGTTTTTGGTGTCAATGCAACGAAGAAGGAAAAACCTGCTGATGCGGCTGCATTTGACATGCTTCCATCCACACGAAAATCGTAGCTTCGAAAGTAGCCTCCTGGGGTTAAACGCAAGTCGAATCTTCAAAGACCCAAAAGAACGAAATAAAGCAATTATGAAAAAATAAGACATGGTCTTTTGTAAGAAATATTGCTTAATGAAAACGCTGCCACATTGCAGAAGGATTATAATTTCTTTAATAAATAAAAATACTTACTTGTCCAGGAAAGGCTCTCCTAGAATAACAGGTAAGAATTCATTGTAGGTTACATGTTGCATTTCTGCGATAACTATTTTTCTAGTTTCTTGGTAAATTTTTTCGTCATTCCAGTGGGGATTGAGTTGATAAAGTTTCTGAGCTATTCTATTGTGCTCCCTGAGAAAAAGGACATGCATAAGGGCCAAGCCAGGATGCTCGTTCACTCTGGAGTCTCCACTCAGAAAGCATGGAAGAGATTTGCTCTGACTTCTGCAGTTTAGTGAGTCCTTCGAAGCCATTGGCAAGTTCTTCCTTTGAGTATTTAGTGCTCCTCCAACTCCCTCTCTCAGGATCCTCGAAATCTCCTCTGAACTTCCATAAATTGGCGACAAGTCCAGGTAAGAAGAGGCTTGATTGATCTGCTGTCTGGGTCCTAATTTGCAACCCTAATTTAATTCCGGGAAAAGAAGGAAATAAGAAAAATTATAATAAATTATGCGATCTTTATCGTATTAAAATTAAGGCATAACGAAACATAAATAAACATAAATTCTCCATTCATTAGCTGCTCATATCTAATCAATTTTCTTAGCTTATCAACGATATTCCGAATAAATAAAATATTTTCTTGATGGAACGACGGTTCAAGGATAAATGTGACTGAAAATGAGAAGCTTCTGAAGGTGTCATTTATATACATATAAGGAAGTGTATCTCTTTCGGAGGCACAGAAGCTAAAAGACGAGGTTAAAATTAATAGCATCCTTAACAAGAAACGTTACAAGATTTACAGCTTTGATTCCTGATAATTATCTGATTGATTAGATAGTCAAAGTTTGCCACTTGAATATTAATTTTAATTACGTATTGCATTGCACTATCAACGATTATTATCGACACTAACCGTAATTTATTTATGTTTACGTGATAAGTTTACTTTATGAATGAATTGATTGTTCGATATAAAATATACTTTTTAAAAAAGAAGCCTTTCTTATTTTAATCTGCATTATCATGAAAAAGTTTACTTTTTTATTTACATTATTTACATTATTAAATATTATTTGATTGAAAGCATTTTATTATGCAGCATTCCTTTCTCATTCTTTTTCATAATCGAAGGAGATAGTGCGATAAGATCTGATTTATGGTCTTATATGATTCTCCTTGAGTAAGGAAGTAAAATCTACCATTATTTATTGTATAGTATAATTGTAAAGAAGCAGATGCTTCCTAAAGCCCTACCTCAAGCGTGCTTCCTGGATGTGGGACAGACCTGGAATACTCCATGCACCCAATGTAATTTTCAGCCTGAATTGGAAAGCATTCAGGATGAAAATTCTCAAACTCCACATCACAACATTTTAATCTCTTTCCATTTGGTAGCTCCATTCTGGGAGTATGGGCCATGTCATGAGCTACAAATTGTCCAAACATGGCAGTCAGAGCCATCAGGTAAGGATGCCTAAGATCAGGGCCACCAGAGTGGACTTTGGTGGAAACTTCGCGGGCACTCGGGAGATTCGATCTTGGTAAGGATACTCCATCTTGATATTCAGGAGGCAAGAATCTTGTATAAGGTTCAAGAGCAGCTCCCCAAGAAGGGTGCAAAGCATTGTTACATCTAGCGGTATGAGTTCTGTAACTAGGGTCCACCTTTTTGCATTCGGCTGTCATCCTCAAGCTGTTTGATATTGCTCCTGTGCAAACGTTGATCCCCACCTGTTTTTATAAGAGATTTTTAGGAAAATTTGTTCTTATTTACATTTTTCAAGGCTATATTTATCGATGAAATTGGTGAAATTGATGAAATTCCGAAACCTATCCTCAGTTTGGAGTAAAATGTTAAATTTTATTATTTTCTGAATCTATCCGAACTTTATCCTACGATAATAATAGAATAGCAGTGAGCTCTATCGAATCTTATACGAAAACTATCCGTCTTTTGTGTCCCGCGCTTTCTACTCAATCTTATCCGAAACAAAATTTTCCTATTGAAATTTATTCCAAAATATTCCGAATGTATGAGTTCCATTCTACTATATATAGTTCGATAGTTCGATAGTTCGATAGCTCGAGAGAGAGAGAGAGAGAGAGAGAGAGAGGGGGGGGGGGATTTTCTCAGGAACCCCACCTCTTGGAGAAACTTTTGTACTGAATTGGTACTCATATGTGAGTGTAATGCATGCTGAACCATTTTTCTTGGCAGGAGAATTTTTTTCGTAACTAACGTAAGATTGCAATTCATTTAAATATTTCGAACGTTCTTACATTGCTTTTTTCATATTTTTTATATTTTTCGATCGCTAAAGAAACGCCCTTTTCGATTTTGCCTCATTTACGATCAGCAAACTTTTGGATTTAAAATGATGGTAATAAATTCAGATAGTACTCAATTATACTTCTATGAAAAATTTACTGCATCTAAAATATCACATAACTCACTAAATTAAAAGACGAGACTAAACGAAAAATTGGAAGAGAATACTCACTACACTGATTTTGAAGTACATTAAAAATATGCACTTAAGGTTCAGAATCATACAAACATCATGAGGCATAAGGAAGATTTCTTCGATAAATCACGTTATGATGCTCAAACGAATTGGAGGTTAAGAAAAAAGCAAAATAATCCATTTTCCAGGGTTCATTTTTTTAAATTGGTGTTTTCAATTTTAAATTAAAGAATTTCAGTGTCAGATTTATCCCAAAAAAAATTCTCCTGGTTAGAAAAATAGTTTAGCACTCGTTAAACTCACACTATTTCTTCCTCATATGAGTACCAATTGAGTAAAAAAGTTTCATCAAAAAAAAAGGTTGGGGGTTTTGAGAAAATCGACTTTGAATATTTTTAGAAAAACTGCTGCCGTTTT
>JAUESI010000008.1:6009217-6080187 GCA_032275145.1 Synergus laeviventris | reverse complement strand
ATTTTTCAGCTTGGTTTCGATAATCGCGTGTGTAACATGAAGTAACTATAAAATGTCAAAAAGACGTAATAAAACGGCAATACTTATGCATGAAAGTTTTCGGTGTTCATGTCACTCCTTTCAAGTTACTGCGAAAGTGTACCCCCCCGCGGAAATATCCAACCGCACGTGTGTATAAAAGCTCCCATACTCTACGTGACTCGTCTGGATGTTTATCTCATATATAATAGAGGTCCCTTAGAGCGTGTTTTTCCATAGATCTTCTGTCCAAGCAGAACGCATAGACTTGCAAGCGCAGGGTTCTTGTGATACAGCGTCCCGCAGAGACTTACCTATATATATAGAGCGCGTAGACGCGAGCCACAGTGCAAAATGTGGGGAAATGCGGTTATACATCATCGTAGTAAATAACACCAACATCAACGTGTTTACCTTCCTTCCGGCAGCCGAGAGCTCACCATAAATCCTACACATTCACGGGGAAGTCACTCTATCCCGTTACACTTTATGGAAATTTTATACTACACATACAGACTTATAAACCTCCCTCCATTGGCTTCAAATTTTTAATTATTTCAATTTAAAAAATATTTACAATAAAAGCAGGTTATGTGAAGTTGTATCAACTTTTGTGGTCATATTCAATGAGCACTTTGCTTCCTGGAAGCATACATAATTTGTTTCCTCATAGAGGAAGCATTAAGTAATTAATATATATATATACCGTATACATTTTTTTTAATATTTCAAAATAAATTACAATTAACCATACCTTTTTTATTTTTCGATGAAATACACTAACTTTATAGTTCAATCGATTCGTCTCGACACAAAGACTTTTTTTTTTTACATCAGCTTTGAGTTTTGATTATTTGAGAACTTATTGTAGTGCACACGTTCTCGAGATATTGCAGGATCATTAAAAAACGTGCATAAATACCATACATACAAACATGCATGCATGCATATTGAAAAAAACCTTTTTTTGGAATCCGGATTTTGCGACCACTACAAAGCTTCCTCTATGAGGAAGCAAAAAGTGTTCTTTCTTCTCAATTCTTTTTCTCTTGACTTCCTAATTTCAAAATTTACCTAGGAATATTTGAGCTCACAGATGTATGGTATACAAGCAATTTTTTATTATTTATCAATCATGCCGTTATAAAGTGTTGAAATATTATATTATGCCCCAAGGAGTAGAGATATGTCAATAAAAAGGAGAACTTTAGCCCCGTTGAAATTATGCATTTGATTCAATCTATTTTCTCAAAAAATAGTAATAATGCAAAATAACAAGTGTTTTGTTACGTCAGTCGGCATTTGATTGGTTGAACTAGATTATTACTATGTGCAGAGAAGTTTGATGCTTTACACTTGCAAATTACATGTACGTTTGTATAGAATAGCGCATGAATCGCACATCTATTATTTATGTGATTGCTTCAGGCCAGTGTCGCATGAATGCTGGTCCGACTGAACCTATAACGACCTTTGGTGTTTAATTTACGTCAATTTAATTTTGTAATTACTAACTAGTTGATAATTAATGAAACATTGTTTCTTGGTCTACTGGATCAACAGTATTTGCGTTCGAAATATTCTATTTTAGCTTGATTAGATTCCTATATCCTATAGAGTCCTCCTTATAGAAAATTTCTACAATAATAAATCTACATATAAGGTAGGTAAACACATAATTCCTTTGTATTAAAATTCACTAAATTGTAATTTTTAATCAATTATTTTGACCATGACATTAAATTTAGAAGCCTTATTTATTGTCTATTTATAACGCGCAGGCGCAGTTTCCACTGAATTTAAATAAAAGTTTTTCCTTTATTCTTAAATGAGCTTCTATTTTTTTGAATACATTTCATATTTTTGAAAATTTTTTAAGTCCTTTGAAATTGCATTTTTTTACATTCTCCTCGCGCACCGCTCTCACGCAATCACGAAGCACGACGAGGGTCAATGACAACATATTGTGCTCGCGCAGCGGGTAGATTTTTTGATAGAATTCAATTTGATTTTTATTTTTAATTCTGAGAAGGTGGGGATAAGAAAATGAGCTTGGAAAATGAGTTTGGGGAGGGAATGGGAAAGTTGGTTCTATAAAAAGAATTGAAGAGATAAATAAAATTGCTCATATTTCATCTCTAAACTTGAGTTTTATTTTTAATCCAATCTCGATATTGTACTACTTCCGTATAGAGACCTGGTGAGTTTGGTTGAGCGCATCCCTTACCCCAAGACGTTATACCAATGAGTATTTCGTCGTCACTAACTAATGGACCTCCAGAGTCACCCTGAAACAGTGGAGTGACGCTGTAAATTGAAGTTGTAAATTGGATCTGTACAGATAAGACGAAGTATTACAAATAGATAAGATAAATACTGGAAACTATAGATCAAGTGGTTAATGTTAGACGACACTTCAATGAAACTTCTTAACTACAGGATTTTCATGATGAAAATAAATGTTTTAGATTATTGTTCGTTTTTTTTTTTTTTTTTTTTTTTTTTTAAATACATACCCGGCAACTATCTTTACCGCCCTGCTTGAAACCATAGCAAACATTAGTTTTCTTAACTTTGTAAAGACCGGCGTATTGTTTCAGGCATTCTTCCTTCCTGATTTTTGGGACCCTGACGTACTGTAATTTTCTGGAGACAATAGGATCATCCATCTGTAAATTTAAAAGTTAATTAGCCTAACTACAGATCACTCAAATCTAATGAATTAGCAAAGAATCCGCAAGTCAGGAAACACCTGGAAATTATAAGGAAGTTAGAAAATTTTGAAATTGAAGTTTTGCGGCCAACTTGATTGCAACCGAAATTGTATCATTTTTATCTCATGTTATACATATACAATTAAAATTTGTTTAAACTTACAATAAAATATCCCCAGCCTGTAATTCTTCCCCACTCTTGATCGAAAGGAACTCCTATTTCCGGTAACTGCACAGCACCAGTGACGTCGTTATATTCAAATTTTGGATACACTTTGAATACCGCGATATCATGAGCATCATCGGTAGTTACATATTTTTCGTGCCAGATTATTTTGGTGATATTGTGAACTATTCCACCTTCATTTACTATGGAGCTGCCGCTACGAATAGTAATCTCCTTGTAGGGATCTCGTATGTATCTGTCGAAATTATAATTTCCAGTTATTTAACTGTAATAACTAGGAATTAAAAGCAACTATAGTAACTATACAAATTCCTTGTAATGGTATATTATAGTTTGAACTTGAAAACGTATCTATGTAACGTTATCGCTAATTCAATAATTACTTACGCTGTCGCACAATGTGCGGCTGTAATACCCCATTCTTGACTTATCACAGCTGCACCGCAAGCATGACTGCCACTCAGCAAAAAAGAAAGCTGTGAATTAAGGAAAAAGAATATGAAGAGAGTTATTTGCTACTTTATGCATATATAGGAAACAACTTACCATATACGGAACTTTAGAAATTTCAATATCTTCCCCGCCAATGATTCTATCCTGACAAATAACTGCACTTACTTGTACTGGAAAATATTAAGTTATTTTATCTCTTGTTTCTTGTTACTAGTTACATATTTGTAGTCTTTAATCGTACCGAAATTCTTTGCTAGTCATAAAAATTAGTTATTAGTTCTCAATCTAATTTTTAAATTTGAAATATATGTAGATGTAGATATTTATGCGACAATAATTACGCTAAGAAACAGCATATAATGATAAAAGAAAATGCACACAAGATACGTGCGTTTATCACTCTGAAATGCTAATTCAATATACTCACGTGCTAAAATTGTTGAAAGTGTTTTGAAATTTAACATTTTTCAAACAGTTTCACTCTACGGTCGATTATACACTTATAAATGAACTTCTATTATTTCTAAAGCGAGGAGCATTCGACACAATATTGTTCCGGTTTCTTTTATAAAAGATAACAAAGTAGCTTTGAAAGTTTTTATTCTTATCCCATTATTCTTATCAGTAAGCTTGCTATCAGCTAAATTTGATAAGAAGGCTTCTGTTTAAAATTGAAAGTTTGCTTACAAGGGAGAAAATAATATTTGTCATTATTGTTGGAGGAAAAATGTCGACGCAAGTCATTGCAGAAGATTTTAGATTTTATTGACTCCCACGTGCTCCGATGATCACGCGTTACTTTACTTTACTTTACTTTTACTTCCTTTTTTATTATTACATCGAAAAAAATTGCACATATTCGTACAATGATAATGTTTTATTATTATCTACTAATTCTTATTATTAATTACGTACACAAATATTAAATAACGAGTATGAGAGCTTCACCTGTAATTCTTGACCAATAAGGAATCGGATCCCACGCATTTTGAGATATTTCGATTTTCAATGTGTATATGTCCTTTTTAGAATTAGAAAGTATAGTAGAAATAATTTTTTTCTGTAGCTAAGGTGAAACGTTCAGATACAAATAGTAATTTCCTGAGGCCAAAAATTTATAACTGTTTTTTAAGAAAACTTGAAATATCAACATGAGCATATACTCTTATCTCTGTGTGTATACTGATTTATTTAAGGAGATACGATATAACGTCAGATATTTAAATTTAGCTAGACCTTCTGCTTTAAGTCTTAAAGCTCCCCCAGAATTATTAAGTATATTAAAATTTTACAAAAAAACGGATCTTTTGCTTATTCATAATTAATAACCAAATACTTAAAAATTATATTTAGAGCAATATTCTAATAGTTCCAAGAAAACTTGTTAATGCCTCTGGAAATAATATGATAGTAAATATTTTAGTCTATATTGTCTTTATTACTGACGTCGTTTCAACAGGAATATACGAACAATAAAAGTAACTTTTTTTTCTTCTCAATCTTATATGTATATATAATAGAAACACAAATAACAATAAAAATTTCATAGCTGAAATCTTCATTGATTACTGATTATTCATATATGTTGTGTGTCAATAAATACATATTGGTAAATGTCAAACATATACTGAAATATATAGTCTTTGAAAATTTTTAATTATACGCCTGATTTTTGTTTGATCCAATTGCGAAAGTAGAGTGTTTCAGCATACACTCCGGGGTATTGTCCACAGTAACCAACACCCCAAGAAACTACTCCAATTGCTATGCCTTTAGAGTTAACGAGCGGGCCCCCGGAGTCTCCCTAGAAAATTTTTTTTTTTATGTAATGATGAGCAATTAAACAATCATAATTTTTCTACTTACTTGGCACGAGTCTTTAACTATATTTTTGCTCCAATATCCATAACAAATTTCTCCGGGGCGTATCTTTACTCCAATTTTAGCAAATTCATTCTTGCAACTTTCTTTGGATACTTGTGGTACTTTCACATACAATAACGTAGCTGAGCCAGTTCCATTCGACTATAAATTTAAAAAATATAATATGAAAATAAATAAATTCTTCCTGGCATTTTTTTGCGATACAGAAAAAATGCCAACTAAATTTTTTGCCATTCTGCTATATGTGTGTTTTCGAGAAAAAATTCTAAAACAATTACAGTAATTAAGTGGTAACAGAAATTATATATAGATTTTTCTTACCTTTGTGTGTCCCCAACCTGCAACTTGACCCCAGCTCTCATCTAAACGTACCCCTTTTTGCGGCAAGTTTACCGGTTGCATGACTGCACTGTATTTGAACGGTGGGCTAACCATGAAAACAGCGATATCGTATCCATAAATTGATTTAGCATTTCGTTTGAATTTTTCATGCACATAATACTTTGTGACTTGATGAACACTTGCTGTTTTATCCCGTTGTCTTATATTAGTCGTACCTCCAACAACGTTAATCTTTTTGTTTGCCGAACTGAAAAAATATTTCAAAAGGTTTAAATATCATTATCCAAACTCTAGATTATTAATGTTTGTAACTAATTGATTTATAAAAGAAGCAGCCAAATCATACTTATCGAAACAGTGGGCAGCTGTAAGTCCCCAATTTTTGCTAATAATAGCGGCACCACAGGAGTGGGTATTCACCACGGTAAAGCGTAGCTGAAAATATTAATTGCAATCAAACTAAAATGTTTATAAATTCTCACGTATTGTTCAAACTGATCTTACCATATAAGGAACACTTATAATATTTATTTGTGATCCTCCTACAATTCTATTCTGACACCATACTGATTGATAAGTTGCTATGTATAAAAAACATAAAATGTATTGAATTTACGATATGTAAATTATCAACAAATCAATCAAAAAGACATAATACAATCAAATTTTAGATTTTGAATTTAATAAATGATAAAAATTAATAGAAAACTTACATGCCAAAATAAAAATGCACAGCACATATCGTGCTTTCATTATTGAAATGTTAAATAACATTCTCTCTGCTATGTTCAAACTATATTGTAAAGAACTCGTATGCACGTATATATATATACCATATATATTATACGCGTAAATTTTATCAATTATATAAGTATAATTATTGTTATATTCTGGATAACAAAATTTTCCTTGTTTTTGAGTTCTTGGCAGAAGATAACATGTTTATGTCTTTTCAGATAAACAAAAATAATTTTACAATGAATTATCGTAATATTTTAATTGACTAATATTTTTTAACGCAATTATACTTGAATTGACAAAATGATATACTCAAAGTATTCATGAAATCTTAATTTTAGTATGAAGATTGTGTGAGAGGATTTACTTGTGCAACAATAATCAGTTTAAACTCTTTCGGTTCAGCTATCTCAAACCGTTTACCATAAAACTTTCTGTGAGAATTTTCGCGACGTTCGCTCATTAAGTTTCACCCCTATTTGAAAACATCGGCTTTACGCTTTCCTTTCCGAGAGTAATAAAGGATTAATTTATCAGGAAACGGTTGTTTTCAGAAGTAAAATTACCTCTATATTCTTTTATGTGCAACTATCAGTAATTAGTTTAAAAGACATATATTTTTGTAATTTTCTTCATTTAAAAACATTTTTCTGAAAACAAACTCTTATTACAATGTATTTTTTTTATCAATTAATATATGTATTATTATATAACATTTTCTGTATCTGAAAAATACGTAAACATAATATTATTTTATTCCAAGAATGCATAAACAAGGAAAATTCTGTTATCTATAGTAATTATACCGGTTAGATTCATAATAAAACTTACAAGTTTATAATTGCTTAGCTTACATGTGTCTTGAACATAAGAATCCTTTACAATAATAGACTTTCAACGTGTAGCAAAAAGAGAATGTTTTTTTAACAATTTATTGTTGAAAACACGGTATGTGCTCCGCATTTTTATTTTGGTATATGTAATATAAGTATAGTATTTCTATCATCTTTCAAATCTAAAATTAAAAATTTAATTTTCATTGTTTGCGTAATTCATGATTTGATAATAATTCATTTGTTAAAAATGTTAATAGGTATTAAAACTTGTAAGTCTTGTAGTTCAAACAATGCATTTAATATATTTTATCAAGATTTTATAATAAAAGTGTTGTATTCATTTAATTAAATCCTTTTTTACATCTTAGCAGCAAAATCAACACGTGCAAACAAACACTTCATTTAAATCAAAGCGCATGATATACTTTTAGCAAAAGTAATAATAAGTTGATTTTACTTATAAAGCTCACCGTATTGCTTACATAACAAATTAACTGATTAAATGTGGTCGGGTGACCGGTTACTGGTCGAGTGGAGCTTATCGTATTGAAGCAAATTATTATTTGTGGTTCATGCATATTCAGCGAGATTTGATAGAAAATTTGCAAAATTCCATGGACGAAAGTTGTATTCCCCATAAATGTGTCGTTAACAGTAGGGGCGTGAAAGAGCGGGACGTGAAGACTAGGAAAAGGACGAAGGGTGGATCATTATGTATTATTCATGCTGTAGCCACCAGGTCGATTCTGCCCAACCAGATTGAATTTGCATTTCAAGACGTTTCGGAAGCAGCTCGACATCCAAATCAGCGATGGTCGTTCTCTTCCGGTTTTGAAATTGGTTTACGAAACTCGTGACTTTTCAAGGTACAGACCTATGGCTCCTGGAAATATTATAGAATGTCATTGTTTGGTATCCAGCAATTCTATTGAAGAATTTACTACATCACATATTCAAGAATTTGTTAAATTTCGAACTATTTTGTTCAGTCATGATAAACCACCTGTGGATCTTGAAAACCATGAGCTTAAAGATAGAACTACAATCCGAAATTCCAGTCAGTATTTTCCAAAATCTAAGGTAGTTGATAAAAAAACAGGGTTAAGTGTGCTTCCTGGAAGTGCGAGATTTATCGCCGAAAGACTTTCTTTCACGTGTACCGAATATGAGGAAGCGCAACGTTATCTGAATTATGTATGACGTAAAAAGATGACGTCAAAGAGCGAATTAAGAGGGAAAATGGTGTGAGCATAAATTCAGAACACTCTCGTTTCTCGATTATATAAGAAACTTTTGGTGCAGGGGATATCTTAGAAAATCTTAGGGTCTAAAATTGAATTCAATTTATGCAAATAAAATTAATCATTTTGTGCAATTATAAACTCTTTGTACAGTATATTACATTTGCGATTAAATCTAGGTCTAGAGGAAAGACAACTGTGAAAAATGTTTCTTTACGTTATGCGTGTCTGAACAAAAACTGTCTTTTCTACTTACGTTCTTCCATTGGCTGCTTACAAGTGAAACAGTCGGCAACGGTAAGACATCATATTCCAATTATAATTAAATTGAAGTATGATGAAAAAAGACTAATTCGTTTTTTTCTGCTAATTTTCTTTTTTATTAATAACGAAATGCATAATGATAACTTGGTATTACTGAGAAAAAAAGAATTTTTCTTGCTTTCGACATTATGGAATCTCACGCATTAACTTAAAAAGAGGTAATTTCATATATTTCACGTTTTACCTATTGTATCATTTATCTTCAATCTTCAATCTTCAGGATCTTCAGCTTGTTACACACGCACATTCACACAAACACATATTATTTGATTAAAATTGAAAGTTTGTAATAAAGCATAGACTATTAGGATTTGATTAAATTTGTTAAACTTTATTTTTATGATTTAGACCCAATCAAAGTTTTTGTAACCATTATAATAAATAGGAGCGTATCATGATGTCATAGAGCTCTTTTAAGTTCGATACAGAAGCAGAAAAGTTAGGACATAGGAAATTAATGTCCAGGTTATAACATAAATTACTTGTACATGAGTTAACCCTTTGGAACCTCCACGGATATCACCCAGATACTTTGAATATTTGAAAGTGAGAGAAGCGACATAAAATCCAGAACTTTCACGCTCGGTTAAGATTGTTACGGTTTGCTAGATTCGCACATCCCCATTAGAGAATTTAGGAGAAGTCTAAACCAACATTTCATAAAAGCAATGTATAAGATATATGTATAACATTTAGGTATCGTATATATAAATGCATATAATGTAGATATCATAGCGACCTACATTTTCCAACGTAAAATCATATTGAGTGGATATACCATATATATATATATATATATACACTTCCTTGAATCCTATAATATTACTAATCAAAATCTTCCAGTAGAAGGAAACTCTTGACTGTAAAATTTCATTAAAATTTACGAATCTACATACATAACATTAATTGCAATTAGTTTAAGAAAATCTAGAGCGGATATCTTTTCATTAATAGTTTTTTAAATTTAAAATATAAAGTCTGGTATGCTTTAGCAATTATATAGAGTAATTTTTTGGAATCGATATAGAGAGCTTATATTTTTTCTTCCTATTGTGAGTAAAAAAAGTACTTCACTTTTTATGATATTTTAAAATATTTTTTATAATTTATGTCCCATTTCCTACAAAATTTTTGGAGTTTTTATGGACCATAAGCCCTATGGTTTGTCTCATACCCGGTATTTTAGTATAATTTTATTTGAAATCATGTTGGGATCGTAATAGGATTTTTTTCTCGGGGTACTATCAATCATTTAGGATGTTACTTTAACATTTAGTAAACATTTTCCTTGTGAACTACGAAAGTACATTATGGTAATCCTTTCAAATTATCCTCTTCCTTACTCTTCCTTGGGTTTTCGTCATCTATCTTGCAGCTGTGTCTCGCTCACTTTGTGAACATCCTTTTGAAATTTAAAGACAAAATGCAAACTGCAGATCTTGACTCGTTCCGTAATTTACAAAATGGATGATTCAACTCTTTAAAAATTATAATATCAGGTTTGAATTAAGACTTTGGTTAAATAACGTGTTCACGCGTCAAGAATTTACAATAATTTAATAATTTAATGAGCGCTTCAAACAGTCAGAAATGATGAACACGGTTTTGAATTATTCTATGCATATCTTAAATAAACGTAAAATTTTCCACCCTCATCCAAAGAAAAGTATCTAAGGTGAATAAGGTGTAGAGAGAGCGGTGTGCGGCCAAGAAAAAGTCAATTTGATCCACACCGACAGTGTTGCTCTCAGTGGTATAAAAATGCTCTTACTCTTTTTCCCATTCCACTCGAAACAACTGAAATATTCAACACCTTTACCTCTACTCTTTTGGTGAAGGATCGAAACTAGAAATAAGGTGGGTTTTAAAAGTACTTTATAAAAATTCAAATGTCTTATTTTATTTACACTACATTTGTCCAGCAGAACCTTAATAATAATAATAATAAAGTACGATTTCTGTAACACTTTATAGTTAATTTAAAAGATTTTAAAAGATTGCGAAGAATAAGTAGTACAAAAAAAGTAGTATTATATTAATTTTCTTTGCAAAATGGGGACGCTATCTTGTAAATAAGTTCTTTTGGTCTTAAAAGTTGATCTCAAATCATGTATACCACTAAATAAAACACAATATACTTGGAATAAAAGTTAACTAAGTTTTATCGTTCGAACATTAAAGTGTGAAAGCTACTAAGCCTCTTGTGAAGAAGATTTTAAGAGCTTTTCGTACGTTCAGAGAGTTGCGGATTAAACTATTCTCCAAAACTTGTACGAACAGATTTCTAAGGGTTGGGTACATATATGTATATAGTACAAATACATATATTTCATATATGATTCATATGCGTGGACTAGACCTATAATACTAATGTAAATGTAATTTAGAAATGAATGTAAACTTTGCATCCTTATCAATCATATTCTATCCGTTGTTAGAATTTGAAATAGAAACGGATAGTAATTCACAAGAATGGATACAGAAGAATTAAAATGAATAGCTAAGATAATTATTCAAACGGATAGATGGATAGTATACGGATGCAAACGGATCGAAGAGTATAAAAAAAGAATTCAAATGGATAGGGCCCTAGCAATATTTTTCTCAAAATTTTAGTCTTGATGAAGACAAAATATTGAGAAAAAACTGAAAAAGAATTATAGGCGAATTGGAAGAATATTGGTAATTCAAAATTGACATTTTATAGACACTTTTGCTTAGTCAGAATCTTTTGGAAAAATATATAAAATCGCTGCGTTTCGCTAGTAGCGTAACTTTCTCTTTATAGATTGTCAAATCAGAGCAGTGGATCTCGGGACCACAGACTCGTAAATCCAGTTTAATTTCCGTGCGACCAGACAGTTTCATGACTTAGCACCGCACCGGTCCCAGAGCCATAGGAAAATGTCAGTAAAATTTTAGTTTCCTGAAAATTGGTCCTTCATTTACAGCAGGTTTCCTCTCGGCCGTTTCCTTCGCAATTTGTTTCTATACCTATTACGAAAAATATTTCAAAGTATAAGAATTATAATAATAAGTAGTTTAGAAAAAGCAGAGTATGATTAGAAATGCAATAGAAATTATTACCATATTTGTTATTGACTATAAAAGTTTAGCTTTTATAGAAAATTTTTTATTTGTCACTTAAAAACCTCCAGTATTTATTTACTTGTTGTGTAGAACAGTAGAATCAATTTGTGTGAATTGCTCTAGACATAATGATAAAGTTTGCTTGTCTTTTATATTGAAAGTATTGAAGAGCTTGAAAAAAGTTTTGAATCCCATTATCAAAGTTGTCGTTCGCTTCAATAGACATTAAAGTTTAGAAACTGTCGAGACTTAAAAACTGTCACACAAATAAGTTTGAAGTCTCATTCCAACTATATATATGGGGCAAAGTTTTTCAAGCGTACCCGCCTAAAAATTTGTTATCTTCAATCTTTTTAAAACTCCACTGAATTGTAGTCCATTGTAGTCCATTGTAGTCCAATCCTCTGAAAAGTCTAAAGGAGACAGTTCTAGTACTGATGTCTGGTTGTAAACATACAAGGGTTTAAATTTTTGACGTTTGAAGACGCGCGCATTTATTCAATCAATCATAGCTTCTGCTAAAGTTGATTAATTAAATTTTTCTATGAAAGGTTTTTACATTTTTTTTATGAACTTTCCGATAAAAATAATTATTTGGTAATAAAAAAATATTTCATGCTCATTTTTCCATTTTAAACATATTTTGAGAAAAAATTAAAAATATGTTTAAAATGGGAAAATGAGCATGAAATATTTTCTATAGTACAAAATAATTATTTTTACCGGAAATCTCACAAATAAACCTTTAAAAACCTCTCAGAGAAAAGTCAAATTGATTAACTTTAGCAAAAGTTATGATTAATTGAATAACGGTGCGCGGGTACATTTGACAAATTTTTCCCTATATATAGTAGATTATTTCTCTTCACGAAGCCAAAGATTCGCGGAGATAAAACTTTGTTACGACAAATTGAGAGCATTACAACTTATAATAGCTAGAACATTTAACCAATATGTATACTATAAAGGCCATGCAATTTATATACCATAGTTATACACCTCTCCTGGGAACGCTCTAAATATAATGTTTCTAAGTTATTATACTTCGCGCTTGCTTCCATAAAACTTTCAGGAGTATGCAAATCTTATTTCCACACTAAATCTTTTTGTTTTCTTTCTACCCATTGTAATGCTGATCCTGACAGAATTTTTTGTGAGAAAAACGAATCTGAAAGTTCAAAATATTTGGTATGTCCAATTATGTTCATAAAACTTGGAAATATTTTGTCAAACCTCATTCCCTTTTCCAATTAGGGGAGAGAAGAGAAGGGTATGTGACAAATGTACTCATGAAGTTCCTAATATTTAGGAATAATGAAAATCTATTATTTTATGCTTTAAAATTATTATATTTTAGATGATATTTAAGTTACATCATTATTACTCTTTTACGAATAATTATATACTTGCTGTTAGATTATCTTGCGGCTATGAAAATTTATGAAAAGAACCTGTTGCGTTAAGCACTGCTTGTTCTCATTTCAATTGCACTGCACAACTTTGCAGCATTAAATTTAAATGGTGTGGTTAATTCATTAATTTGCGTAGTATTATAATAGCAAAAATGGAAAAAAACATATATCATTTATATTTCATATATAATCTGTGCTTTCTGCGTCTCGAAGTACTCATTTAATTATAACTTTCCTTATTATGATTTGCCAACATAGTATTGAATTTTAATTTAAAAAATCCAAAATATTTCATATCTTCAGAAAATGTATGTTATTGTAAGTAGATTTTTATTATATATAAATATTTTTTTAAAATTAAAAATGTAATGCAATAGAATATAGTTTGCTTATCTGCTTATCTTTTTCCTCTACGTTTGAGATTGAGGAACCCAATTCCTGTTATACTGGTTTTTGATACCATATCCATATCGGATGTTGTTGAATATTTAACGAGCATCAGTTCTGAATTTCACCCTATACATTTCTGTTATATCTAACAGTTTTGTGTTTGAAATATCCTGGTTCATATTTGTTACTGGAAAATTTTACTAAAGTTTTCACAAAGAAATAGCATTTAAATATTCTTATACAATAAGTGACAATTTACTATAGATAAATTTTATGATTCATATACAATGAAAATTTTATACTGGCGACTTATACAATTTGAAAGTTGCAAACAAATCAAGCCAAAATGCAAATGGTAATTTCATGAGTCGTAAACTATAAGTAACTTTCTTAATCAGAGAGAGACTCCTTGTTCGCAATCAGAGAGTGAAACTTTCTTGGAAACTTTAGATAATCTGGAACTTGGCTTAATCTTGGAATGCGTTATATGAGACTTGGTTTGTATCTCTGTGTGTGTGTGTGTGTGTGTTTGAGGAAAAGAATTCTGAGAATTGATGCACAAGTATTCTCAAATAAGGTGGATAATTTCTTCGCCTTGATAAATTATCTTCAACAGAACGCATGCTTATAAATTCAGAGAATTAGTATTAGAAGCATGGATCACTCTGTGGAGAAATGCTTTTGTATAGAAACTCTTGCTGAGGAATACTGAAAAATGTCGGTGAATGTCGCAGAGGGATCAGTTGCATAACACTGACGTTGAAATACTATATGCTGAATAACCTCCACATACTATTCTGATTCTCTCATTTTTCTCGTAATGATAGAGAAAATGCACCCTCGCACTGGCAGCATATAATTTAGATTTATGGTCTGGTTGGCAATTTGATCGAAAAACCTGGAAAAAATGAGCAATTAGAGATTTTTCTTTCTGTTGTGGCTACGATTACCCCTAAAATTATTAAGTTCCTGCAATTAAAGTAAACAATGAATACGTTTGTCTCAATTGTTCTAAAGTTTATTAGTACATTGGTATATGTGTATGTACTATACACGACGTATACAGCCATTATGTTATTTACACAAAGTTCGTGTAAAAATACAGCAGTTTTTATTTTATATTAATTTTAATAATACCTTAAGTGGCCAGCGATTAAAAAAATTTAAACTTAGGTACGTCTATATCTAAAAATGACGATGCATTCTCTTCCGTTCATTCGACAATTAAAATATAAGAAGTTGAGTTTTTTTAATTCTTTCTATTGCATTTAAGACCTGTAGAAATCTGCATTGGAATATAAATCACTTAATCATATTTTAGCTTATATTTGGTAATTTCAAACACCGCCCTTACATTTTCAAGACCTGGAAAGCAAACAGCGCTTTTACTGATTTACTGTATCGCGAAGGTGGTCGACCTCTAGTCAATCTTGGTATTACTGCGGGCCCTCGCAACCACGCAGCTCAGTAAATCACCAGATTTAGACTTTCAAAGATAGTCCAATATTTTCAACAAAAAGTTTATCCCCAGAGGCTGCCTTCTTTTTCTTTCAATCACCAATTGAATACGTTCAAGTAAACATAAAATATTTACTTTTTCAATTAAAAAAGCAAGTCGGTAATTGAGGAGAGAAAATTAATTACTTTTTCAATTAGTAAAGCGGAATTAATTATATTACATAAAGCCGTAATCTCTTTAATAATAAGAGTATAAACAAATTTGAATAGAATACTGTTTGAGAATTAGAATCGTGAATAATTTCCTGGCACTTTAATAAGATTGTGCATGAATTAACGAAATGTACAGTCCTAGAGATCCTATTGCCTTAGAATAATCAACGAAGTGGAAGACGTTTAATATTATTTATGCATTATTCAGTTATTTATCATTCAGTTATACATACAATTACATGTCATTCACTTATTTACAGTAAGTTAAATGCCTAATAAATCTTAGTGGCTCATCCTTCGTTTGATTTATTGTTACATAGTTGTCGAGTATCTCTAACCGTTTCTACCAAAATGACAACGTTGCTACATTATCTTTTTTACAAAATTCCTTTCACTTCAACAGAAATTTTAACTAGCAGATCAACAAATTCATTCGCCTTAACATTATATCGAAGAAAAGCGCGAACAATAAATGTAACAGACTTAAGTGATGTAACAGCCTTAAATTTACAATCACAAGCTTTCACGGAATGAACTTATTGCACATAATAGAATTAAAATTATGGCATAAATGAAAGTGTACAAGTTACGAAGTAATAAATGCTTCATTTGTAGATATGCAGTTAATTTTAAAGCATTAAAATAAAAGTCACAGATTTATTATGAATGAGACTGTATTTACGAATCCGGATTTCAATATCTTTTTGAAGTAAAAAATACACAAGAAGGGATAAAGTTCCGGATTTTATTTTAGTCGGTATACTTATTTTTCGGCAATGTGGAAGTCGAATGTCAAAGTTTTTAACGTCAGATTTTCACATTGAACTCGCACGATATTTACAAGATCACAAAAATATAACTAACTTTCAGCAGTTGCCCGTCGTTTTGTCTTATTCTTACATATGTCTTAAGGTCACCCATGTTCATTAATTTCTCTGAAATAAATAGGATACATAATTTTAGAATGCAGGGCAGTGCGCTGGTAATTTATATTGGCACATATCACAATAATCAAGTAGCTGTTATATTATGGCAATATTCTGTTAGTTCAAATATTATCGGCGTTACATGAAACACTTATAATTTTAACATCGCCTATGCAACTGTGATAGGCACACTGCAGAATATGCTTTATTATCATTTAACAATGACATTTGGTCCAAAGTGTATCGACTCTAATACCAAAAAATAATTAGCGCACGTCATGAATGTATTATATTCCATATCAATGAATTCATATTTAGAATTATGATGGAATATGAATAAATTTATAACTCACGATGAGAATTAAATGTTTGGAATACTTTTCACATTGACCATAATTACAGTCAATATTCGAGCATCTCTGTTATTATTCGATCTAGTGCACTTGTTTCACTTGCTCTTCACACGAAATATTTTTACTATCTACTTGTTCCCGAGCCAAGCACACCCGCAATTATATCTTTTAAAGCGTACATTTCGATTTTTAATCGAACTATAATTCACATCTTAAGCACAAAGTTTTCAAGTATTTAACGTGTGTATTTACACGACTCATCGCCAGAACTAATCATTGAGAGAATCGTGACTAGCATATTAAGTATAAGATTTTTTGCCATCATATCAGGAAAGTTCTGTCAACCATGAAAAAGAAAATCGCACAGTAAAATAGTATTTACATAGTAGATACGTTCGTCGTGATCTTTTCGCTGTGCACTAATTTATTATGAAGTAGTTTAGTCATTCCTACTTTTGAATCTTGCATGTTTTTTTTTCATAAAACCTTCGGAAAAGGTTGTTAGCTCCTCTTCTTCCTCTTTTTCTTCGAACTAGTTTACATTACATTATGCCGCTGACAGGCGAGGAAATCGTATTTTCTTCATGGACGTTTTTTAAAATACTGTCTGCAAATTAATATTACCTTTCAGTTCAGTTTAATTTAAAATACTAAATAATGTTTGTAATATTATATGTATATACTTTTACAGTATTGAAAAAACCGTTTCGAAAACATTTGAAAAAATTTCACAATGTGAATGAAACTTTTTTTTATAATACCCTAATAAATATTCAATCCACCGAAAAATAAAAGTAAAAAGAAAAAGAACATTCTAATATAGAATCTTTTCTCACCTGGTAAAGTCTTTTGTCACCTAGACAAAGCATTGTATAATAGTTAGGAATTAATCCACTGGGATCACGCATCGGAGAAAAGGAACTCGCTCTCAGATAGGAGGACTTCGAGGTCGGAGGGCACAGTATGAAGATCCGAGTTTGGTGGTTCCGGAATACAAGCGTTGATAGTTTTGTTGGGTGCATGAATCTGTTTCGCCTGTCCAATTCTAACTTTATCCCTCTTCGCCCTGACGAGCACTCCAGTTCTTGGTCCCGCATTTCTCGTTGGTCCATGAACCCCAGGTGTTTGGCCAACTTTATCAGCCTTACGAAGTTTCACACTGAACTTGAAAGGAGGTTTATAGACAACCTGGAGCCTTACCCTGTCCGTCTTGGTCTCATTTTTTCCCAAAGAACCTAAACTCCTCGATTTTGGATCTGTCAGTTTTCTCAAGGTCACGTGTTTGACTCGACCTCCACTGGGTCTTGGAGGAGCACCTGCAGGAGTCGTGAGACCAACAGGAGTTGATTTACTCTTGGATAAAGCGGAAGTCGGTGGTTCAACTCGGCATTGAGACGCCAGGAGCCAGGATCGCACTTTACTTTTTGGATCGGCATTGTCAGCGACGCCTCCACTTCCGGTACAAACTGTCGTAGAAACTCCAGCTCCCGTTGCTCCGCCAGTTTCGTTCTCAGCTTGCGTTGCTGAGTAATCGATCACCTTCTTTTTACGTTTTTTCTTGTTTCCACTACCGCCACTTTCCGTCGCCTGCTTGTCTTTTGTGACTTTCTTCGGTTTTACTTCCGGCGCGGCAACAGCCTCGGCCAATCTTTTACGAGCCGGCTCTTCCATCGTGGCGGGTGCCACCCTCTTCTTCTTAGCCTTTTTGTGACAAGTGCAAAATGAAGTTAAAGGAAGGGTGTGATCGAGGCGGAAGTGGAAAATAAAAAAGTATCGTTAGAGTTGTAAACTTTAAATAAAATAGGTCAGGATGAAAAATATTACAAGCAAAAATATTTTTAGTGATTTTTAATGGAGTGGTGACGGATTTTCTCAAACGCTTTGAAAATAAATTTTTTTCTTTTTTGTCTCTTTTTTTTAAATTAAAAAATTTTTAAATGTCGTTATATCAGATAAAACATTGACTAACGAAGCATTGTATAATTTAAAAGATTGCTGATTTTTAAGAAGAATGAAACTTGGAACATCTTTAATATACAAATTACAATTTGTATTGAAGGCTAATAACGGAATTGTTATATTATTCAAACTGGCATGTTCTGCTTTCAACTTTTGCCTTGAATCATCCGCGGGTGAAGAAACTTTCAAAGAGAAATTGGAGAACTTTTGACTGAAGTAGTTCTACCTCGAAAGGATTTTGTAGGTATCATTCATTTGAAGCGTGTAAAACTTTACCTTGCAAGACTTTTCGTTTGTTGCATTTGCGGCTAGGTTGGCGGCATCCTTATGCTTTCGACGATGCCTCTTCTCTCTCACCTTCCTGCTTAAGGGTAGTTTCGCACGAACCGCTGGCGGATGTACAGTTACTCCCTCCGTTCCTTCCGGTGGAAGTCGCACTGTCTCCGTTGTTGAGCTGTGGATTATTGTAACTGACTTCAGCTTCTGGTCTGGACGTTTCCCCAATAACCTTGTGCTGGCCACCTATACATAAAAAAATCATTTTATGTCAAAATATTCATATCATTTTTTTTATTTTCACTATTTCTAAACAATACACCGTGTATTATACAATCAAATGGGGAGTTGGTTAGGATATTTTGTTTAAAAAGCGAATTTGAAACTTCAAAATATTATGTCACAACTCATACCCCTTTTTCATTAGGGGAGGAGAATGCAGGGGTGTAATATTTTGCGACCTATACCTCTATTTATTTTTTAACACCCAAGCCCCTTCATAATTGTGAGAGGGGGTGTATAGGAGTGTGACTATATATTTTTTGCCATAAAATGAATTCAAAACTGGAAAATATATGATCACACCCTCACCCCCACCCCTTACGTTTTTCCAATTAGATAGAGAAGGAGATTTGACCAAATATTCTGATGAAATTCGTTAGATATTTGATAGAAGTGTAAATTCTTTACTGATCTTGTCTATTGATAAACTTCGTTTAAGTTACACTTAATCGTTTAAACTTCGTCAATAAAATTAATTGCATTGCAACAGTTCAGAGACCGCTATCATTTTGGCACGTAGCAATTTCTATTTCAACCAACAGGAGTTTAAATAATTAAACGAGCTTAAGATTGTATTGCAAAGTTTTTGAGTAATTTTTTAAAATAATTACTGGCTAAAGTAACCCAACTGAATGCAGGTACCAAGTACAAATCACAAAAAATCTAACTACTTTGATTTTAACATTCAAGAGAAGCAGGATAAAATTTAAAGATCATTTATAAATTTCGGCAATGATGCAATGAAATATATGTATACTAATTATAGTATAAGTAAAAAGATTAGATGTAAGTTTACAATTGCAAAAAGAGAATGAAGGAACTAAAATAAAAGGAATAGAAATATTATATAAATCAAGGAGTGTTTAGTCTCTTTGAACCAATTTAATTAAGCATCTAGAGACTAGCAACAAATGACACAATTATTGGCAATCTTGCCAATTCTCAGATTTTGTTTTAGAAGATCTAAATTGAAACCTAGCGAAGCTATAACTTGCACTCTGATTGAACTCACACTTCTCACAACCACCTTTCTTCTTTCTCCTTGTTCGACTCTTCAGAAAAAAGAGTAGCAGCGATTTAATGAGTAACACGATTGTAAAATAATTGATTTATTTTAATACTGACATTATTTTTCGAGTGTGAAAATTATCTGATAATGGGAAAATTGATTAGAAACATGTTGTCATTGTTTTTATAATGTAATGAGGACTGAACCATTTATTACTGGGAGTTGAGGATACACAAAGTCGTAAAATACATACCAGTAGAGAAACGACTCCAAGGACTATTAGGGCCACCGCATACCAGTGTTCGACTATCCATCGTCTGAATGTGGCAAGGCTTTCATCCGATAGTAAAAGCTTCCTTAACGTTGCCAATGGCCCACTGGGATCCACCTAAGCAGCAAAATATCAGCACAGTTAAAAAATAATCTCATTCTTTAGAAAACTCATTAATCCGAGCTAAAGTCGCAAAAATGAAAAATAATAAATAATGTTACCAAATATTGAGTAAATAAACTAATAAACAATATTTATTAATTACAAAAAATTGAATTATTTAAATTCCAAGCACTTTCAAATGGAAATCATACATACTAAAAAAGTTCATTTTAGAATGTTCTAATTTTTAATCTTTAACGCTTTTTAATTTACATACTTATTGCTAACGAATTTTTCATAACCGTGGCTTATAAACGTGGTACAAATTAAAAGTTTCAATATCCTCTCTCTCTCTATTACTAAGTTGACGGAATACAGTTGAAAAGAGATATTTTAATATTTTTTCCATCATCCCAAACATCAAATAATAATAAAGTACTTAATTGAAAAACTAACTTTACGCGTTTGAAAAAATTGTCTAGATACTCTATTAATGATATTATTCTTAACTTTTTTTTTTACTAAAGGATTCACCATTTTTATTTGAAACTCTTTCCTGTAGTTTTCGTATATATTTTCGTTGTTCCACAAGGGAAAACAAAAATTGATTTCAAAGTTTTTTTGGGGTTCAATTCGATGATAATATTGATGAAAAATTTCGAAAAGTAAGGGAAACAATCCCAAACTCGCTTTTACTTGTAAAATCTGAAGTAATTTTTCCTGCAAGAGAAGGTATAAAAAGAAAAACGTTTGCGGTGAACTATCTTCCCTTGGTCTCTGTAATTTCCAGCTTGTAACAAGCGAATTTCCTCTTATTGCAGTATCGTAATTCTCCAAGGCGTGATTAAAACTTTCCCACACTAATATCTCATTCAAAGCTAAATATAAATACTATTTTACCAGAGGGCTCATTTTCACCTTTTAATTTTAAGGAAATACTCTAAACCTTTAATAAGAGAAATTATTGTAGAAAAATTATTGGGCTAATTTTCGAAATATTTTACACATTTACTCACCTCCCTACATTTTTGGAATACATCACAGTAACCGTTGTAATCATTACATGGGGTCCCTGGCTTTGAAAACATGTCTGGAATATCATAAGGTGGGGAATTCCAGTCAAAGGAAGATCTGTGAACAAGATAAATAAGAAATTATGGCTTATACTTATAAATAACTGAAAAGAAATTTTTAATGTCTTTACGCAAAATAAGACGTTAAATGTAAGGGCGTTCGAAAACGTATAAAAAAGATATGAGACATTTTGTGCTTCATACATACAGATACATATATCTGATACATATAATATAATGCGCATATCATTCGCAAATACTATATAGAAAACAGTAAGAGCACCCAATACCAGTATAGTGGTTATTCGATAAACACACTATTCTGATTGCTTCATCGAATGTAGGATACACAATCGATAAAAGAAAAGCTTTGAACTGAATCCAGTTATCTGGAAAAATATTGTTTCCTTCAGAAAATTTATATTTATTAATTCAAAGCGGAGGTAACAAACAAAACTCAACTTTCAACATATCCTCTGAGTATAAACCCACCGACAAAGCAAGGAATATTCTATGAAAAATCTTCAATGAGCAATATTAAAAATTGCAAATTTTTCCATTAAAGACCGTTTACTTTAAATGTAGAATTTATTTAGTTTTAGTTTATTACTTAGAATAATTTCGAGGCATTCAAAAAATTCTAAAAATATTTTTTATGGATTTTAAAGGATAATATAGAAATTAAAGGAAGTTTCTGGCATTTCCAAGCATTTTAAGAACTCATAAAAAATTGTATAAAATTTCATGTGATTCGAAAAAATTTGAAAATATTTCGGGGTATTTTAAATACATTCTAACAGGTTTTTAACAATGTTAATGGATTACATATTTTTTCGGAATTTGAAGGGATTACGAGTTTTTAAAAGAAGTCGACAAAGTCCGACCGATTATCGTAAAATGCAAGTTCACAATTGAATAATTTTTTATTATTTGCCTATGGCACCAATTTTTACTACCAAGGTTGTGAAAAGTAAAGCTTTAGTCACATTTAATAGGCATACAAAAACGTCTGAAATTATGCATGTATAACAAAAAATGTGAAAACAATATAGATATAAAATTAGACTTTATCTTCATTTAAACTTACAAACACGGTTGATTTTCTCCGGGTAAGCGACAACACAATTCGCAAGCTTTAGTAGTGGGATCTTTCGGCCCTGGTATGCACTGACAAGATTCCAGTCCATAAGCTAGACAAATACTACCGGTACACTCCTGGAAATATAAAGAAAAAATTCCTCTTTGTAGTCAGTTCATGAAGAGTGAGGTTATTTCAAGGGAAGAACTTCTGATCAATTCTTCATAACATCTCATACTATGTGAACATTTATTTTTCACGTCAATCTGACACTCCAATCTTGATTCTTGATTCCTTTCTCCTATATGCAAAACATTCTACTCGTGCTCAGACGAGAGAATCGAATGAGATTTCTTTTAGTTAGCAAAAAAATCATACGAATATTACGTTACTACCTTTTTCATCAAAGGAATTCCAATTGCTATTCTACGAACGTATTTTCATATAGATATACAATTTTTTCCAAAAAAAAAAATCTATAATTTAATTTCAGAAAAGCAGAATCTGTACTAAAAAGAATTTTATAACTAGCTTAAATATTAGCTTTCAAATACAACCAATTTTTTTTTCCACGCGTATTCAGATTCATTAATCAATCTTCTGCAAAACAAAGATTAGTTAGGAGCTGAAAATTTTCTACTTTTTGCCTTTCTTAAAATGCTCTCAATATTTGATAAGAGGAATCATTATTCATAGAAGATCTAATTAAAGCATTACATTTTATGGGTTATTTAGGACATTCGAACACTCTTACGTTTTATGTGAACGTTAAACTCACCCCCATAAAGCAAACGAGCTCTTGATTGCATATGGTTTTGTTGGGCTTGTTAATGGATGGGGGACAATAGGGTGCTCTTCCATCGCAAAAACTGGCGTCCCTGCAACCGTTGTCATCCCTACATTTATCAGCAAATCTCAACTTGCAATCCGTAGTACAACATGGACCCTGGAATATAAAAGAAAATTATTCTTTCTCAACATTGCTTCTCATTTATCAATATTATACCTTATACCTATATATATATATATATAAATAGCATGAAAAAGTAAGAGAAATGTTTCATTCAATTGTTATTTGGACGATTTATTAGTAGCTTTTTTTTACCATAAGCATGACCCAAACCCTTTGAAGTCTCTTGAAATTTTTTGAATTCTTTTAAGATGTGCATAGACTTGAAAAGAATTCAAAAGAATTCGAAGGAATTCAAAGAGTAAAAAGGAGAACTTTAGAGCACTTCATATAATAGGCATGAAAAACGGCTGAAAAAATGCATGTTAAAAGAATTCATAAAAATTCCAAATAAATTTTAAAAAGAATCCAAAAACAACTTTAGATGAATTTAAAAAAAATTGTTATAGAACTTTTTATATTTTAAAACAAATAACCGTTATTTCAAAAATTGTTGAACTTTTTCAAAGCGACATTTTGGATATAGACAGAGGATGTTAAACCTATAATCAGTATCTGTTAGACTGACTACCTGATTTAAAATGGATTAGGTCTAGATATTTCCAATTTTATAGAATACAGAAAGTACTCACCTGACTGGGACTACACACTGATCCAGGAGTTAAAGTACAGGGAGCTTCGTCAGCGGGTGGATACCGACGTTGGGGAAAGCAGCACGAGTCTTTGCAATCTTCTTCCCATCCACAATCGCATTCCTCCCCATCCTCCACTACTCCATTTCCGCATAACGATGCTTGGGGCTCTGAACGCCCAGAAAACAAAGCCGATTTTCATTTAAATTCTTTTCAAAGTCTATCAACTATGCTTCCATTAGAAGCACGTACTGCTCCCTCACGGAAAAAAGTGTCTCTTGTATTGAATATTTATCATTATTTTGGAATATACAAATTAATTTCTTATTTTCCTTTCGCCATTTTTTTGTCGAAAATTTTCGAAAGTTTCTTTACGAGTATATACCTCTTTGGGTTCAGAGTTTAGAGTCAGGTATTTGATTTGACAGATAAGTCATTAACTGTCAATTGAGTTCACAATCAGTTAAGCTAGTGAATAAGCGTTAAGACCAATAAGTTATCAAGCAAACGGACATGTATTATTTGTAGCTTTGCATATAATCTACGTCATATGTTCTCCAGTTCCCTTACATCCCTCGCATATACGCATATATATGTATATTTATATGTATGTACCCTTACTACACGAGGTGTATGATATGTATGTACCATAAATACATGGCACACTGCATGCATTGCGAATCCCTCACTATCACTCAACTATAGTAGCGTCAATCTGCTCCCACCCCCCCCCACCCTCTTTCCTTCGCTCTCGCCAATATAATTTTATCTGGTAAAAACAAATATTTTTGCAATCAAATGTTGACATTTTTTATAAAAGGCAAGTTGAAAAGTCCATAAATCTTACTCTCGGAGTCATTGTTTCTGTTTACTGGGATTTCTTATAACACATTATATCCACCAGTCACACGTAAACAAACACTTAATTTCTTAGATAGAAAATTTGAAGGTCAAGAGACATTTTTAATAAAAGTTATGAAGCTATATTATTAATAAAGAATTTTAGAAACATTAAATATATTAAAACTCAAAGATTTGTTGAGTTATTAAGGCAAATAATTTTTATAATAACTATGCACTGATTCACCACTGATTCTTTTTTTATAGCACGGAAATTGTATGGTAAAGTATTCTTTGGAATTGAAAGAATTTCCTGAAATTCACAGAAAATATCTTGCCAATTTTTTACGTTTCTTTATCTACTGTAGTGAGTATGGAAATTTTCTTTGCATCAAGAAAGAAAGGAAAGTCAACGATTTCACAGCGTCAGCCCTATCGAGAAATAAATCATCCTCTTTTCTGAAAGAACTATAATATCGTATTTTAAACGATCTTCCCTTTAATTTACTACCAATTGGGCGATTTCCACAAATTATTAAGAGTTATACTTTAATTATTGAGCTTTTTTATTTAATAATTTCATCCGACTGAAATGTCGATTATGGCTATCCTTAGGTTACCCTATTAAATTTCCCTCATAAAGTAAATCAATGTTGTTCATTTCAGCAAAACCTATAAATACCTTCAAAGTGGTAACCTTCGTTCTCTATACACTAGAATGAGATAATAAAATGTCGAAGATCTCAATTTAGCACTTACCAGTAAAACATCCTTTTTGCGATCGCGCCTTTGTATTTAGGACAGGATTGATAGCATTTAGACTACAAGGACTGAAGCGATTATTGTTCCGCTTGTCGCCGCTGGTTGCACGAGCAAACATTATAAAATTGCCATCCTCACCGCCAGGCGTGCATTGCTCGGGATCGTGCTAAAAAGTAATAAAAAGGTAATGCGCTGCTTAATGTCAGCAATGTTTCACACGTTTTTTATTTATGGCAAAATAAAGTTGTTGCTACACCTCACATGTTATAAGATGCTATAAGGTGATACATGCGTATCCATCGTAAAGACGGAGTTTAAGCTTGGAAAGTTTTTATTTAACTCATACTCACCTTATTTACGATAAAATGAAAGGAGATTATCATGAATAAGAATTTTAACTTTCATAAGCTTTTACAAATCACTATAAAGGAAGTTTTACGGTTTCTAGGAATTTTTTCAGTTAATACTTATCATAATATAAAACGAAAATAATATTTTAGAGCTTTTATAAAACAGCTTGTGATGAAATTTGAATTAAAAGGTTTATACTACTGAAATACTTTCACAAGATATATAAAAATATACTGCTGCGGCGAAATTATGATTTAAAGAAAAAAATGTTATTCATAGATGAAAAGAATACTTTGATGAATAAGAAACTTAAAAATAAATGCAATATGAATCATAGCTAATATAGAAAATTTTCAAGTGTAAAAAATAACCTAACTTAAGAAATAATTTCAGTAGTAAAATTCCATTTCAGTCAGACGAGCGTATATGTAGAACAAACTGATGGAAGGGGAGAGAGAGTTGATGCGAAGATAATACAACTTATAATAATCCTGTTTCTAGATTACCGTAAATAAGATGAGAAAAATAATCTTTATAAGATAGCGTTTTAAAATTGTGTTATCTGGCATCTTAGTAATTTCATTATTTTTTCCGTAGCTTCCAGTTAATTAGTAGAGTCTTAAGTAGAAAAAGAAAAAGAAAAAGAAAAAGGAAACTGTAATTTACCGGTGAGCCAAAGTTGTGACCAATCTCGTGCGCTAAAGTCACATGAGAAACTGCAGGAGGGACATGCTTCCCATAATTCAGCAAGGTCACGATGCCAGTATTCAAGGATTTCATACTGCCTCGGTAGTGCTGCAACAATGAAACATGAACAATTGACATGAAACCTTTAGAAACCAGACAAGGAATAAGATTTTCAGAATACTGCCTCACGCAACAGTTTTATATATTCCTTGATGGTAATGAAGGACGCATCATGTTGGAGAGCATTTCAAATCGTCCTTCAATCGATATTCAATATCCTACATCCCCTTTATCAGACTACGATGTGTATCTTATATGCAGAACTGGTATCTGCATCGAGGAGTTCAATACTTGTACCTCTAGTAAAAGTGACGACGGAAATCGTTTCTTCGTCGTAAGAATCCAAACCCGAACAATATTCAAAAGCGTGCACGGCAAAGCAATTTCCAAACAAAACGGTGAATAGAATAAACGATACACATAGACAAGAAGATCTAATCAATGTTTTGCTGCTTTACTTACATTATTTTGAATAGATTTTTTTCTAAAATATGTCTAATGATAAATTAATATGGTATATATACTCCCAAAAAATTCAACTTGACAATTGATATCGTTATGTGGATATTTTCTACATCATTCTAATGAAGTGATAGTTTGTCGATAGTTCTCGATAGTTTACTGGTAGTTTATCGACAGTTAACTGGGGAGTAAAAAGATGAACTGAAATTATGCACGTATCATAAAAATTAATTTTATATACAGGATTTGTAGAATTAAAACTTACCCCGTTCTTTTCGCAAACGCCTCCTGCATTTTTAAGATCGCCTGTCCAAGCCAAGCCCAGGGTGCCCATTTCGAAGTCTCTGTAGGTGAACATATAAGCCAAACAGAAAGCATCGTAATCTTCCTCTGAAAGAAAGAAAACAATTTAATTATTAGTTTAAACTTCAATATATTACTGGAATTTAATTCAGAGAAACCAAGTGTAGTGTAAAGATTTTATTTAGAAACAAGTTTCACTATGGATTATGTAATATAATATAATTATTATAATTATTCCATCAATATTTAAAAATAGGAAATAATAATAAAACACGTTCAAAATTGATCAAATCAAATATTAAATTACCAATATTGGTTCACGAAACACGAAATAACCGATGAATATTGGTTATTTAATTAATATCTAAATTTATCAACATAATTGCTGCTCACCGAAAAACCGCATTTCAGTTTTACATAATTAGGAAGATGCTAATTGCATAAACTCTTCAGGATATTTCTTGAAATTTTTCTTCATTTCAGATTTTTTTATAGAAACTAAAAGTTCAACTCTCCAAGTTATATACTCACAAGTTTAACAAGTAGAAGAATATAATAATAAATTATATTTATTTTACTAAGTAGAATGGAGTGAAAAAAGTTAAAGGATACGTTCGGCTGAAATTGCTTTCGGCTTTTTTGTAGGACAACTCATCGATTTAAGTCAAGAGTACATTTAAACTCGAAACGAGAAACAGAGCTTCTTAATACGACATGTGAAGGATGAAGTTTTCTTTCTATAAACTTACAGTGACTCTAAATAGGTACTTTTAGGAACGATTTCTCATGCTTAGAGAGTGAGCTTAAGCATTAACCTATACCGCGTGTTCTAGAAAAAAGTATTCTTTTATATATGTACATTTTTAAATTTATATTTTGGTTTTTATGTAAATGAAAAAATATTTTTTATTTTTTTTAACACATGCGCGAAATTTTCTATCTTCGAATACTAGTACGGTGTGCAGAAAGTGACCAATTCTGAAACCGTGTTAAAAAAGCAGATATACCATAAAAAGACTTTTTGTAACTACTGCGCTTGCACACTGTGAGCAAGATCACTTTTTGTAACTATATATAGTAACAAACTATTTTAAAGTTTCAATATTTAGTGAATTTAAACGTTTAAAAATTTGTTCACACCCTAAAATGGATAGTATGGAAGGAAATTTTTAATTAAGAGCTGTCCTTTCTCTCTTAAAAAGCTTATAGTTGAGCTGACATTTGTATAACTAGAAATGTTTTTCTATAAAAAAAGGGGTTTATATGTCTTTCTAATCCCACTGAATCAAGTAATCAAGTAAATCAATTAAATCAATTAAAGGGTAACGCGGTTACTGATATGTTCAGTATGAGTTATTAATCTTTCAAGAGAAAAACCTAGGCAACTCCGAAGTAGCAAAGGACGAAACTTTGTCATTTGTGAACAGCAGGAAGGTCAAGCTAAAAATAAAAAAAAGATTGCAATTGGAGTACTTGATCGATGAGGCTTTCGTGACAGTTGCATTTGGCTTTAAATCTTTTGTAAATGACAATAGGTAGCTCTTTTTGACATACTTCTATAATTGTTTCTAAACGAAAAAGGATTTATAGAGTATTCTGTAGCATAATGAATGTTCGACCTTCTCACAAACAAATTAACTTTGTCACATTTGGCCTCGTTATTTCAATCCCTTGCATTTTACTTAATTACTGTGATTTGTTATATTCAAAATATGGATACATCGATATATTTACAACGATTTTACACCATTACAAAAAAGTTGGAGTAATTTTTGTAATTTCATGAAGTTTGAGTAAATTTCACATGATTTTAAAAATTGTAAGGAATTTGATTAATTTTCAGAAAATATCAAAGGATTTTCTAGGATTGGACGATAATTTCAATTCGACGATCATACGATGGCACTGACGTCGATTCGACGTCATCTCGATCATCAATTTCTAACTAGACTATGCCAAAAAATACCTGAACTTTCTTTAGGTTCCTCGAAATGATTAAAAATCTCTTAGATTTCGTTAGTACGCATTGAAATGATTGGAAATCTTTTTAAATTCTTTAAAATAATAATAAATCCCTTAAGAATAATTTTTTCTGATCCTATAAAGAAAGACAGAAAAATATAAATAATACTTTTGTTATTATTAATCATTAATAATTAATTATAAAACATATTTAAAAATATTCTATGAAAAATATCTTGATTCTAAATATAATTGAAAATCTCAGCCGTATAATTTGAAATGTATTCGACCTAGTTTAACCTACTAAAGATGTTAGACGCTAATATCTAAACAGCATGATTTCGGTCGCTAATACTCTCTTCATTATATAGCAACATACACACACACACACACACACACACAAAGTGTTTCACACATTAGCATACTGATTTAGTGGCACGTAAACTCACTTACTACTGTGATGTTGCCAGTACCGTCACGGTGAAAGCCATCTCGAATTGGTTTCAAGGTATCGAAATAATTAAGTTTCTCGGTTTAATTGTGTGACTACAACTGCTGCATACCCTGTCGTAAACGATGATGCAACGTCTTGTCGCAGTATAAGCAACCCGAGTGATAAAGAGAGCAAAAGGAGCAGTGTCCCCTGTTGAGAAATTTCACGTCACCGCGCCGTTTAATTATTTTAGTGCACCGGAACTAACTAGACGCAGTTTTGTCGCCGAATCCATGCAATGTCATGATCTTCTGTAATGTAATAATCTTCCACAAATTTTAGTTAATTAAATTTTACGTTCTTCTACGGGTAGCACAATTAAGGTATTACAGGGATGAAATTGCTGGTTTAAAAAAGGAATATTTATTAGTATCTTAAAATTAACTCAAAGAATTACGTTATTTTATAGTAATAATTGTATGCATTTATCTCAGCTAATTTCTATCCCCCCAATATTTAATTCGTGCCCTGCGATTTCCAAAACTAAATAATAAAAAAATTCTCTAAGCTACCCTATTCGTATTCCAGAAGCGTTTCAGCTGAAATTAGTTTTATTTTACGAGGATAATTTTCTAACATAAGGGAAAATTCTACTCCTGAAAATAAATTCCAATTCTTTCCGTTTAAGGATTGGCTTTCTTGGAAAAGAGGGATAGTATTTCAAGTGAAAACAGTATGACACTTTATACAGGTTTTTTTTATCCCTTGTCATATATTTTTGTCTTATTTTCTTGTTTGAGATTTGACAAATATTATTTACTTGCTTGAAAGTATTAAAGCTTTTCCCGAATTTCTTTATTTGCAATTTTTTATTGCTTGAGGCAGTAATTTTTATATATCATTCAAACACGTTGGCTGAATAATCATATGAGGTTCGTTTGAATCTCCCAGTAGTTAAAGTTTAGTTTAGTCAGCCGACCGCTTGAAACTTTCCGATTCACAACCTTTCATTTTCAAACAAAATAGTCTTATTCAGAATACATTAAATTACGAAGCGAAATCATTTCTCTAAATTTAGAGAATATTTAATAGAAATTCTTAATTAATCTATTTGATTTCATAAAATAAAAAATAAACTCAAATGCGAATATTCTCTTCTCTAAATTGTAGTTTATAGTTACAGTTGAATTTTTCAGAACCTAATTTCATTCAGAATGAATTAAACGAGAAGATGGAAAATTGCAGTTTCATTTTATCTTAAGAAAGTGAAAGGATATATTATTAACAAAAGCAATTTCATTGTTATGTCAATTATTTCACAATCGAGAAACGATTGATGTTAAAATATCTAGAAAATTGAAAAGAGAAATGGCATTTGAAAGATGGGACGTTCGCTTTTATAGAAGCCAATTGTAAAATTCAAGTGGAACTGACATTTGGCCTCAAAAGTCACTTGAATGTAAGTGACAATAAAAATGTGATCTACTCGTAAAAAATCTAAAGCCACGGCAAAATAAATGCTCTCGCATAGAATGCAAATAATAGTATATATAGCTTTTTTCATCCACTCTCACACTTCCTGAGCTGAGTTACACTTCCCTTTATGCAGTGTCGTAAAGTCCTATTATTACAATCTCAACGGGCTAGTCTGTAGTAGCCTATAATCCTCTAGAATCGGTGAGACTTTTTTCTACGTCAAATACTAAAAAAATCTACAATAAGCTTTCGAATACCCTCGGAATGGCGCAATGTAATTTCCTTCTCTTCATTCTCCTTTTCCACCACCAGAACTTTAATATTTTCCATGTTTATGTGCAACTCTCAATAAATTTGTTTCTCATAATCTTGCGTTACAAATAATTGAAAGAAAAATAAGTAAATGGTTGGAGGCACTAAAATTATATGTATTTAATTTATATAAACGATTTAGAAATTAAAGTAATTAAAAATATATTTTTAGCGAATCTAGACCTAAAAAAGAAGAACGAAAAAACGCAGTTATGGCGAAATCCTTCATGCAGCATGATGAATGAATGAGTGGACAATTTGCTATGTCTTGCTATCGTCGTTTTATGTCGAGAACTACTGACAATCCCTCGGTGGGGAATATCCTTATATCCAGCAAGATATAACATAAAAGTATATGAACTAGGAATTGTCTTATAGCAGACTATCAAGATATGGTCAACTTATGCAAGGATTTCTAAGATAAAATTTAAAAGAAATACATAGTACAACACAAGACTAACTTGATAAAGAATGTTACAAATACACATTGCACAATGCACATATGTTGTCAAACGATAAAGTGAGTAAATATGTACAATATTATTAATCTCAACAAGTTAAATATAAAGATAGAGTAATATTATCCATCTATATGTATGATTTTAGAAAAATTAACTTTGAACTCTAGTGGAACTTAAAAATGTGAAGCTATCGAAAGAGCTAACTTATATTATATATTATTGAGAGAATCGATTTTCGAGTCTTTCGACCAGGAATGAAAAACGAGAGAAGCTTTCAAAGCAGGAATTATGGGGATGGTAGAGCAGGCAAAGGATGCAGAGAATGAATGGAGGGGGGCAAATGATACTCAGAAAGGAACTTACTCTATTCGGGTAGGAAGTTTTGTGAACGCTACCGACCAGGTCAGCCGTCAATAATGAGAAATCTTTGCCACCACGCCGCGCCGCACCGCGCCGCCCCGCGTCAGGGGGATTCGACCGTAAACGTCGAAACTGGCTCCCTATTTCAACTGCATGGGAATTCCCATCACGTTCGTAATACAAGCATAGCACAGCCCTTTCGTGAGGGCTGCGTTTGCCATTGGCGTAGTTTAGTAGATCTACTGGATCCCAAAAGAAGCCTTGAACCCTGAACTTCACATTTTTTATGACGGAGTCAATTTGTTCGAGAAAACTTTCGTCTTGAAGCTAGTCAATCTTCCGAGCGGGCACAAGGCTACAAAAAGTAGAGGATACTTTTATATGGACGTGCCTCAAATGATAATGAAATTCACAAATTTTTAAATAAAATATCTAGTTTACATATAAGTTAGTATTTTTATGAGAATTTATACACGAGAAGAGTTTGTGAAGACCGCTTCTTATTGTTAGTAAGGAAAATCTAATTCTCTTTGTGTGATTATTTTGTAGGAATTGAATTTTTACTCTAGAGGAGTATATTATGTACTGTTGACTTTAAATGTAAATGAAAACTAGAAGTATAAAAAAAAGAAAAGCATTTTTCGACGTCATTCGCCATTGTTTCTTCGATCGAATGTGAAAAAGCATCCGCCTTCTTTCTTCCACTTGGCCGATTGCTACCAATAGAATTGAAAGACTTTCTGCCGTGACTGTAAAGGGAAGTAAATAGAAATAAATAAATTTAAAAAATTTTTAAATCAACCACTATTTGGAGTGAGTAAAACGATATTTAATTGTCATATCTCCTATTCTTTCTCTAACCCTAATTGGTCTGTGGTGGGAGAGGGACTAGGCGTGAAAACATTTTTTTACCATCAGCTAAGATTTTTTATCCAAAAAGTCAATCTTGAAACTTGAAAATATTTTGTCACACCCTCTAGCTTTTTCAAATTAGGAAAATGACAGCGTGTGAGGAAATATTTTTGTCAGACATGATTTTCTGCCTGAAAATTGCAGACTGAACATGAAAATATTTGACTACACCTCATCCCTTATACAGAAACGGATACTGGGTGTGACAATATATTTTCATGGTAAAATTTATGTAGCTTTAGTAAAAACGCAGTAATTTTTATATTAAAAATGCATTAATTCATTCAGTTTTTGATGATGTGTGTATTTAAAATTTTTAATTCGTTTTTCATGCACAAAATCCTATTGATATCTGCATTAAAAATTGGTCACCGTGGTCACCTTATTTTATTCAAAATGAGTTATATATATATTATTTCATTTTATAGTTTAAAGCGAGACGATTAGATCTGATACTGGCTTGTACGGAAATAACTCGTTGTTTAAGAGCAGTCTTTATTGTAAGCACAGTTTCAAAACGAGCGTCGGTACAAAGTTTAAAGCACTAAAGCAATTTCCGCTCTCCGGCAACGTACATGACACTGTACGCAGTAATTTAAGCCGCCCTTTGACTACCCCAGCCTGCACACAGTGCCAGAAGTTTTGAGCTGGCCGTTACTGTTCTGGTTGTTCTATCACGCTAGTTTACGATCCAAATTTTTTGACACGAATGTACAAACTTTATCAGCCGTGCTTACACAAAATTCATTATAAGTAATTGAAGTAGTTTATCTTGTTTCAAAAAAAGAGAGATGTCTGGGTTTATTTTTTGTACTCGAGAAAAATTTTATTTAATACACCTAATTTGTCTGCGAAAAATCTCAGGATATTGACTGACTTATTGCAACTGCAGCGGCATGATTTAAAAATTAACAATTTATTAAGTTTTACATAAGAAAGAAAGGAATAAATATCACAGAGATAAAAATATAATTAATGGTAACATGAAATTTATAAATTATTGTCAATCAAACTTAAAATTGAAGGCTCGCGCGGATGCAATGTGTCCTATAAATTTCTTTAGTCATGCAGGATTGACCCCTGGGCCAACGCTGTTTGGGAATATAAATTAAAAACTTTATTGCATCAGGCCCTCAATTGGTATATAGTTCTAAAAAATAATAACTGTTAAACAAAGAAAATGTCCTCTTTATTATATGTGAGACTATAGAAGGAATTTCGTACGTGTTATTATTGCTTTTTAGGTTTAAGTGCTGAGGAGGATCATTGAATTCCTTCTTTATCCTTTGCGACCTCTTTGGTGTTTATTCATCCCAAATAATCCCAAAGCTATTTCAACAATTTCAATTATGTAAAAGAAGTGGGCTGCACTATTCATACTCGTAAGTAGACTGAGTTCAACTCACCGGAAAACAGCTCCAAGTATTTCTCCACTCCATAATTTCCTGGAAATCTGTAGTTGGGGTCTCTTAAAGCATCGCCACTGTGAACTTTCACCCTTTTGATCATGAAGCTGATATTATCGGGTCTTCCATCTTGATTGAAATCTGAAATCGAGAGTTCAAAGCTGGTGAAAATTTAGTTAATTAATGCCTTTATCGACTTAGGGAATCAGACCTCGGATCGACTAGAAGCCTTAAAAAAAATAGTCGCATTAATCGCAAATTATATTTTTACGAACAAAATAGATATGATAATTAAGACGAAAGAGTCTAAAATAATGCGAAGCACCAGAGGATATTCACAAATTCAAGAATTTACAAGAATTTAAAGCGAATTCAAGATAAATTCACAAAAATCAGAGAATTATAAAAAAATTAATTATAAGTCAAATCAAACTAAATGAATAATAAAAAAATGCTGCTACTCCAGAAAATTTTTCTTTCATTTTTAATTATTTTTATTCATGTATTCACTTAAATAAAATAAAATTAATTCAACTCGAGATTAAATGCAAGAGAATTTAAAAGAAGAAAAAAATTTTTAAAGTAATTGAAGAAAAACATTGCAAGAGACTTCCAATAACTTTAAGGAATTTCAAATAATTTCAAAGATTCTACATTTTCATCAAAGTAAAGGCTTGTATTATAAGAAAACGATTATTCGTTTTATTTTGACTATGTCTTGAATCCTCAAAGCTGTCCTAAGAGTATTCTCGTATTTCAGACTTTATCCAAAGTAGAAGACGTTATGCAGTAAATGTTGACATTTACTGTTTCGATTTCGCCGCATCTAAAACCTTATCATTTTATTAGTTTTACTTCTGTATAACCATTGGGCGGTAGTTACTGTCGAAAATTTCTGAGAGTATGACAAACTTTTCATTGTCGCACGTATCTATTCACATTCTGCAAATTTACAGGAATACTTTGTTAGTACATAAATTGACCCATTTTGTACAACTTTTGCCATTACAAGCGTCTGTAGACCGCCCCCCCTGAGAGGGCAATTTCCACCGGGAACTGAAAGTTCCAAGTTATCCTACCGGATCGAGAAATGTAAGACAGGCCTCGAGAAGAAAACTTGAAAATTCGCGAGAGGGTAGTTAATCATAGCCCAGGTATAAAAAGTCTGTGTGGTAAACTTTTTAAAACTGTCGAGTGTCGACCTCGGTATGCTGATGTTCCTGATGAACGAAACTCCAGGAAAAAGAGAGATGAGGGAAGAAGAGAATTGGGAGATAAACTAGTTCGCCGGTGTTACCCGCCGACCAATCACAAACATGTCTCCTGACTCCTCTCAGAAAACTTATCTCACTAATTGCCTTGCTCGACTTTCTGTTCGCCATCACTTCCAATTGCAGTTCCCGAGTTCAAAAAGGTTGATTGATCCAACTGCAAATTTCTCGTTTATTCGTATATATGCATATATGCAGTTTATTATTATTTAGTCATGTTTTACAATTTATAACCATGGTAGCAATAAAGTGTGGACGCAATAATGATGCACGGAAAACAGTCCAAATTTTTCGCAAAGTTTTACATTTTAGAAAGGCATTTTTAACCAGACATTTTTTAACCTTCCAATATTTATTTTATCTGTAAAGAAAAAGATTGTCAGAAGCTCCAATAGAGAATGTTTTATTTAATAGCTTATACCTACCGCAAAAATAAAGCTCTTCAAGTAAGAAAAAACGATTTCTCGTTTCACGTGAATGACTCTCTCTCTTTGTAGGATGAGGAGAAATTTCACCTGATTAAAAGTTGCTGCTACTACAATACTAAGGCGATCCTCGAATTGATTAAGCGACGAGATTTCCAGTCCCATTTCTTTGATTTAATTCTCTCTCGAAGCCTATCGAAGCCAATGAAACCTCAAGGCACAAAGACTCTCTGATTACCAAGTAAAAATATAGAACGAACATTAATTAGTTATAATACTATTTACTAATTCACTTCCTCTCAAGAGAAGTTTTGTATTTGGTCAAATTCTCAAATTAGTTGCGATGCCTCCAGAGATTTTTTTAAGCTCGTAACGGAGAGAAGATGGACTTTTTATTTAATGAGTAATAAAATATGTTTTACGTTTAACTAACTTTTAACGTAATCACAAGATTTCATCTTTTACGAATTTTCGATGATATCCATTAATTAATTGATATATTAGTAACATTATCAATTAAAATGGTAAATTACTAAATTACTAAATGAGAATTTCATCAATGCGTAAAAATGCATGCAAATGCATACAGCGCGCTCTCACGAATAATTCTATATTGTATATATTTAATTTAATTCAGCGAATCGAGATTTAATCATGCATAAAATAACTTTTTAATTGGATTTGATTCAATTTTACTGGATTAAAGTCATGTTTAAAAGCTAAATGAAACAATTGAAATTTTATATAATTCTACTCTACAGATCAAGGTGAGTGTAACATATATATATATATATATGCGAGTTTCACTCTACCATATATATTTCTTACTAAAATCGACGGTCCTTGTCGACAGATATTTTCCGTAAATCCAATGTGAACTGGCAGTTTGAACTGTGTTGATTGAACTTGAAACTCGATTAAACGCCATAGCACGACGGGTCGTATTTTGTTAGTTAGCCTTCCTTCGAAATGGAAAATACTTCTGTTTTCAAAGGACTTAAATCCAAGCGTCGACGTCAATTTGATCGAGTACGAAACGGTGTGATAGTGCCTAGAGAAGTGGAGCGTGACGGAGGAAGGGTCGGACGCGAAAGGATGGGTGAGCCGGTGCCAAGGGTGAAAAGTGCAAATGTCATTAGCCATTCCGGTTTTCATTTCCTTCGCCACTGATGCGAAAATTCGCGTACATATACGATCCAAATGTTTTACAGGAAAATATATAAATCTATCTCTTTTGTACATCATTAGCAGGACGGATAAAAGCTAAAAAGTATAATAATTCACGCTATATCTTGCAGAGAACTTAATTACTTCGGACATAAAAGATATAAGGTTATGATATTTAATTATATTTAATGATAATACTGCTATGATAATAGAAATAGAAATAACTTGAGGAGTTCAATAATTCTACCATAATTAAAAATCTAGAATGTCAATTACGAATCTCCGCGAGTTTCAAATTAATAGAGGAAAACTGGGCTGGCCTTTATAGGGCCATAAAAAGACAATATGCAGAAAGAACCTTTGGAATTAAAAAACGATCTCACACTCACAATGAATACAAAGTAGCTTGCATTATCAAATATCACGGAAAGTATGGAAAACACACGTGCCTCCATAGCCAAAATGTTAATCGTTTTCCTGGGAAATTTTCTTTTCTCTCTACATTTTAAGTCTTTTATTATACTGAAAGTATGCGCACAGTAATTACAAAGCTTTTCTTTTTCTAGATTTTATAAAGTATATATTAAGTTATTTTAATTTAAGAATTATTCACGAAAAGGTCTCCCTCCGTTTCGTTTCGTTATTCTATTTCTGGTAAAGCTGAATTGAATTTTTCCAAGTTTCATATAAAAAGTTTCTTGTAAAAAAAAGGTTCCCTCTTCTTTCTTTAGCGAACTTTTTATGTCCTCGATATTATCTATTTCTCGTTGAGAACTGCATTTTTTTCAGTACTAGCCTAACAAGCGAAAGCACACAAAGCAAAGTTTACAAGAGACCGCATGAGTCCATGGACTAATTAATGTAGTTAATGTTTGCCTCATAAAGAGCTCACCTGTATGTTTGTAAATTGAGTTGACCCTCTGTACGTGCCGGGTCATAACTTCGATGCAAGCTTCCTCCGTGCCGTATCGAGCGAAGAACTGGTGATCAGCTTGCAGATAAAGCATACATGTAGTTTTCCGAGGGTCCACTGTTGCCCGTTTGTTCAAATGCCTAGCAAATCGTTCTCTGTATATTCTGTAAATCGAAGGAAAAATGATACCAATATAAGGGCCAATTTTGAGAAATTGCTGCAAACAAAGGATATTTCTTCTTATATCGACATAAGTGTATTGTTTCCAGTATATATATTGTATAGTCACCTATATGGTAAATGTGGTGAGAAAGAGGAAATTTCTTTGGCATAGTTATTGTTTAAAACTGTTGTAACGATTTATGTTGTACAGAGCTGGGCATTTCAAATAGACAAAACACTTTACTTAAATGTGGCATTAACATTACCTATCTAAATATTCTAAGTCGTAACGTTTCTGTGACTTCGAAGCTTTCAACTTTTCTTCTTTCGAGTAAAACCCTCCGTTCAGATGAACCTCGTTATCTAGTAGATGTTCGTAAAATGGCTGGGATGTTTCATTGCTAACATGTAAGTTCCTGAAAGCAACATAAAATCGAATCTATAAAATTCTTTACTGATGCAACTAGACCGGCAGTTAACATCGAATCGAATTTAAAGTACTTCCTCCAAGAAAAAAAAATATTTATTTCAATTTCCTTACACATTAAAAATTTATTTATTTCTGAATTAAACACATCGAATACATAAATTGACGAAAAATAAAAATATTCAATTAGATTTGCCCAAATATTAAAATTGTTTAATTTAACAATAAACGAATTATATAAATAACAAATTATAAATAATAAATATATATTATAATAAATAGATACATAATAGAAAAATACAACTCACAGTCAAACCTTGAGTTATAATATCCCGTCTCGAGTATCCCTCTAACCCGATTAAAATTAAGGCAAGAGTCTTTGAAACGTAAACAAGCTGCGCTATCTATGGAGCTTATGGTACTTGAAGGGCAGGGAGAGGCGAGATGCTCGGAGAGCTTCTCTTTCGACACGTACCTCGGTACCACTCATTTAAATATGCAACCGACGAAAATTCTAAGAACGTAATAACTCGAGGGGAATAATCTCAGGAGTTGAGTGTATTTTGAAAGATACAAAGTACGAATTTGGAAGGGCTTTATTTTATTTTCTCTTTCTTTTTCCTCACTCATCAATTGCTATCCCTTTCTACTCCTTTTAGTTCTAGATGATTGATAGCTTTGACGAGTTATTAATTTTGTCGTACATAGTACTTAAGAAAAAGTGGCGAAAGGAAATGTTTTGAAAAAGTTTAACGTAGAGGGAAGTTATAAAGAGGCAAACTGTTCTTACCGATGTAGAGTCTCGCTTAGGGTGCCTTGATGCAGATCATGACTGGCACAGCGAAGAGGATGCGATGGCGTCATAACGTCGGAGGCACGATACGCTATGGTATGGTAAGGGGGTGATGTATCCTCATCTCCGGGCAAATATCTGCTTGTCGGTTCGATATAGTACTCTTCAAATCCGGTTACCACGGAACCGTCAAAGAGGCCGTCATCTGTGACAACACCTTGCACCACCGCATTTTCATCCTCTGAAAAAAAACAGAAAAATATATCCTATGATTTGAGAATTTTTGCGCTTCAAACATATATAGGCAACTCGATTTTTTAATTTACAAAAGACTTCAACAAAGTATGCGAATAATGTTTTAAAATATTACAAAAAATTACCAATGTGAGTTTAAAAAAATGAGAGGCATTACAAATTGTTCTTTTAACCTTGCCAGCTCGAAACTACAATTAATAACTTCATTTTTGTTCACGTATATATTTGGAAATATACTATATTCATTCCCCGCGAAGGTACATATTTTCTATTTTCATAAAAGAGATATCAATAATCAATATTGTTTTAAAAAAGCTGAGTTGAAAATATATTTCTCCCCTTTGTCTAACTGATTTATTGGATTCCCTATTGACAAAGCGAATAGTCTGAACGCCAAGCTGTGCAGAAAACGTGCGTTGAGATCTGATTTTTCTTCTTTATGAGAAATTCTTCGACCATAATAAAAATGATCTTTGTTAAAGGGTTTTAACAATTTTATGAAATACAAAATTTTATTCTTTTTTTCATTCATTTTAAGAAAAGAAAATATTTCAGGTTTATTCCCTCTCTTAATTTTGATTTCTTCTATTATCAAAAGTTCTTGATTCAATCGCACTCTTCTTAAGCTATATACAGATATTACAGATGTTTGAAATTCAGAAGACAAATTAAGTCACTCCAAGTTTAGAAAGAAAAGAATGCGTGTTTAAAAAGTTTGACAGTCAATAAAATTGACTCATCATATCAGAAAGAATCTCTCAACATTCTCATTCCCAGCATGCTATAAAGTGGCATCTGTGACAACCACGTGTCTCAGATTTTTCAGGTCAGGTTACGACTTTCATTACGAGGGTGGAAAGCAAGTCACAGCGCGTAATACTATCCCCTGTTCATCCACTATTGAACATCCCGATATATAGGTCTAACGATCAAAGCCGTGCATCATTACTTGCGAAAATTGGCATCGTTTCTACTGTATAATGTATAGGTATGTATAGTAGTGTAGCTGTGAATCGAGTGAAAGGTCTTCCCAAGGGAGAATCCGTCGGAAGCTAAAAGCGCTTCACGCATGTATGCGTACATATATGTACAAACTCTAATTACGTTGCGAGAAATCGATGTCAGACCAAAAGTTGCACATAAACAGTGTCTCCACAACTGACTAAACATTCACTATAGTAGGTATTTATCTCTATTATTTTATTTTTTCATTAGATCACTATAGTAGTTTTCATTAAAAATGTATCATCATCATAGTTCGTGCAGGACTCCAATTGCGACTCCAATTGAAGCAAGTCATATAATATACAGTCATGTAGATGAAGTATATATTATTATATTCTTCAAGTATATTATTTTTTTAATTCAAGTGACCGCAAGTCGGAAATTATGAAAAAGTTGCAATCCTTTAGGTAAAATATTTTCTAATCTCTTTTGAGACCTTTTGAAATCCTTTGATTGCCTGAAAATTTCAAAAGAAATTTTGAATTCTTGAGATATTTTTTGAAATCACTCGATATTACACATGAGAATATAAATAAAAAAGAATAACCTAGTTCCGTTGTATAGAACTCCGCATATATTTCTTTAAAACGCACTTTCCAGCTTTTACGATCATTTCTTCGAGGCGCATCCGCAACGCACGATAGAAGGGAATTGTAAAACTTGTCATTAAAATGGAAAACGCACATTTGGTTTACTCGTTAAACTGCTTTTTATAGTGCATATACATATAACAGAATACAGTAGAGATTGAAGAAACTGTAAAATTTACAGAAAGCCTTGCTTTTCTACGACAAAAGCACATCGGATAGTTAAAAACGTTAATGGCACCGCGAGTTACAAGCACTCACACTTTCCTCGAGATAGGAGCTTTGAAAAGTTACATAACATAATGGTTCAAAGTCGATGATGCCTTCAAAAAAGAGTTTCAAACTTTCAAAAAATATTCTTAACAAAATTTTTTACGTTTTTACGTATATATATTCAATTCAATTTTACAGGAGAACGTAATTAGTAATAATGTATAAATGACAAATTGTACATACCATATACTACTTTCATAATTGAACTATAACTTTTCATTTTCATATAAAAACTTTTATAATATTTTTAAAAGACAAACTTTTAGTATCCTATCTTATTTCGTACGGAAATATTTTGCTGTCTTATTTCACCTTTATGAGTTCTATAGTCCTCAAGTTTTATTATCAATTTTAGAGAAGAACGACTCTAAGTTATTTCCTATGGGGGTAATTTTAACAAAAAACATAATGTAAGCTCTCATGAACAAAAAGATTAACAATTTCAAAAGAAGGCGGAAAGCATTAATATTAACTGAGTACCTATTTCCAGCTTTTTTTCGACGAATGGCATTGTTATGAAGAAAAAATTCCCCTTTCTTTTTCCAATTAAGCCAATTAAATATGTAAGATTTCGTTATTCGTCCAAAAAAAACTGGGCGACTAGCTACGACCTTATTATTATTAATAATAATAGTTTATAATATTAGCTAATTTTTTATTTTATTGAATATCGCCCCTTATATTATTGGAAGAAATGTTCATTCTATAATAAAAAAATCTTTAGTGGAAAAAATTGCTTTAAATCTGCAAAGTTTTCCTTGTTTTTAGATTCCTTTTTTTTTAGCGGAGGAATATATATGCATCAGTTCTAATAGGAAAAGTAAATAAAATTATTTTCTCTGAGAGCTTGTGTGCATTAAGTAAATTTAAAATTCCGGATAATCGGATAATATCATCTAATTACGTTTCTGTTACACTTCCAAACTAAAATTACGTGGCACGAACAAGTTTCGAGACGGTATGGGGATACTGCGCAATTTTTAGACCCAACAAAAGGAGATGAGATTCAACGGATTATGAATGAAGTTGAAATCACAAAAGGAACAACTTTAATGCATCCCGTAGAGCACAATTAAGCGTCAAAGTTGGTGAAGATGGTCGATCGAATCCAGAGGAAAATCTTATCTTTTCAAGTTGCGCTGCCATCATAGGGTTTTGTTGATACGTTTATACACGAGTAGTAAATCCGAAGTCAATATTATAAAGCAGAAATTTAGGCCCGAAGATGGTTCTGTTCTTTTCTATCATATTGCTCCATATATCTCTCTTGTTACATGACTGCAAGGGAGACAGGGCAATACGATAGAAAAGGACAGAGTCATTTTCAGACCCAGGTTACAGGTTCAGTTCATACGATTGTGTTCTGGCCTTTTCATTTGAATTTTGACAGATACTTCAGACTGCCTCTTTTCTCAATCTGTTTTTGTTAGAGTCTTCGGGCAAAGTTTCTGCTAAAAAAGACGGAGCTGGTCTATAGAGAGGTGATAAGGGAAGTTGAGAGTTGAATCTCGTGACGTAAGTCGAAAGAAGAGAGTGGCGAGTCACTTAAAACCGCACGAGATTACCATCTCTACTGCAAATAACTCCTCGACTAACTAAAAGATTTAGGCAGTGACTTTCAATTAAAGAAGTACTCTTCAATGTGCATACTCCATAGTCAAAATATTGTCTCTAGCACAAACTTCAATAGTGAAACTCTTTCTTTATTCAGCAGGACTTGAATCGACTTGAAAAAAGTATAAGCGCTAGCACCACTAGTTAAAAGGGAGGATAAAAAAAACTACGAAACCTGCAGTTATTTAAGAATTAAAAGAAAACAACAGAATTTAAAAAAAAATACATACAACAAGATTCAGAAGAATTCATAAGGTTTAATCGGGTTCGATTCCTGACTCGGTACCAATGGAAAAATCTTCTATGTTATACTTCTACTGTAGCTCTGAGGGGATAGAGTACAAAGGCCTAATGGCTAAGTGCTCTGAACAGCAAGGGTGCTGCCTCTGTTAAAAAGTATTAAAAGTACTAAGAGTTTTAAGTATATTTCAAAGAATTTAAAAAAAAAAAGTTGCAGAAATGGCAGAAACTTCCGATTCTTATGAGGGAAATTTTCACCAAGAATAGTCGAGGTAAGAATTTAAAAGTTAAAGCTGATTGGTATAGAATTCTATTCTCCATGTAATCTGAATTCTCTTTCCTTTCTTTGCACTTCTGTTCCCTTTACATTTGTGCGATATTCCTTTTTGGAAGATCCTGGAATCCCCCTGGATTACGTGCTACGAAGTACTCGAGTATGGTGGCGAGAATACTCAAGGGGATTCAAATATTTGGATCTAGATATCCTCTTTCGTCTAAATAAAGCATTAGATTCCACAGCCGGAGATTGGTCTATATGTATAACTGTCTCCGTGGCATTTGTGCATCGATAAATAATAAACAAGTTATAACTAGTTGTCAAGCATAGAATTAGGGGTTGAATATTAATTACATATTAATTAATATTAATATGCATGATCCAGAAAGTTTGCAATTTAGGTATTTTTTCATTGTTGTCGACTTTCCGAAACGCTTATTGGACATGAATTTATACTGAGCTCAAATGTTAAAGAATGGTGTATTTATGCGTTAATACATCAGATTGTGACTCTATTTTTTACAATAAAATATAAATGCAAGAGTCAATAGTGGTAAAAATTAAATTGTATATTTGAAATACGTTAAAATTCGTCTTCATCAAAGAAATAAGAGGAGAATAACGCGCATCAAAATAGAAAAAAATTGTTAGTTCTTGGCTGGCCGCTAAAAAGAAAAATATTATGAACGATTCTTTTTCTATAAACCCTTCTCCTGGCATTTTTTCACCGTGCGAAAACATGTACAAGTGTTTATTTATGCTTTTCATCAGCTTTGATCAGAACTGAAAGCTTTTTTGTTCATTTTATGTCACGCTTTGCATCACAGAGCATGAAATGTACTTAAAAGGACGCATTCAAATAGAATGTTAAATATTCAAAGCGAATATATTCTACAAATACGTTTTCTCTCTGGCACCTCGTTGGTTGGTCGTCACGTGCATTGCAGTGTTTTAATTGTACGAAAAACGTAGGGCAATAAAGTTCAATATGCTGACTCTCATTCCGATACAGAAAAAAATGTTTAAAATCTTGCTAATTCTGACAAAGTAAACAAATTGCACAAGCTGAAATTTAAATTTTATTTTCGACACATCACTCGACTCGGTGCAATAATTCGAGCAAAAATTTAGCAGTTTTTGTTTATTTGAATTTCAAATTTTACTCGTAAAGTTCTCATTTATTTCTGAATATTTTTACATAAAATATTGCGATGAAAATAAACTGATGCTTATTTATGTGACTCAAAATTGAGTATATATATGGTATTGTGTGCAAACTTGATAAATTGGAAAGATGTCAAGTAAAATTTGATTCTGAAACATTATTATGCGATTATTTAGTTTACATTAAGTTCGCATCATCCCTACATCTCTATCCAAGCTAGCACAAAAGATCTCTGAAGAGGCGGTATTCTAGAGAAAAATGCTGGGCTGGAGTTGCAGAGACGGTGCCGGCGGAATGGATAGGAGGGTATACAGAAACTTCGTGTAACGTATATACAGTATACAGTAATGCAATATAAACCCCATGAAATCTGCAACGTCTAGCTCACGTGCCGAGAAGCGCTGGTGGCCAGCCCTATAAAGTAGAGTGCCGGCCGGCATGGGCAGCGGCAGCGGTGCAGTAGCCAAACAGGAGGGAATGGCTCGGCTAGCATGGAAGAGGAATGGAAGAGGAATGGAAGGGGAATGAAAGAGGGTTGAAGGGTAACCGAGGGTGGTAAAGAGTCCCTCCCAGTACTCACCCAACCGAGGCTGCATAGACCACGCTATTAAAGACGCTGTTAACCGCGGGATTTATTACTTTCTCAATATCACCATGATCATCTACTCCACCTCTTCCATCGCCTTACACATTTCAATGTTGTCAAACAGTCCCTCCCTTTCAGCTTTCATATCCAGTGTACAAGTTACAGGAACCAGACATTTGCGAATTAGACAAATATTAGGAAACAATATTGAAACAATAAAGTGGACTCAATTCAAAGTTTATCAACCTAATTTTTGCTTGCGAACCAATATTGCAATATGAATTTACTGTCTGTTATTGATTCTATTTCGCAAAGACTTAAATAAAACTATCAAATGGATCACTTGAACTTTTAAGTGTTAATAAATGTAATTTAAATTTTGAAGCTTTTATCAAACCTTTGTTTTTTGTAAGCAATAAAGATATTTACTCATTTTGAAATATTAAGTATCTGAACTATTCGTTGGAAGAAATTATGGTATAAACTTGTAGCAATTTTCCGTACTTCCATGTCATGAAGTTTTCTTCCTCTGTCACACTCTCATTCCAAAGCTGGGAAGAAAGTGAGGTTAATTTTCAAGCTTGATGAATTACGTTACACCAAGCGCGATGAGGGAAAAGTTACAAGCTTCCTGGAGGCGATTTAAATTAAACCAATTTCAAATGCAGTGAAATGTAGAGCTTGCCCTATGCTTTCTCCGCAAGACTCTATCTCTCGTGGATCGGATTCCATCTCATTTTCCGACCCTTTTCATCTTCTCTCTGTTCTCACACCTTTTCCTAATAGATTTTTCCACCATTTATAATCTACCCCCTTTTCTAAAAACCTGTTCGGAATGATTAAAATAAATGTATGAGCTCGCATTCTCTAAACATAATATATAAATCTTTTTCTTCGGATAGCGTTCATTTATGCGGTGTACCATATATGTAGAGATGAAAAAGAAAGCTGAACTTCGAAAGGCCAATGTGAAGGCAGTAAAGAGGTATAACGGGCGGAAGAACATTTTATTTTATATCGGATCATCCAGTCGAACGTTCCAGCTTAAAAGCTTCGAGGAAACGTATTGCAGTGGATTTGTGAAAAGTGCGTTACTTTAGAGATAACTAGTTTTAGGCTAGACGTCTCAACTGCTGCTGCAGTTCTTCTTACGTGACTAGCGTCTTTCCACCGATTTTATATCTGCAGACGACATCAAAGTAGCTTTTATTTACCTTTAGCAGACACAATTCTTGCCGGTTTGAGTAGTCTCTTTCACGCATCTTCTGTTTTAACGAGATTTATAAGATTGTGTTGTTTTCTCTGATCGCTGAACCAGATTAACTCAGAAATTGAAAAGTTGCTTTGTGACTAAATTCTCTTTTTGTTTTGGGCTTTTTACTTTTTACTTTTCACTTATTTCGATTCTTCTAAATTTAGGAAAAGGTCAACTTTAAAATGATGGATTATAAATTTTCAATTTTCTAAATCTTATCATACTTAAGACAATTGATAATTGGTCTAAATGTCAGACATGAATCCATAAGATAATTATTCACCATATGCACGATTAGAATCGTGTTAGCTATTGTAGCTGGGGTTACGGAGGGATTGATTAAGTGATGTGGGAAAGCTGGTATAGGGTGAACTTTGTGGGTATTGCATTCAACTCATTAGTAAGTCCAAGGCGTCATTAAATTAATTGGAAGCAACTAACAATCTTAAGCACGAAACCCACGCTCTGCGGTATCGATTTCGGATCACCCATCATCCTCTTTATTCTTTTTAAAGGCAATAGAGTCTGAATCCACCAAGATTTTAAAGAAAGGGGAACGGTGTATCAAATGATCTTGTCTCAGCTTATTGGGATCAAGATAGAAGGCGTGGCTTGAATGCGAAATCTACATCATATATATACCATAGATGCAACCTCGTGCAACCTGATTTATTTCATTTTGCCTTTGAATATCAAATAATAGAAAAAAACTTATAATTACATATATTTAAGATTTTTAAGTGAATCTGAAACTTGAAAATATTTGTAAGGCCTCTTTTCAGTTATATAGTAGTGAAAAGAGGTTGGGGTGTGACCAAACATTTTAAGTGGATATGATTTCTTGTCTAAAAAGAGAACCTGAATCTTGAAAATTTTAAGTCATCACACCCTCTCTCCAGTTTAGAAAATGAAAGGGGTATAATTGGAAAGAGGCAGGGAACGTGAGAAAATATTTAAAACATCAGATTCGTTTTAAAAAAAATCCTGCCTATAGTAAAAACATTTGGTTACACCCAAGACTTTTTAGACTTTTAGACTTTTTTTCTTTTCTGCTTACCACCAACCTGAAAAATCGAGATAGGTGAGACCGTGAAACATGCCAAGAAGAATAAATTACAGGAAAAGCGACGATGTATTTTGCGGTGCAGTGCGGGAGATGTTAATCATGACTGTCACATCAGGGTCAAGTTGCAAGGGAGTTTCATACCTTCCTGATAAAATTTATTGTCTTGACAGAAAACCAAAACAATAAATTGGTATTATGTAATATAAGCTTAGTCGAGGCGACATTTCACCAGATCTAATTAGAAACTTAAAGCTTGCTTACAATTATTTATCTTTTCTCTCTTTTTGTAAGCTTCCCGTTTCGTATGAGAAATATCCTTAAAATGAGCACGCAGCCATTCGTTATTTCTACATTTAATAAGACACCCAGCTTCACTACTGAGATAACTTCAATATATTAGGAAGAGACGAATTTAGCTATAAGATTTATTCTGCAGTATTAGGTTGTCACTTATATTTTTTATTTCAAACTGGAATAAGATAATATTCCAAACTACCTAGTTTATATAGTTATAGTTACAGAGATCATTTATCTTAATAACGCTTGAAGAAATTTAAGAAAATTTAAGGTATTGAAAGGTACATTTTAATATTGTACCCTCAAAGTATAAAAAATTATTATTACAGAACGTGAAGAGAAGAGAAGAGACTACTATCAAAGTTTGTCTGAGCTTACATTAGTTTAGTCTGTAAGTCTGGAACTGAGGTTGGTTACCGAGTGCTAGAAGGAAGATGATGATTTATGCGTTTCTCGAGGGCATATATACAAATTCTCCTATATTCTCCAACTTACAAACTCTTTTTTATTTGTAAATCCTTTTCATCTTTATAAGTAGTTTTCAGATTACAATGTAAGAAACGTTCGATTCCCTGACGTGGAAAGTTAAATCTAACTTTGCAGATGTCATACCCAGAAAAAGTTGTGTAAACATGTATCTTTTATGTTTATTCCATATTTTGTGCAAAAAGCTGATTCGTTTACCTACTAATTCACTTTAGTGAGCATTTTTACTATACCAGTTAATTTTAAAATTACTAATTCAGAATAAAAGAGTGTATATCTATGTAACTTATTTAGCAAAAATAACTAAGTCAATTAGGAAGTCTTACTAAATGAATTATAATAATTTTTAACTGTGAATTGATAAATGTGAGTTGATAAAAAATTGTGTGCGTACGTATCAGATTTAATAAGTACATAGTAAAACCTTAGACTTATACATGTTTAAAGGAGTTGGAATTAATGGAAACTAAGAGAATAAACATTTTCTAAGAATTATAGTTCTTAATTTAAGAGTCAGTACAAATTAAAACACTTATCAAAATCAAGCACTTATTAGCATAGTAACCACTTTAATCTACTTAGCCATCCAGCCTTTGTATATATTATACTGTCGCTCTCTGTTGGAAACCGTTCCGCATAAATTAATTTCATCACCCGGTCGCAAAATACAGAAAAAAGAGTTTTCATCCGGTAATATACTGAAAAATATTTGCAAGATATCCGTTACATGTAGCGCAAGATAAAAATGTTTACATGAAGACTTGTTTCATTATTTATTAATTATATTAGATATTTTGAAATTGCTTTAAATCTTATTTGAAATTTTTTAAAAACTACAAAAATATTTTTCAAATCCATAGAAATCTTTTGAAACTATATGACCAAAATCACCCCTAATTATCCTCTAATATCTCAGATTTTAAGTTTTAATATCTCATGTAATAAGAACTAATATCTTCTGTTATTAACACGTAATATCTCTAAAAATTCAATATATTACGCGATAATAGCGAGATGTTATGTAATAATATTCACCTTTTTAATATCCATTTCTTCACTCGAAAGCTACGATTTTTATAGACCGATTGCAAAGAATAAACAATAAAACTTATATAAATGTGTATCCTCGAAATTCTTGAATGTACCCTCTTCTCTATTATGGCGAAACAGATGAGTGGCATTCTGAAGAAACCGATTGGATTGCTCTCGAACCGATCTATGAGATGACCAAGCAAATACGACAACATTTCGATTACCACCCTTCGTGTCCCATAGGAAGTGCGGATAATCGTTCAAACACATCACGTAAAAGTTTTTTTTTCGGTCTTAAAGCTCAATCGTAAAATACGAAATATAAAAGGAATTTTTAAGGTGACATCTCTGTGTATAAGCAATGTTTCATTTTATGTATTTAAAAAAGGCATTCAAAGATTAAATATTTCAAGTGGAATATTATTATTATTATTATTATTATTATATAATACTTATTCCAATTTGTTTTTATTACAAATATTAAGTAAATATATTCAATTTTATAAATATATATTTTATAATAAAAAGAAATAATTTTTTTTCTTTCTGTTTCTTTTTTTTCTTTGGATGCAATTCTAGCTTGAATGAAAGTTGATGTAAAGAATCGTCGAACGTCAAGTCTAGCCGAATCGACTCGATGTTCAAAATACATATTCTCAACCTGCGTGTCTGCTGTCTATACTTCCTTTACAGACACGCAAACTCTTTCGAGGTAGAATGTGGCACTCCAGAGGAAGCAAAAAACAAGTTAAATTGTCACAATGCATCTCATTACCAATCCAATCATTAAGGAATTAGATTCCTTCATTGAAACACCCAAGTATTGTATGTTTCACTTATTTACAGTTTAAAATCCATTCAAATCTTTTGAAATAGAGTAAAATTTTAAAATATGATGTGCTCTCAAAATTTGAATGATCCACCCCTTGTTTATAATTTTGACTGATTTTAAGGAATTCTAATGCATTCAAGCAAAGTTCTGTACTAATAATTTTTTAATACATATATATTTAAAAAAATTAATATGTTGCAGAAGTCAAGAAGAAAGTAAGAAACGAAGATGTAGATTTGGTGAATGTCTCTGCGGGAGCAAAATCTGAAAACCGTGAATCCCGTCTCTCTTCTCATCTTTTAGGTCAGAGTATTTCACTTCCTGTATCCCACCAAAAATATTGTGTGTGTGTGTGTGAGAGAGAGGACTATAATTAATCAAACTCAAACACAAACTAAATTCCAAGGTGTCAAATTTTAATCCAAAAATGGATCAAAGGGTTGCACAATGGAAAATAAATTGAAAAATTACAACTAAGTACCTTCACATATTCCTATAAGAAGATATCAATTTTTTTTCCATTTTGCAACACTTTGGTCTACTTTTGGATAAAAAATTGAAACCCTGGGATTCAGTGTGAAGAAAGCCGTCATCTATAACTTTTTTTTTATTCGGCATAGTTAGCGGTTTTGACAATTAGAGAATTAAAATGGAAAAAACTAGTTGTTTTACAGTGTCTGACCATACAATACTTGTTCTACTGTGGATAACTTCTGCTGATGCTCAAATAAATTATTGACTTAATTGAAAATAAAAACACTTTCACTTTACATGTCCAACTCGCGTTAAAAGTACATTTTGTCGAAATATATTTTTCATTCAAACTTTGACCGCAGTACCATAAATTTCAATTTATCTTGACATTTAAATAAAGTTTTTTTAACTATGTTCGTAAAAATAATGCGTTTATTCCAAAAAGTAAATGGTTTTAATACGTTTTCATGGTTGAGAAATATAATTTACTATGTGGACAGAATAATAGATTGAGGTGCTTCATAAATTGCAGAAATTATATCTTTGTAGCGGAGTTTATACGATGAGGCGTCGTCGCGTCGTTGATTTGGTAGACCATACCGGCAATTAAATGTAATCCAATTGTTAATCAACAAACGACCGCGTCAGTTTACCTCGGTTTACCCAAAGCTGCCAGCCTCCCCGCGTGACCATTAGCTATTTGGTATAACTAAATTGGATTTTTTGGCTAACGAGCGGGACGTCTGCTTTTCTCCCGGGATAAAATAGTGAAAGAATTGTCGTTATATCTTGGAAAACTAATAACTAAAACAAACAAGTTCTGTCCGTTTGCGGCGGTGCCCATCGAAACTTTCTCAATTGTACTGGTCTCTTGAGTCCGTCAATATGATCTTGATTGGGAACTTTGTAACTAACCATTCGATTTACGACCCGAGATTAAATACAATTTCAATTTTTTAAACATTTATCTTATGTTTCGAATGCTAATACATATTTGTTTTAAAAGTGGATGTCCTATAAAAACATCTTTGCAATATGGTCTGGTGTGGGTTTTAGAACGTCAATTATTTGATCAAGCTTAGGACGTTCTAAAAACGTCTTGAGACATTCGTGGCCACTGCACTGCACCGGTTGGCTTTCATCAAAAAAATACTATCGGAAAAATACCGCCAAACTTCAAACAAACAACTTCGCATATATACATGCGAGGTGAATTTGGTCACCCCTAAATTGATAGTTCAAATTACTCGAAACGGTTCTTCTAACTAGAATATGGAATCAACTAAAGTCTTAACTGGTTTCAGATCCTATAGTTATAAACCACCTTAAATAACTGAAATTGTCAATTTGGTAGTGGTGGGATCACAACCTGGACTCATAAAGTGAATGTTTATTTACTAACAGAATTCTGAATCTAGTTCAGTTCCATGCGATGTCCTATAGTTGTTACCGAGTTGGTTGCTCATTTCCATTCCTAGACATTTGTTTTATTTGTTTTATTTCATTTGATCGTTTTTCGCACAGCTGATCGAATTCGAACATCGGGCCGAATGTAGGTATGTACGTTATTATTGACTTCGTTATTTCGAACAGTCTGGGTGGAAAAGTAATAATGGTATAACGTCCTCATGCCGTTGTTCCACGTTGCTATTTTCTCGACGCTCGATTGGACTCCTTTATTATGACTGCAGTATTCGCTCAATCTAACACCAATTTTATGGCTGCGAGACCTAATAGAAATTAATGGTTTGCAAAATTCATGTTTTCATTCTCGTTAATATTCATTTCACAAAATTCCTCTTGCACTGAGTTTATGACTAAGAAAAAATTTATAAAGGATGAATTTTTCTATCCAGATTCTGTGAATTTGAAAAAATTTAGATACATGCACTTTTTATGAGTTATAAAAATCTTGAACAATCACTTCTCCATTCTCCAATGTTCATTCAATTCATTCTCCATAGTTTTAGAAAATCATTTATTTCCTCTCTCGGTTGCCATTTTTTTTTCGTGGCCTATTGAACTTAACCTCCCTTTGAAAATTTACATAATTCAAAGCTTTTACATTTTTTAGTTTAAAAAAATCGAGCACCTTTTTCATTCAAAAGAATGAATATAAATGGTTATAAATTGTTTTGATTCGGATCCGGCGATATGAAGGTATCTCATATACTAATTTGGACGTGCAGTGTTTCCATATTGTTCTATCGAGGCATGACACGGCATCTGTATTTCACGCCAATCGTGGCTGCCATACCGCGCGACCATCAATTTTATCAAACAAAGGGGAAATGCAACAAAAACGATGATTAATGTACCCAAACCAGATTCGCAGTGTCTATTGCCGTAGTCTCCGCCTATATGTTGAACGGATATCAGTTTCGAACAACAAATTTCGCATTCAATCGAACGATCATTTTCACATAAATAAAAAAAAGAACTAATGCATTTCACTCATGCCAATCATATCAATCGATTATTGGTACATAATATATTAAGTATGCTCTAATAAATTTGAAACTTTCAATAGATTATTTATTTAAATGTTTGAACATATATTTTAATCAATTAGAACACACTTATACGTTACACCTTTATTATACAGGACTAGGACCCTAATATTAGGACTTGACGGAGGTGTGATAAAAAAAAAGAGCAATTTAGGACGTAAAAGTGCATGTTTACGTAATACTTTTCCAACCAAGGAATTAGCATTTTTCTTCTTCACTGAGTTTCAACAAGTTATTAACACTTCTACCCTCAACGCCTTCTCAGTTTTATGAAATATGTGCGTGAAAAGACTTGTAAACATAAAGAATCGTGTGCAACATGGCGGCACTCTGAAAGAAGATACGTTCAGTACTTATCGCTTTTAAATTCTTTAGCCGTTTAATTAGACGACTGCTGCGTTATCATAAGAAACATCTTCACAAAGAAATGATCTCGAGAAGAGGGTAAAAGCTGCGGTGGCTCTCGTTCTTTGTTAAGAATGAAAAAAAGGGTAAATGAGTTTCTCCGCAGCTGGGAGAATTGACTTGTACATTAAAAAGCAGAAAGCTGTAGAACTACCATTTATTACAGATATAGTCAAGATAATAATTTCTCCTCTGCAAACTTGGGTCTTATCTGCGAAGAGTTCTAGAGTAAAGCCGCAGTTATGAATGTCGTGACGAGTTGGCTAACAGCCAAGTGAACTTGCTATATGGTTCACCAAGTACCCCAGCACGGGTCCAACAATTACCTTCTAGAATTCCTTAGGTCACTGCCTATCAAGCGTTTTCGTTATGCTTAAAAGCTGTCCTCAACCAAATGCTTCAGCGAAATCCAGATTAACTCAACTGTCTAGCATGTTTTTTCGTACAAAAAATGAAAAAATTGTCAATAATTCTAATTACTATTCATATAGCCTGAAGTTAAATGTAATAGAGGAAACTACTAGGCTGGCCGAAAAAATATCCGAATAGTTAATAATTAATAATATAACAGATCCTGAGACATTAGAAAAAAGATTTCGAAGGATTTCAAGAGATTTCTGACTTACATAAAACTCCAGACTTTTACAACTTCAAAAAATCCTTGGCCTTTCTCTATATAGACTTTTTCACGATTTTAAGGCTATCCTCGACTTGCGAACAACTTGATAAAAAAGTAACGTCTTTTCAAAAAGGAAGACATACTTTTAAATCAGAAAAAAAGGTATGTACCTTCAAGTAGCAAAGTTAATATGAATAATTAAAGCAGCTGAATAAAAAAGGAATGTCCTAGGTAAGGTATTTAGGAAAGTGGTCTTCACTGCGGCGCGGCGTTCCGTCGAAATTGTTATTTCATTCGTAATGTGGGTTCTTTAAACTTCATAATGGACGTGAAACTTTCTTTCCCGACTGGGAGATTAGGACTTAGCAGTTATGATAACACTATTCGACATAAAATGAGAATCGGTACCTCTTTATGGGATTTTGCTGTGTGCGGTTCATTCTTGCACTAGCTGGCTCTCACATGCTTGGACGTGAGAAAATTGAAGGTTAACTAATATGATCCGATATCTCTTGAGAAATCCTGTCTTTGCACTGCCTTTGCACTACTTTTTGGCCTTTTACCGCGCCTTTGATAAGGGCCGTGGTAATAAAGAATAAAGCAACTGCAATGAAGCAAAACATGAGCAAATTAAATACTTGAACATTTTATTTAAAGAGACGAGGTTGAAAAGGAATGTTCTCCTCATTCACTGAAACACAAACTTCTATCAGGAAATTGAAAGCTCTCAGGGTACAGCAAGCAAAGTTGTAGTTACTAATTGCAGAAAACTTGTAACTTACTTAATAAGTTACATTTTCTGATTCGTACAGGTAACTATAGAACTTTAAAACTTATTCAGAAACTATACCTTCTTTGGTAGATGTCTTTATTAAAGCATCGTTAAAGGCAAGCACTCTTTATGATTTTTCTACAGAATATTCACTCATTCAGTTAGATCATAATAATTTAGAAACAAGTCTAGAGTCATTTTAAAATTATTATAATATTATTATTATTATTTTCTTATAATTTTTCTTTTTACTTATGCAGAAATTCGGGAAGTTTTATGGAGTTTTTAGGAGGGTCCACAAATTTGAAGATAATTAAAAAATTTCAAGAGTTTTAATACGAGGACTTATAAAGAAATTTTATGTTTTTTTCAGGGACAACAATAAACCGTGATTTCCGTGATCGCGTTCTTCTTTTCGAAAATGGAGAAATGATCAAACACTTTTACAAACTTGTTACAATTTGGTCAGCACATTACCATATAATTTCTAAGGCTGGCACAATTGCTGTTGAAAGGCGTCTTCATCGCCGGAATAATACTTTCCGGAAACAGCGGAAACTCGTAGCAAGTACTCTTTGCAATGAACCCAGGACAGAACTCTAAAAGTCCATTGAAATGTTCGAGCAGTGGTGCAAACTTGGGAACTAGTACTATATAAGAAGAATATAAAAGGGATATGGTTCTTGAATAGCCGTAGAGCGTGTAGCGTACACGTAATTTCAAGACATTATGGTACACCACTCGTGAAGAATACGAAGAACATGAAGAACATGAAGAACATGAAGATGTAAACGTAATGCGAGACAATCGAGTAATAAAGTTCTAGAACGGCGCGGCGTGCTGCCTACGAGGTAGAAACATGTCGGAGGAGAGCATGCAGAGAATCATTTCCGTTGGAATTGCTTCACGCTAAGTTATTAATTTATAGCCCGTCGCCGTTCATACACATTCTGAATATAATCTGGGATTTCGTAGGTCGGCGCCACATAATTGAGAGACGGTATAGCTTGCAGCTCGTGGAGATAGTATACTCGATTTATTCGGCTTACCAGGTATATAGAACGCAAAGGCGATCGATGTTTCAGCACGACTAATTCTCAGCTTCTCTTTACGCGACACCCTCCAAAACAGGCCACTCATGCCAAAACAAAAAAATTTTAAACAATACTTTGAATTATAGCAATACTCGCAGTTTACCATATATACCAAGCTTGTATGTTTCTGCTCGTTTTTTTTCTGTCCAGTGACATTTTATTTTCCTTATACAAGTTTGACATTTAGTATCCTATATATGTTAATTTATCATTTTAATGTAGCAAAAATTCAAAGCTAAAAGCATTTCAGAAATTTTAAAATATTTAAATTACAAGTTTTCTGAGAAGTATTCAAAAAAGAGACACACTCCTGAAATTTCGATAAGTTCTTAATTGGATATCGCATGATAAATTTGAAACTTGCCTTCAATATTGAAGGGCTTCTATATGTGATTCACTCACTTAATCTTTTATTTATGTATAATCGAACAACGCGACCCTCCACATAATTCACGTTACATAGGGCACATTATTTTGTCTTAAAATTTTCCTGCTTGAAACCCCTGAAACATGTCCACTATGATCAATCTGCCCTATGTACTCCATCGTAAATTTGGCGTCTCTATACAAAATCCGAAAATGCGAGTTTTTGCTCGCAAATGTATTATAGTGAAGTCCACATGGTGATGATTGTGCCAAACGTCCGCAAATAAGGCATATCAATAATAAAGGGTTGTTGCACGAAGAGCGACTACCCCAACTGCACAAGGGACATTCAATATGTCCCTTTACACGCATGCACTTTCATCCACTTGACGGAAACCACTTGACTTCAACCTTCAAAAGCTTCCGCTTCGTCTCACTCGCTGTATGTATAAACAGCAAAGGGTAGTTGCAGAGATCGATGGCAGGACACGAATTCCTAATAAACATTCTTCACGTCCGAGACTTAGTACGTGCTAGTGTTACCACTCGAAGGTGACAAACGTAGTGGAATGGAATGGAAATCAAAGTCCAAAATTCGAGGCCATTAGAGCAGATTCTCTGTACCTTCCGTCAGCACATTTTTAAATTCATAATTTGAACCAGGATTAAGATATTTAATAGAGATTTTAAAGGGGTTTTAAAAATTTGAAAAACTTGTCCAAAGATTTAATTTAATTTTTAAGAATTTAAAAAAGTTTCCACTAGGGGAAAAAGGTATAAAATGGCCAATCTTTAATAAATCATTATGAAAGACGAATCAAATATAATCTTTTTATCACATGCAGTTGACCACTTAATTTAGACCTATATATACTTCAAAATGAAAAAAAATTTTGGTATTTTTTTTTTTTCAAGAAAATTTGAAAAATGTTAAGGGACTACGTAAAAAATCGATATATTTCATGGAATATCAAAAGAAGTTTTAAAAAATTTCGATCGATGTATTTTGCCATCCCTGAAGAGCAAATTCTAAAACTTACAAAAGTAAGCAAAATTCAATTATCTCTCCCTAATTTTCCTTTCTAACAGCAGTAAACTAAATATTTTTCCTCTTTGATAAACGAATCTATAGGTAATTTTTGGTTTTTTCTCATAAAGCAAAATTTTCCTCAATAATTATTCTGCATCGTTGATTTCATCATTTTAAACTGACGAAGTATATACACTCGGGGATATTTTTTCACCTTCTATTCCTCTTTGTTCGAAACTAGTTCATTATCCATCTGCAAAGTAAATTTTTTCTGCTTTCACGGACCAATGAACTTTATTTCATTATTTCTTCTTTTCCTCTGAAATCATAAATCAAAAACAGAGAACTTCTCTCTGCATCCAAAGAGTAAGCTTGTGGGAAATGAATAGTGCCATCAGAGAAAATACAGTATTACAAAAATACAAATTTCCTTAAAAATAAAACTCTTTTCTTATGAGAAAATGCTGAAACACCGGTTTATAAATTCATTTAAATTTCGAAAAGATAGTTTGTATTTCACGATTTAATTATTGAACAAAGCATAAGAGTAAGCATAAACTCTTAAAGCGAAATATATGTATCTCCAATTTGAATTATATATCAGAAAATTAAATCTTTTAGCTCATCTTTTAGTTTCATAAAGGCAAGTCAACTTTACCGAACAAAATTAACTGACAACGAAAATAAACAATATTATTTATTACAAAGAATAATAATTAATCACAACTATTTCTACAACTAAAACTGCAAACATGTGCAAATCCACTCAGTATTTATGAGATTTCCACATCCATTGTGAAATGACCCAAAAAGTGTATAAGTATAGGAACATTTTTCGCGGTGTATGCAATTTTTAAAAGTTCACTTTGCCGAAAAAAAAGTAGACCGTCGCGTCATTTCCTTTATTTGAATGCACATTGCTGATTAGCAAAAAGGTCATTTTAAAAATGAAACGTGCAATATCTACTTATATTCACAACGGCTGAAATGCGCATTATAGGATCCTTTTACATACACAAAAACCCGAGCTAGAATATTTTACGCGTTTCATTTCGGTATGTATGTTTCTCATTCGCAGTAAAACTGTTTCCAGGAGAATGTGAAAAGTCCTTTGGACCACGTATTCTGCCAACTGGAAACTCTCCAATAACTTGAGAGCTAAACGATCCTTGCTAATAACTGGACGCGGAGAGTGAAATTCAAAGAAGAAACTATTGAACATATGTATAAATGCCCTAAGAACTTTAATATATATTTAAACCTTTAAACTAAGATATATTATTTAAGAACTGCAAAGAACTTTCCAAACTTATACCGTATAATAATAACTCCAATGGATCTGATATTAATGTATAAGTTATTATTATCATCCACTTTTTTGCGCAAGATATATGGATACATTTGTGAAAAGTGCCTATTTTTCACTAAAAAATATTATTTATGAGAAGTTAGTGAAAGAACCCTGATAGGAGTATACATATGTAAGTTTTATAACACATTCATGATTGCAGCTCATGCTTAGCATATGCCTGTGGAAGTGTGGAGAGGCGGGATTTAAATTTCTACTTTTTTTTTTATTCTCTAGGGACTTTTTCGACTCGGGTATAATGTTTTCAGTACTCGTCTCTATTATATGCTATTCTACTTTTGATATTATGGGTTATTTTGTGTATAAAATAATATAGACACTCGTGGTAGTATAATGTTCGTATAATAAAATGTACTAACGATGCGCTACACGATCCTTATATTATAGACAAAGCGTGTGTCAATGGACTGAAGTGTAGTGTGTATAGAACAACGTTCGAGTCTTTACATACAGCCCTGTAATTCCTGACTAATGAAGCACGACCCAAGCTAAGCATCGTAAACCTTGTTATTTTCTACCTTTTAGGAGCTGCAACCTCAGCTGCCGTTCTACTACGACGCGATGGTATGCAAGGTATGTATGGTACTCTCTACCAGAGTCATTTAATTTTGCAATCTTGGTATATTTACATACGCCCCAATTTATTATAGAAATAATTTGCTGCGATGTCGATGCAGATTGTTTTAGATAATGTAACATTTATTTCATTTCATTATTACTCACTTGAACACTCAACTCAAAGTAACTGCGATTCTATTGAAAATTAATTCAAATCAAAAAGTTACATCCTCTCATTTGACAGGGTGGGATTGAATATTCAAGACCAAGCAAGTTTATATAATTCTAAATTATATTTTAAAATGACTCCCAGCATATATAATCTTTTGTATTCTTTCTAATATACATGCCTTGAAAATCCTAGTTTTAATTGCTTATCTCAGTGAATTTTCATTGATTCAAATTTCAAAATTGCACAAACTAAATCATTTTTTGAATATACATATAAATATTTTCTAATACATGTTATGATTGCAATATGTAATTTTCGCATATTACGAAATTCAAAACTAGTGATGCTTTAAATAAAAGATCTAAGTGAATTAAAGGGATGGTCAGTCTGAAAAATGGGTTAATTTGTATAAGATACCCTCTGTAGTTGTAATAGAGAATTGCAAGCTGACAATTACACGTATAGGTACTCTGCTCTCGCAGGCTGATTAAGTAAATACAATCATACACCTCGACATGCACATATATTATATATCAAGTCTTCCATCTACATTTCATCTCAGCACATGTCGATTTTGTTACTCGACATTTTAGGATATTAAATATCTTTACTTTGTATAGATAATTTATGTATATCACATCCTACGAGAAAACTTATTAGCAGTGTATTATATTTTTATCGATTTTCAGCTCTACATGACTAGTTTTTGATTAACTAAATTCGTACTATATTCAAAATGCTTTAGAATCAAATATATTATAGCATCGTCAGCGTAATACTGGCATTTCTCTCGGCCGAAGCAATGATATTACATTCAGGTTTAGCATCAATCTTGTACAGAACAAATTGACAACGTCAAGGTCTGAGCCGAGCTTAACCTCTTTGAACTGTCAACTGAAAATGGTGAAGGGTGAAACTCATGATCTTGAGAAAGAGTCTACTATTGAAAGCAAGGTGAACTATCTTTTTTACGACCAAAACGAAAATCACATTCCTTTTTTCGGTTACAAGGGTAAAAAATGAAAACTATTGAAGTAGTTTTTCCCTTGTAAATGAAAGCAGCCTTCATTGTTGCATAGTATATGGAATTTTTCAATATAAATTTCATAATAATTTTTACCTTAATTTGTCATTTTCATTAAATAAATTAAAGGTGTTAAATTCTTTGTCTTAATTCAAACTCCACTCACCATGAAGAGTACCGCTATAGGAATTCGTCATGTCAAACGATATTGGTCCACTCGTTCCCTCAAAAATCGCATCCGTTGCAAAAACATCCGAATCACGTTTCAACTGCATAGTCCATTGTCTGAAAAAATAAAGAACAATGAAATTGATGAAAAAAAAAGTATTTTAAAGAACATGTACTTTTAGCCTCGCTTTTAGCAAAATGGCGTTGCGATTAGTAAAGCAATCAACTTAACAAGGTATAGAGCGCTATTGAACCGTTCGAAATTTCTAACACAATTTCTCGGCGAGAATCAGTCGGTTAAGGAGACGAAGCCATAGGAAAACGAGTGGCATAAATGGCTTCGGCCATGGGCACGTGGAAAAATTTCTTGCTTTCGTAAGTTCAATGCTTATGCGAATTAAGCTTTAACTTGTATTTCAGAGTTTCTTCAAGACTGGGGATCATATTTTGAGCGTCCTAATATAATCCCAGGAGATAGGTTCTATTTTATATTTCATATGCGTTATCTTTATAATTTGCTAATTTCAGGTTGAGCAATGATCCGCGTTAACGAAATCAAATAATTGACAAGAAGCATTGTTTTGTTACGCAACCTTCAGGCTCATGAATGCTGATAGGGTGTCATTTTACCGTAATCAAAACTCGGAAAAAACAATTGAAAGTGCGCACAAATTTGTTTATTGGTTTCCTTGGTGTTTCAATAACCTCATAATTGACAGTTCAGCCAAGTTCAGCTTGCATTTGTTTGTTTACATTAAGTTATAATGACATTTGATACTCGCGCTTGGTTCTTTTTTAATATCGAGAAGTGGATACTAAAATTGCTAAAATGATATTTTTCGGCATCGAATAAACGTTGGTCAGTTTTCCAAGCGTCCTATACTTATTTTAGTACCGAAATTCCGTCCTGAAATTATTTTTTTTTTTTTACAGTGAAAAGAAATTATGTCTTCGTGATAGAGATGAGCTTATATGAGAATTTCCGTTGTCATTTACAACGATAAACAAAATTTATAGGCTCAATTTGAAATTTTTAGATGACTAGGTGGATTTATCCTAAAAGTTATTTATTGCTTCCGTCAGAAGTTAGGAATTCCACTTGGAGATTGTACGTGGAATGTACGTCGCTTGAAATCTGTTTATAATCCTTAAATTCTTTTGAATTATTTTGATTTTTGATTTTGGACTAGACGCCTTGTCATATTTATTGTTCGTTTGAGAATAAATGCAAATATGCAATTTGCATTTCAACCGCTATTCTGTAAACGACTTCTGAATTATAAACCATGTCAAGTGGTTTATCGCCCTCTTCTGTATATACTATATACCTATATCATATAATATCTCTGTCTTTCTACTCCTTCGACGCTTACTTAGACCTTAAGCTGAACAAAGTTTAACTTGCTATACATATATACATATATATTACTTATACCTCAGAGTGCATCACAGGTATAAACATATAAATTATGCATGTTTAATTTAAGGAACAAGAACGTAATTCGGATACTGAAGATTAGACGTGCACACAGGAAATGCTATATATATAATTATTGACTACCAAACTTGCATTGGCACTCTAATTAGGAGGGTACCCCTTGATCGAAATTGATCTTCTTGAGAAGACCATAATTCCTCGATGTTAAACTTCGAAGCAAGTACAAAACATTAATCACGTTAACACCCGCGCTGCAAGTAAACTCGGATAATTCACTAGGTGAGCTAATAAGTTAAACGCTTAGCATCTAGAGAACTATTTCCAAGAGTAATTTATTCTTCAATTCTTTTCTGTGGCTGAAAAATGCTTGATTTATTAAGACTATATACTTTCATAATTTATCACTGCGTTCTATATTCTATACATTATAATCTAATTCCAAAATTGATCAATGATAGAAGACATGCAAATAATTAAAAATGTTCCTAATTTCTAGTTGATGTATATAATTATACTTAAAACAAAACTTCCATATACATACATATATATATATATATATATGAATTATATATATATGGATCTGTGAAACTATAAGTTGGTCTGATAGCATTATACATACAGCACGTATACTAAAAACATAAAAATCCTTCAAAATTCTACCATTTTTATAATAAAGTGACTACTACTCTGAATCTTTATTTTACTTTAGAGTATAAAATCTGTTATATAAAGCATATATAAAGCAGAATTTAACAAGTCCAATCTCAGAGTGCGCATAACGACAAGTAATTAACAATGTACTCATGTTAAGTAAACAGGTGCTAGGCGAAAGTGCAAGTAAATAGAGTACATATGACGCACTGCACAGCATCTGACACCCTCACTTTGTCTTCCATGCTCTTCAGCCTTTAAAAGCGTTTTCATCTTCGTTCCCGCCCTAGTCTATATTTAGCTTTCATATATACTTTCACAACTCTTATAGTGTGTTTGGTATAGCCAATTTTCTTCAAAATATAAAAGAAAGTAAAATCTCTCATTTGTTTACATAATTAGTGTTAATTTTAACATTATAAAAGTATCAACAATCTATTTATAAATGCCTTAAAAATACTACTTCGAAATAAGTCAAGTCCTTTTAAGTTTGCTGTGAACACTTTTCCCTGAAACGTTTAAATTTATTGGAATCAAAGTTATACATAATTGAGACATCATTATTTTCATAGACAGTTATTGGATTAAGACAAAAGTCAAAGCCGAGGGCTCAGACATTTTTTGAGGATGCATTCCATTTGTATCAGAAAGAAAAAATTTGTACCCTACATGAATGCCTTCCCCTGTATATAAGGCTGAGCTAAAAATTCACTTTTTACATCCTGATGTGAACTAAAAAGTGATGTCTTGTGAAAATATAATTTTGATCCCTATAGGAAGTAAAAAGTTGAATTTTGTCCCCGCTTCGAAAAAGTCACTATGTTCACCCTTGGTGCATAATATACTATTAAATAATTTGAATTATTTTTCCATTAAACTTATATTTCAAATATAAGTTCCTCCACAGAGAACTAAAATATTTAGTAATTATAATATTTTTTAAGTAAAAAGAAGCGATTGAATTTAATGTTAAAGTGTATCTTTTTTTATGAAACCGGAAATAGTTTATTTTATGTGATAAAAGCAGTTTAGAGAAACTGAAATATCTTTTCTCAACAATCTACATAAGTTGGAAGTCTGCCCACTAAACTCGAAAAAAATGAGATCGTCTCCTGAATAATCCACGAGTGCAACACTTTTTGCTGTTATGGAGAATTTTTCAGTGATGTAGATATACACATATAATCGTATGAAAAATTACGAGTACACCAAGCGACTAAATATTTATACAAATGAGATTAGAGCGTGGAGCAATTTCTCACTGTCAATGTCATCTGCCTGCCGTGTCAGTAAAGCGTGTGAGAAAAGAAGAAAATTGAGACAGCGGGAGGAAAAGAAAGAGAAAGGGGAAGCCGGGCTGTGTGTGAAATTGCATTAGGTCAATGGGGAATGGATTTCGGTATGTATCAGATAAAAGGTAAAAAAAACTCTTTCTAGACACGTGACACTTTCGTGATGAGACCAAAACTGACATCCTGCTCTACATCGGCGAGTCCATTTATTCCTATTTGCAATTTTCTCCCGTCATACCAATGTTCCATCAACGATGGGAATCTTGTACATATAACGTAAATTTCCTCTCTAGCCAGACCGGATCTATTTGCACCGATCGCTACTGCAAATGTGTAGTTTCTACTAAAACCTAACGATCCTCGACGTTACGGCTATAGTCGCAGCTATTGCTCGAAAACCGTTTTCCTATCAGACGTCCCATTTCGCCACACGATACAATTTAATTTTTCGAGCAAGCTGGATTTTGAGTGTAAAATTGTGCAGAGAAAAGCTAAAGCTTCTATTCTTATTTTAGAGCAGCGGGATTTTGAGAAATCGTGTACCTATGCCTCCATCCCTTCATATAAATTAAAGCAATTGTATTTCTTATTATAATTTTATAATCTGATGCCAAAAGCCTTACGAAAAATTTTGATTCTAAAGTTTTTTAAATTCAAGATACATAACCCAGTAATACCATTTTTCAACAGAAATTAAAATTTTATTTTTTTATTTTAAGTTTTTATTACCCTATAATAATTGACTCTATACGTTTTATGCTTATATCTTTCTCAATATGAAAATTGCATGAAGCTATATATCCATATTAATGAAATAAAAATAACACATATAGGAATGCATTTTCATTTTCATATTCTAAAAGTCTTAAAAAATTATTTTAATAATCCACAGCTTGAAAAATTGATTGTTATATTTTCTGAATAAAAATTTTTTTATTTTTTCAGGACTTTCAATTGCAATACTTTTATTTGACAATATTTTGACTGCAAGCCGTTTTGCTGTGTATCAGGTAAAACGACTCAAAAATACATTTTTCCTGTTTTATATTCTACGCATTCGTGTCCTGGCAAAATATTTCTCTTTCTCCTCGTGCAGGTAATAGTAAAGCGATCATTTTATGTAAAACTCTAACATATCCTTATACACTTCAATGTAAATACAGTGGCGTTACAGATCATTTTCAATAACATATAAGTACAAAGACATTATATAAACATATATTTGTTTGTATGATCGAGTATAGGCTCGCAAGTTTTCTTATATATATACGTATTTTTCGAACCTAAGAAAAGCGCGTATATATGAGTATTTCCTTCCAATATATGGTATATTATAAAAGATTTATCTGCCCTTAAGCCACCAAACAATTACTATAATAATTACTATACTCGTATGCATGCGCTGCTCGGCCAGAGTTAAAAATATAATTTGCCGCCTACGAATTTTTTCCATCCATCTGAAACGTTTACAAAATTGAAAAGAGTTTTAATTTTTTAAAAATTAATGTAGAGAGCGACTTAAATCTGAAGTTTCTTACAAAAGCAACAAAATGTATTTTGATAGAATTGATTTTCTAAACGATCTTGCGTACCCGCGTATATGAGATGATATAAATTAGAGAGATATTTAACATGCAAAGAGTGCCAATCATTATATATCTATAAAAAGTCATGACATGCAAACATTGACTGACCCCATTGGTCATCAAGTTAGTAATTGCAGTGTAATTATATTTGGATCAAAAATAAGTGAACATAGTAAAAGTCGGTGACTGATTAACTATTTGTCTTGAATTGACCAGTTTCGCATCCTGACGCGGTTAAGGAAGCTAGCGCACTGAGCAGTCAAACCAGTCAAAAATTTCAAAATTAAAAACTCTTGATTGAGAAGTAAAAGGGAGAAAGTACAATGAAAAATTGTACATAGTGTTTATTACATATATGGTATAGGTCATATACGTTATTATAAAGAAAGAATGTGTTCTTCAGGATTACTCATAAATACACCTCACAAGGACCTTGAGTAAAGTGTACATTGAACTCATTTTTAAAATACATAATATATGTTCTATGGTAATCAGAAGTATTTTCTGTTGTCTCATTTGTTCTTTGTGATATCTATAATGACGTCAGCAAGTGCGTAGAATTACCATTTAAAGTTTAATAGGCTAAAGCTTTAATGTACCTTTGTGTTTACACAAATTAAATAGCTCAGAGATGCAATGCAATTATTGAATTTCAAAACAATCTGTTCTAAACAAAGTTCGATGTTCAACTCACTGTAGATCGAAAAGCCAATAATCTTCTTAATTGAAGTGTATAGAACTCTATTTCCACATATTGTGTCGAGCTGCTTATGCCTTTATATAGAATTCCATATCGTAACTAACTTTTAGCAAATTTTCAGGAGAAAGAAAATCCCGGTTAGAGTTTAAAGAAGTTAGCATCCAAATTTCATTTTCGTCATAATTTTATATATACGTGATGATATATATGTAATATATAATTTTATACAGTCTTGGAATTATAAGTCTTGTTTCATAGTATTAAAATTAATCAATCCTATTTGAGAGCACGAAAAGCAACTCAAATCCATGTGTTCGAGAAATGTAATATTCGTAATAACCGCACAAAAAATATAATGTTGTTGTTACTTCAGTACAGACGAAATGAAATAAAAACGGTCATATTATAGAATGTCATAATGTATCTATGACTTGATTCAATAAACATTATATACAATTTGTTGTAGAAAACTCTATATATGTAGGAACAAGATTTCAGAGAGAATGAAAATGTTCAAATTATGTGATGAAAAGCTGAAAATTATAGAAATTTATCCGATAAAAAATTTAAAGTTTGTATAATTCTGATCGTGGGTCACCACGTCCTCTTTACTATATTGCGGCTCATTATAAATCGATATACAAAAGCTGTAATGAATTTTAATGTCGAAAGATATTCTCAAAATGGATATATTTTAAGGATATACAAATTTTCCGTCAATTACTAAACATATTTTTTCCTGTACGGGTTTAAAATATAATGATAAAGTAATGAATATTAATAAATACGTTGTTATTAAAGTAAAATGTAAATGAGGTATTGTGGATTAGGAAAATACTTCTCTCGGAATTAGACTAATTATGAGCTGTTCTCTCGAAGAACCATCACTTAAGTCGAAAAATGTCGTTTTGAGATAAATGTGCATTGTAAGATTGTATTTGATGATTTTATTGCTTTTTATGAAATTAGCAAATTAAAGAGAAACCCATATCAAATCTAAAATAAGACTTCCAGTCTTAAAGAAACTCTACTTTTTACTGTGCTGGGAAATCTGCTGGTCGATCGGAAGTTCTACAGAAATGTTCAAATGGCTGGGAGGATCTGTTTAAATTTCAGATTCTGATGTGAAACCTTAAACTCGGTCTGTTCGTTCGGTCTTGGTAAAAATATCCAAGAATGAGATTTTCTCAATGGAGAGGGCGTACTGCTGCCGCGAGGAGAAAGAATAACGTGGGTTCATCCGTCCCTTTATCACGCGATACACAAGAGTATGTTGCGTTGGCACAACAAAGTTTGTCGCTGGTTACGGGGCGCTGGTATTGAAGCAAGGAGGTGCTGCTTTACATTTTATTGCTTGCCGTGGATTTTCCTAATTTACATAAAGAGATAGACGACGTAGCTTCGCATAGCTAGCAAAAGCCGAGAGAGTGAAAAAATGGTCTATCGTCTCCTCCATGGACGCGTTTATTTTTCCCTAGGAGTGGCACCAACAGAGGAAGGACTATTTGTCGCATTACGTGCGAACCAGCAATGAATTTGTGCCCTGTCTCGTGGCAAGCAAATAAATTGAATTCAACATTTTAGTGTCCCAAGAGTCAAGTTGCGCGATATAGACTCACTCGGAAATGGGTTTCGAAAAGAGAGAGAGAGACAGAGGGCGGGAGGGGGGGTAAGCCTGTGTGTGGTGTGCGTGCAATGAACGTTTATCCACCGCCGACGTTGCAAAGCGCGAAAACGGAAGTTTTGGCATTCAACCCACCGCTGGAGACGGAAGCCACTTTCTCAGATTTGTCATATCAATTGTGAGAGATATATAAATGTAAATCTCAAAGCTGCACAATCTATAAAAGATATGGAAATCTTTATTATACGGTTTGCTATGTACTGGATTCGTGGATTGATTATAGTCCATTGCTGAGGGAAAGCTAAGATATAGACTTGTTTAGGAGTGCTTTTTGATTTCTCCAACGATACTTCGACGACTTGAACGAATTTACATGGTCCAAGTACTGCGGCAATTTAGCGAGCAAACGGAAGTTCGTAGTTGCCAGTGGTAGTTTCGTAAAGCCAAGGAGTATAGTGGTAGCTACGTGTTTAAGTTTCGCAAAAGTTTCAGTTAACAAAGGATGGAAGTCACTGAAGTTTGGGCGACAGGCGGTAACCTCGCTTCAGTTTCGAGGGACTTGTTCCATGGCTGCAGAGTTAAGCGAAAACTGACCGCAAACCACTGACCATTCGTGTGGTACCGAGTAAAATCAGACAACGGTTCCAACTGCAAAGTAGTTATTGGTTAAACCTGGACAATACCTGCTTAAGAAAGGGAACTTGTCGCTTGAATCGACAAACCTGTCGAGCTACCAATTTCACTCGATGAATCAATCAATTTCTTGGAAAACTCCACAAAAAGTGAGAAAGAAAGTATTATGTGGTGAAATTGCGTGTCTGAGCTTTTCTCAGGTTCAGATCATATCGGGAAATACTTTATGTGATAACATTAGGGCGAAATAGGTGAATGTATGGTATCTTCAATAAAAGTATCTGAAACGTTTAGAATGAATTCAGTTTGCATTGTTTCTCTTATTTTTCTTTTATATTGAAATTTAATGTATAATGGTTTTTATTGTAGAAAGGTATAATAAGGAGAAGAATACATATTTAATACGTATTTTAATACGATTTACTACAACAGTCTTTTCTCCTTTCCGATCTCACCACAATTAAACATATATAAGCACCGAGTGCACTTTGAGACTATGCATGAATTTCATAGAGATACGCGTCCTACAAGTCGCTTGCAGTCCTTCCTTTGTCTGGCAGCGTCTGCAGCGTCTCAGACTATCCGGTGCGATACGGTGGAACGTAAATTACAACTTTATTTCTTCAGTGCGAAGGGTTAGTTGGATCCGCCCAAAGAAAATTCGAAATACCTAGAGTTTTATTGCGGGCCACTAAGCATCTCGATTCGCTTAATCTTCTCGTTCCATATAATCCTTTTTTTATATATATAATACCTTTATATATCAGTTATATGATCCTGTTTTTATTTCTATCACAAACCAGGAATTGAAAAAAATCCTGCATTTTTTTTCTGTAATAACTAGAAGAAATCAGTTTTTAAATTCAAACTATAATTGAGACTATAATTTGTTTTCCCTTTATATTTCGCCTTTATAGTTAGCGTAATAAATTTAATAGCCATAAAGATTTTCGCGAACGCGACTTTCTGCTAGTCGAAGCACAAAAATAGATAAATAAGAAGATCGAAACTTGTTTAGCTCCCTGGGGAGTCGAATTCGAAAACGAAGTACGAACCCGAGTTCAAAAGGATTTGTCACGTAGTGAAAATAAAAAGATCAGTTTCTCTCCGTCAGATGACCCTTCCTTCAAGAAAGGAAATAGAGTTGAAATTAAAGACTTTACTCAGGGTCCTTTCTCATCAAAGCGTCAAAGTATTCTTCGTAAACAGCATCCTTCATACATAAACGCATTTATATATATGAAAAATATTTTTCATTATTCTTAATTCACCTTAAATATACCTATATTAATTTTTTACTGTTAGCCGAATGGGCCGAATAGGCAGTTCCTATTTTAAAAGCGAATACTTTTTCGCCACATTTCTACTGCACTTTATCATTTGGTTGTCTAAGTTATAC
>JAUESI010000008.1:5963033-5997061 GCA_032275145.1 Synergus laeviventris | reverse complement strand
AGAGAGATATACAGTCTTTTATTTAAGAGAGCAATCTATTTTCATATAAATCTATAAGTCTTATGAAAAATGTAATACAATATATGAAATCTATATATTCAGTCGTCTCGTCAGCATCACTAGGCAAATTTTGAAAACATTATTCGCAACTAACCAAATAATTTTCTGAAAAAAGCTTAATAGCTAAGAAAGAATATTCAACTCTTCACGGATCACTTTTGTATTATTGGGATCCGCTACTGCACTGCGATACGCCACTTGGTGACAAAATTATGGAACGTTAAAAAACGGGTATAGATTGTATTTTGACATTTCGCATGGCCGATCGTACAAAAATACAGATTTAAAATAAATGAAAGTTTAAGTGATATTTATAATAATTTACTGTGTCATGAAATAAAGCTGATATAGTGAATAAAAAAGCTATATAGTCAAGTTTCATAATGGAATTTTAACCTCGAAAGTCGAAAAGTAAAGGATTTACTTTGTTGTGTTTGGTTGATCTTCTACAGCTCGAATTGTGTTGGTAGTGAAATTCCCAAGAAATCATAAAAAGTACCATATAAAATGAAATTAACTATCGAAGAGATTTATAAATTTACAAATTCTACACCCTCTTATAGAAATTTCGTTGAGGAGGAACGAGTTTTAGAAGTGGAGCATGCACTTTCTTTTTTGTGGAAAAGAAAGTAATATAATGAAAATTGATCAATTAAAATTATTTCCTATTGCTTGCAAACGTCGCGAATAAAAGCTTCTCATTTTTGTGCAGGTGCAAACCATTTTTTTCACAGCACCATTAACAATATATTTATTTCATTACTGTCTTTCTCACAAAAAAGAAGGTATCCCGGCACTTGTAAAACTCTTTGTTCTTCTCCCTCAACGAAATTCTTACTAGAGACTGTAGCTATGAATTAGCTGGAATTAGTAAAATCATCTTTGATAGTTAATTTCATATTATGGCCACATTGAAGTGATTCTTCTAGTGGAGCCCTCAAGAATTCAGATCCTAATATTTTATTATGATGAACAGGTCAATTCTCTGCACACCAGTTCCGCAATCTATATTTTCTACCCACACTGTCCACATCCTACACACGAGTATGACCTCTCTCTTTTTCTCTTATTACGCTTTCATTTTTAGTTTAGCTAGTACACCCACGTTCGTCCCCAGGATCATACTGTCGCACAATCACGTGTATGACATTCAGTATTTTCATCGTCAACCTTTTCTTTACATGTTTTTTGTACCTCACTTTCTGCTTCTTATTCTTTCTTTTCACGCTATTTTCCATCCCCAGGCCTTTTGGCAACATTCCATTTTTTTTATACGAATAGTCGAATACCCCTAACAATAAAAATTTCATGACTTGTGAATACGTAGCAAATTCAATGATCGCTCTTGGCATTGTTAAACTGTATAATAATATACAAATGGTTTAAATTGTTAGACTTTTCTATTAAAGCAATTGAATTAAAGAGATAAATAACAAATGCTAGTGAGAGACCAGATGATTACCCGCGCAATTTTCTTCTGCAAGCTGCTGGCGAAAGCGAAAAGAGAGACGCATATGAAAAATTCAATGAAGAGATCCCTTAATACATATTCATAAATTGCATATATGGTAGATTGAAAATGACTGACATGTTTTGAGCTGATATAATCAATGAAATTGTATTGAATATTTCACGATTCTCCGAAATGTTTTATGATCCTCATTTTATACATATTTTTCAACAAAAAATGTTTTACTATTTTCGCACGATGTGACAACAATTAACGTTACATCCACAATCATCACATCATTCTGACTAGGTCTGACTCTAAAGCTTCAAAGTGAGTTCAAAGGAGTAAAAAGTGAATAATTGTATGATTATTATGAAGAACTGAACATATGTGAGGCGATCCGAGAAAAGGGATCTACTAGGAAAAATATCGATTTTTGGATTATGATGAATTCATATAAGCTGCTATAAGTTCTTAAACTGATATTTTAAGAGGTGCAATCAGAAATTTTGTACCGCTCGCCCTGTAAAATTTGACTTTTGCCTAGTAGGTCCCTTTTCTCGGATCACGTCACATATCATGACTTACCTCGGTGTGGAGGTACTGGTTGGAGAGGCCAGGCATCGATGAACGTCAACCACGTCAACCACATGACCACCAGAACCAGGTGCAATGCTCGGGCCCATCGACCTTCTCGCGGGGACATTACGGGCCCCCTGGTCACGTGGGCCCAGGCCAGTGGCGTAGCATGCATTGACCTTCACACACGCGCCACTAACGCTATCTACAGTCTGGCGAACCAATCACCACACTTGGTACGGTACTATCTGGATGCATCACTGCTTTCGACACCGTTTGCCGCCGCTCGATCACGACTTTCAAACACTTCTCACACTTCTCTGCACACTTCTCGACGACTCCTTTTTCTCGTACTGTGACCTCTGAAATCTTCTCACCCCTCCTTCTTTTGTCACCCCTTTCCACAAGTCTGGCGAATCCACGATGCGCTTTTGCCTGCTGAAACCCAATCAAATCCTCATCTTTGGATAAATTCGGAAACCAGTTTGAATTTAACTCTCCTCCGCTGCACTGTTTGGAAACAATGATGGATCATGTTAGTCAATTCTCATGGAGCGAGGTCAACGGATTTTTATCGCAACTCGACATGCAATCGAACAATCCTCATTATATGGGAAACATTCATTATTGTACAATGTGTACTACTAATACAATGTGACCGATATTGGCTGTCAGAAATTAGTCAATTGATGACTAATTTCAACAAAACCTGGTCGAATTGCTAATCATCGCAGCAACATATTGCAGAGTAATTTAGTGATTGATGGAAAATAGCTTCTGCACGCGAGATAATACTCTGTTTTCATGAATACATTTATTCCATGCGTAGCATATTCGTGGGGATCAATTATTATGATATATAATTGAATAGATTGAATTTCTTAAACTAATTCCATTAATGCTAGCAAACCTAAAAAAGTTAATCTTTTAAAATCCAAGAGATGTAACGATTCTATCGAGTATTTATGGCAAAATACTCTATGCTCTACAACATTCGATGTTCGCGGTTCATGGCTTCATATTGTGTCTCAGGAAGAAGGATATTTATGGAAAATTGATCTGCAGTATTCAGTTTGAATTAAGGCTATATTAGTCACATTTCTGCAAGTGTATAAAACCTGAACCCTAGGCCGTAAATTTAAAATTTCTGAAAATCCTTCTCTCTCAATAAACTGCAATCTAAATACCATTTACAAAACTTTAAAAGAGGATTATACAAAAACGAATATAAAAAGTGTATTCAGCAATTCTGTTTTAATAATAGGGAAATCGATATTTGAATCTTCTAAAAGTCTAAAAGCAAATCTCCTAAAAAATCTCAGAATGTGTTTTCATATAATTATATAAAACGCAATAATAATTTAATTAATTACGTACACTTAGAACAAAAAGCGCACGATGCACATGCTCTTGTTTTTTTCTCTGATAAAGAATCTAAGCAACTAATTTGTGTCTTTGCATTGTCCGTAATTTGAAGAGATTTATTTACACAGGGAATTTCTAGAAATTTTAAGGATTTTTAGCGTACTTCAAAAGATCAAATGTGATCTTTAGAAATTGTAAGACATTTTACAGGATATTTTTTCAGATTTCAAGAAATTTCAGGCACCCTTGAAGAATTCATATAATTTTGGAAAATTTAAAGAAATTTTAAATGATTTAAAAAGATTACATCGAATTTTCAGGAATTTCAATCTACACATGTATCTCAAAATATTTCATGGAATTCACAGGAATTTTAAAGAATTTGAACAGATTTCCAAAGATTACATGTATTTCAAGAGTTTGAAGAGAATATACGTGGGATTTTCTAGGAATTCCAAAGAATTTTAACAGATTTGAAAAGTCTACATACAAATATGGAATGTTTTGAGTTTATTTTTAAACACTTTGAGTTCAAAAGTACCATATGTATTCAATTTGATCGCAAAATTTATTATAGATTTTGAACGATAAAATGTATTTAATGAATTGGCCTGATGGATTTCGAACAGATATACCAAAAGGCAACTATATGTACTTCTCTTAAAAAATAATTTCAGTAATGGCATATGAAGAATGACTCAAAAATCAATTAAGATCTATCTGATTCTATTGAGTTAGAAACCATTTCATTTTCGAGCAGGATAAAGGCAATCCTGTTACTTTCACTCTGATGCTCTAGACGTACGCATGTCTCAACCACAAATCGCTTTGGGGACGTTTCTTTATCGAAATTTTTCACCTTACAGGTTTCCCCAGAATCTTTTCTGCACAAAAGCGTGTCTTTTTTCGCACTGTAGAGGAATTTCCCGTTAGAATCTTGAAAGCGGCATATGGTACGTTATTACGATCGGATTTTCAAAGGAAATTCTTTTCCCGTTGCTTAGAATTTCTCTACGCAAACTGACAAACTGAATTCAAAACTCCAACTTTATTTGGTTGTCTAAGAAATGTTCTTTAAAATTATTATTCCTCGCTTGAGATCATTTTAATTCTCTCAAGAGAAATATTTAATCGAAATGTTTTTACTTCAGGAATGTAATTATTCATGTGAAATCATTTCTCGAATTTTAAATTATTAGTTATGAAATTGTGTTAGTATTTTAAGACCTTTAAATACAATTTTCTTTTAACGTAATTCTGTTTCTAAACTATGGTTTTTAGCAATTCCTTAGCTTTTGATAATTAATTGATAGTTTCATCTTACCCTTCTTGTTAAATTTCTTAGCATAATTTTTCAACGTCAATTTAATTAAAATATACGTAATTCTTACATCTACTTTTCTGAATAATTTTAGTTATAACTGCATAGAAGGGATTGATATGGAAACGAGCAATGGATCCTTTCATTTCAGAGTTCCATGATAAATAAGTCTTTCTATAGTTTCACTTCACATTACCATTAGACCTTGCCACAAATGCGGGTTATTATATAGAAATAGATATTGTCTTTCTTTTCAGTTCGTGTGCAGAAATGAAGAAATTAATCCTTGAGGGAAATCACCTTCAAGTAAAAAAAAAACAACAATACCAAAGAAAGCAATGAAGCCTATTTAAAAAAAAAAGACCAGCTGGAATCAAATTGACTTATACTAAATATGGACTTTTTTTTAAAGGCAACAGGAAATGGTTCTGTCTGGTTCTGTAACATGTTTTTTTTTCCGTAAGTTTCGTTCATTGAGCATGAACTCAAAGCACCTCGATTTTGGTTTCTTGGTGACTTGATGCTTTGAGGACGAACACGCAACAGGACATATAATGATTCATCAATGTGTATCTGGTAACCGGCAAGGTAGATCTGGCATCGCTGTTGGGAACGACTTACATTCTCTTCGAGATGAAGTAAGACCGAGGCAAGACTTCGTTCCTAATCCGAGATTGGAAGGTTCAGCGTCAAATCTAAAGGATTTATCTCACTGTATTTCAATATTGAGGCACTAAAACTTCTGTTTTCATGTCAATTCTCACGATCTTCATCAATACACCGGACAAAAGGGTATTTTGAATGGCGTCACGTGGCGGAAATGACGCCAGCGTGATACCGGAAACGCAGAAGACACCTTCCACAATGGCCCAACCGAGATCGCGCTCCGCGCCGCACTGAGCTACTGAGAGTACTGAGGCTGAGCAGTGAGCAATGAGCGATTGAGCGCATACTGCCGGCTGCGGGGCTGTAAGAGAGAAACTGGTCGCAGCCAATCGCGGCTTACGAATACGAACACCAACTCCCAACTCCGAGGACAACGACTCCCTCCACATCGCACCGGTAACGCTTCGATCCAGGTGCGTAACAATGAGATATTTTCAGAAGTTTAGGAAAAGAATTTATAAGACCGATGTAGTAATTTTGAAACCTTCTAATGTAATTGTGTAGATGACAAGCTATATAAATTCACAAGAATTCGTAAGAACTTTAAAGGTATCAAAGTGAAATGAATTTTAAAATATTAAAAGATTACAATTCTGAACCTTAAATATTTGATAAAGTGAAATTTTGGATATCTCAATTTTTAATTATTGTTCAATTTCAAACAATTCCAACTCAGAATATTATAGTTAGAATCTTTCCAATTTTTAGTTATTCAAAATAGTAAAATATTGTTATGTTTAAAATTTCACTGGGTTTATTAATTAAAGAATACCATTTCGAATGTTTTAATTTTGAATTTTAAACTTTTTGAAATTTAGCATATTTTGTTCTAATAAAGAATTTGAATGTTTTATACAGCGCTCTATTCGTAGTTTTGAGTACTTCAGATTAAAAACTCTCCAGCTTTTAATTGGGCTTGAATTGGAAACTTACAGTGTCTTGATTGACATTGAGTTGCACTTTGAAAAACTTAAAATTTCTATTAGTCGCATGAAATGAAAACATCAACTGATGGTAATGTAACACCATATATTCTGTTTTTCAAAGAACTCTTGAAATCAATCGCTATATACTTTTGTATAGTGCGATCCTTTACCTGGAACAACCTGGAACTCCAGAGCAGAAGTGCTTTTTTTCAGAGAATGGTTTTATACTTACCCGAAAGTCATTCTCTCATGTAACTTCGTACTTCGTATTAAAGTAGAGTCCTCCCGCAACTGCTCCCAACTCAAAATCCTGCATCTATGGCTGTTCCGACCAGACCAGACCATTCATTTCACCCGTTTTACCCTTCGACGGCTATTATACGTACATCCACACTCCTTCTCAATTCCTCGTCTTCCGCTACCAATAACCAACTAGCTATCTTCGTCAAATATATGTAGACCTGCTGGAAAAAGCGAAGAGATCTGTGTTAACTCACACATAATATAAGATTCCTATTTTCTCGTAGTACATTTTTTGTCTTATATTAAAATGCCGGATACAACCCGATAGAAATCAGTAAATCTTGAAGATAACTTTTATCCCAAAAGTTTGGTAAAAGCGCTGCAGACTGTTATTGAGAACTATAACTGAAAATTACAATTAATTATGAAATCAAGGTGAGTGTTAAAGTCTATGCAAAAGAATTCCTGGGTTGAAAAATTGTTTCTCGATTATTGAAATTTTTAATTTCAAACTTTAAAATCTGAAAATATGTAATCTTATTTGAAGTCCTCAAAACTGAACTATGTATGCAAATTAAGGGTATTAGATAAATGCTGATAGCCTCAAAATTTTAGGAAACGTATGAATTAAGGCACTTTACTCAAAAAATATTGAGATTAGATTTTTTTCGCATTCCAAGTGCAACTCTTATGAAATTCAAGAATTTATTAGAATACTTCAAAGCTTCCAAAATATATATATTTTTTATTTTATTGCTTCAATCTTGTTTAAGCATGAGAAATACAGTCGTAGATATATTTTCGACGTATATTGACAAACATTTATACTCAGATACTAATAACCAAAAATCCCGAATTAATAAGCTAATACAATTAATAAAAGCTTCGTGATTTAAAAATTGAACTTTCAGTAAGTTTAAAAATTTTTTTAATAATTTTGGAGAGTGATTCAAAGAAATTTCTAAAATAGTTACTAACAAAATTTTCAGGCTTTATTTGGAATTACGAAAGTTTTAAAAGATTTTGAGAGATTTCAGAAAGTTTTAAAGGGTTATACTTAAAACAAAATAAAAATATTTCACCATTTTACGAAATTTCGCAGAGTTTCACTTTCTACGGAAAAAATTTCAGACTTTTTTTGACATTGTATATGGCAGTCACAAAAAGACTGTAATTTACTTCGAAATTTATATTTTTATTTATATTATCATATCTTTACTTATATATTCTCTTAATGCTTTTATATATTGCAAGTAAAAAAGTTAAAAAAGTAAATACAAAGTCAAAAATGTAATAAATTAAGAGCATGTGTTACTTACCATATGAGCACATTTAGATAATCCGAGTTTGTTTTTTACAAATTTTACTATTACCGCAGCTATTACTTTACACTCTATTATTTTTTTTTGAAAAAGTAAAAATTGTAGAAAAAAACCCGGGTTATCTAATAATGTGCTCACATGGTAAGTAACACACGTCCTTAAACTAATAATAAAGAAATTAAAATTTACGTTTCGTCAAAATCGTCGGGGCAATTGGACGTAATACATATATTTAGAAGTTTCGAAAAATTCAGGTCGCCGGGGTGAAACCAACAAAACCAACTAGAACTGAATACCAGATTACCAGATGAATTAAGATGATGATGAATACGAATTGCGCATGCTTCAAGCAGAGCCACGTGTCGCAATAAAAAATGGCTACGCAATGAGTATTTTCAAATTGTATCATTTTTACTAGCTTTTACGTGCTTTTATCACCGAGAATAGTATGAGGACCTGGTACAATAATGTTAAACGAAGCCTTGACCAGCCTTGACCATCCCCGTGGTACTCCTTCAAAGGCCTGTAGAATGAAAGTGTCACGAGAGTTGACCGTGGCCGCGTAGCGGCGCTACCTATTCAGTGGCCCTAGATTTCAAAAAATGCATGGTGAAAATGTTAAAAATCGTTTTTTTCGTGATAAAAACAATTTTCACGCCTTTTCAGATATAAGACAATAATATTAAATGTGTTTAACGTATTTTAATTATTTAATTTGATGAACAATTCGAAATAGGAAGAAATATATTGCGTTTAGATGTCCGTTCGAATACATTCTCAGTATCGATAAATATTATGGGGAGCTTTTAATTTTTAAATTTATTATATAATTATTTATGGAAATAACGAAAATTTTTAACATTTTTACCTCCCACGCCCTCCCTTTTTTTTTTAAGTCTTACGTGTTTTTAAAATAATTCCTTTCTAAAATAGGAATAGGCAAAAATAATACTATTCAAGTTGTAGAAATAAACATTTTATTTATAAATTTTCTTTATAAATTTTTGTTCACACATAAATTAATGTTATAGTAAAATAAATTAATTTATGCCACAACATAACATAAACGCAACAACATTAATATTAAATATTTATCAACTACGAATAATAATAATAATATATAATATTTAGCTTTTTCTTTGGTCGACCAAGATTTCACCGTTTATATTTTATAATTTTTATTTATAATTTTGGTCGTTTACATGGGCACTAGAAGTAAATATTGAATTAGGGAAGCATATCTTCTTGATAAACAAATTTTTAATTGCATTTAATATAAAAACAATGAATTTTAATCAAAGTTCTCTCATAATTTTAGAGCAAACGTGTTAATTATTAAATTAAATTATTATCTTAATTCTTATTATAACAAATAGTAGATCATTAAAATGATTATACCTGAACATAAAGGAAGCGCGAAGCAAAATTAAAAAATTAAATGCAGATTTTAAATCAAAATTTCAATTTCGACATGGTCGTTTTTTATTTGTGCTATTTCGTTTTTTTTTATTTCTAAGAATTTTGATAGTTAAAAATGTTTTCAACTATTCAATTTTAATTACTAGACATGAATTTTAAAACGAGAATATAAAATGATCATAAATATAAATTACTTATATACAATATATTTATTTATAATTATTTATAATTACTTATATAAATTTTCTATTCTTGACACTTACCTTTGCCACATTATATTTATTCCATCAAACTGTCATAACCTTTCCTAAAATAATGTAATTTTCGTCGAAATGTCTTGAACACACATAATCACCACATCTGACTTTAATATCATCCCGGAAAACTACTTTTTGCCATTGTAGAAGTACTTTTTTTGGTGCTTTGAACGTATTTTTTACATCTTCTTGCTGGTTGCTCCGGTACCCAGATTTACATCCAAAGCAGATACACTCGACCATTTTTATAAATAATAGTTCAATCGATGGCCAAAAAAAAACCCCGAGATAATAATTTTAGAACAATTATTTCATAAAAATAGACAATTTTTTAAAATTTGCCGTGTGTTCTGGTAGGGCCACTGAATTGGTCGCGCCGCCATACGGCCACGGTCAGCACATGGTACACTTTCATGTCATAGTCTCACGGCTGGCCTTGACTCTGTTTTCGATTGTAAACATGTTAACCCAACCCTGGTTTCTATAAGATTCTAATGGAAAGCAGGGTTGGATTAACATGTTTTCAATCAAAAATAGAGTCAAGGCTTCGTTGAACATTACAGTACAGTAATATTCAACGAAGCCTTGACTCTGTTTTCGATTGTAAAGATGTCAACCCAACCCTGCTCTTCATTAGAATCTTATGGAAATCAGGGTTGAGTTGACATGTTTATAATCGAAAACAGAGTCAAGGCTTCGTTCAACATTACTGGATATACCAATCGTACCAATCTATCGAATCTATCCGTCTTTTTTTCCTATGAAATTGTGCTCCACTTCCATTCGCGCAATTTCATGAGAAAAAAAAAGACAGAAGCAGAGATCTCTGACTCTCTGACAGAAGATGGATACCGCCGCGCATGTGCGAACGATTTTGATTAATTCCTTATACCAGGCGCCAGGCCTGGTACTTCGAAGTTAGAGCTGAAGGCTGTAGTTTTTATTGATGTCTCTGAATCTTCTGAATAGTGTGTTCGATGTCCTTACTCCACGGCTTTTACACGCATGCAGTATGCATCAGTATGCATACAACAAGACATACAAAGGGTGTATAGTTTACTTCATTACACTTCATTGCTTGTCAAACTTCAACACACTTCAACATGGCTTCCAAAGAAATTAACCTCTCTTCTCTGTACGCAGAATTAAATAAACAGGGGCAAAATGGGGAATACGACAGAGCTTTGAAAACAGCCAACAGAAGTACGTACCGCCTTCCAAATTATTAACTTTATTTTATTCCAATTAACTTCCTCTCAAACTTTCAATGGCAGATGACAAGTGTCAACATAACCTAACAACCTGACTTTCCGTATGGAAACATCCGTTATGTTAAATATATCCGTTATATCTTTTGATAGAAGAGCTAAAGAATTTCAAGTTTTAGCATTTAGATTTTTGAAGCAAAATATAACTAATTACAATTAAAGTTACTTCATGAGAAAAGAAACCCGTTATTATTACAAAATAACAAAGTAACCTTTTAACAAAATATGTAGTCTTAACGTTTTCTTATCTACTATTCGAAAAAATATTTAAAAGTTAGTGATTGAAATAATAGTTGTTTTAAATTTTTTCTAGTTTTGGGAGTATCTCAAGATGAAGATGCTGCATTGCACTGCAAAGTTATTTGCTATATGCAATTATCAAAATTCAACGATGCCCTCCAACTCATCGTCAAGAGTCCAAAACTTGCAGCGTCAGTAACTATTCATTAAGTCATATAAATTTGGGTTAACGTAGTAAACTCAAAAATTTCAACTTCTTTATTTTCTCAACAAATATTAGAATTCGATATTTTTTCCTTTTATATCGCAAAATCCCTTATAATTTGAAGTACAGATTGAAAAAATATACTAATGTAATATTTTTTAAGTAAAATGAAAAATTCCGCTAATCTTGATTTTTTTAAACCTCTAATAACTGTGCAAATTGGAATATTCACAGCAATTTGGAGTTTGAGAGAGCATACTGTTTGTACCGGATGAACCAGGTATCGCAAGCCCTAAAAGTTGTGGAGGGCGTTCAAAATCCTTCGCTAAAAATTAAAGAGCTGAAAGCTCAAATATTATACCGTCTGGAAAAATATGAAGATTGCTTTGCAGTATATCGAGATATCATTAAGAACTCCACGGATGATTATGAGGACGAAAGGGAAACAAACTTAGCTGCGGTTATTGTCAATTTAGCTTACGATGGATCCGTGAGTACATTTATTTTAACAAATTATTACAGTCGCTAAATACATTTAAACATTTTCGATTGAATAATTGTCCAAATCAAAATTTTCAGAGTATTGAAGTTCCTTCTTTGAGAGAACATACCTACGAGTTGACTTACAATGCTGCTTGTCAATTGATAGCACAAGGAAGTTCAGGAGATCGAGTAATTTTAGCTGAAGCGGAGAAGAAGCTAAAAACCGCAGAGAGAATTTGTCGTGAATTTCTCGAAGAAGATGGAAATACCGAAGAAGAGATCGAGGAGGAACTTGGCATTATAAAAGTCCAGTTGGGTTACTGTCTTCAACTTCAAAGTCGTGAAAAAGAAGCTCAGACTCTCTACACCAACGTCTTAAAGGCGAAACCTAACGATATCGCACTGGTTGCGGTGGCAAGCAATAATTTAGTGATCTTAAATAAAGATCAGAATGTTTTTGATAGCAAGAAAAGAATGAAGAGCGCAACTCATGAAGGTTTAGAGCATAAACTTATCCTTGCTCAAAGAAGAAGCATCGCATATAACCAGTGCCTTCTCGCCTTATTTACAAACCAGGGTGAACAATGTCAACAGCTGTGTAATAATCTCATAAAGGAATATCCTGAATTAGCTTCCAATGCCTTGCTCGTAAAAGCTGTTCAACTAAGTAAAGAGGGCAAAGCAATAGAAGCAGCAAAATTTTTAAGTGAGAACTCGACTGGTGACAATGTATTACATATGAAATTAGCGTGCGTGCAATTATTGTTAAGTCAGGATGAGAAAAAGGAAGCTATCAAAATCCTGGAAAATTTGAACGAAAAGGAAAGATACTTGCCGGGAATTGTCAGTGCTCTTGTTACACTTCATATGGCTGATAACAGTCGCGAAAAAGCTTCTGAGGTTCTCAAGGAAGCTGTAAACTATTACAAGAAAAATAAGGTATAATTAAATTTTATAAACATTTAGTTGAAAGACGTTTTGATACTAATAATTAATTTTTAAATATTCTTCATTTCAGGAAAACTCTGGAAATTTAGGAACTCTTTGGCGTCAGGCTGCCGATTTTCATTTACGAGGGGGAGAAGTTAGGGTGGCAGCTGCTAGCTTGGAAGAGCTACTCGCTGCTTCTCCATCGGACACCAAAACCCTTGCACAATTAGTTATTGCCTACGCTCAATTCAATCCAACGAGAGCCCAACTTTTATCTAAACGTTTACCACCTCTCGATCATCTTACGGAAACTACTGATGTCGATGCTTTGGAGAGTAGTAATTGGGTCATTGGCAGCAAAGTCGTCAAAGGAAAAGTGGAACCTTCACCAGGGTATGAACTAATTTCAATTAATAAAATTAGTCGCAAGTCAGGGTAAAAATCGAGGATTTTTTATAATACGAATTTTATATAACTATTAAGAACAATAAAATTTTACGACTACTGAATATTAATACTTTTTTTTTTTTTTTAGAAAACCACCTAGTTCAGACTTGGCGCAAAAGAAGAGCAAAAAACGCAAGCGCAAGGGAAAACTGCCGAAAAATTATGATGCGAGAGTCGGCCCTGATCCAGAACGATGGTTACCTAGACACGAGCGAAGCGGGTTTAGAAAAAAGAGAGACAGGAGGAACAGAGATGCTGCCATGAAGGGAACCCAGGGAGCTGCTATAGGAGCCAGTGATCAGTTGTAAGTTTTTTTAATTAAATTGAATTAATTAACTTCAAATAATAATTAAAGCGTACGAAAACTTACTGTCCTAATTTTTTTCAGTGACATTACGAAAATGGCGACGACAAAGCCTTCTCCAAATCCCCGACACAGTCCCGCTGTTGAAACTTCTGGACCTAGACAGCAACAGCGAAAAGTTCAGCAGAAGAAAAAGAAGAAAGGTGGCAAGTGGTAATCACAGTTGCTAATACAATAATTATAATTTACGTTAAACTTGACCATGTAAATCGCAAGAATTGCACTGTCGAACAATAGAAGGTGTAATAAAATTATAATAAATTTAAAAAAAAATAAATTCGCTCATTAATATTTTTTACATATTATGGTATATATGGTGCAAATACGAGAGCTGTTTTCTTGAAATAGATTCCAAAAAACATTTTCCACACATTTACTGTATGCATATTTATATTTCTTGCAAATTCATTTGCTTCCTCATAGATGAAGCGTTAACGATTTTTTTAAATATTAAAAAATATACTCAATTCTTTTTTCTCGAAACAAAGAATCTTTTTATCGCCACTATAACTTAAAGACAATTGTAAATGAATTAAATAAATCTATAAGGTTTATTTTCAAAACTAATATCTCAAAACTTGCGCAAAGATTTTTCAGAATATTTAATTTTAAAAGACTCCGTGAAAAAGTTGATTGATATGTAGCCAAATCTCAAAATTCAATAATTTAAAAAATTCTTGGGCACGTTTTGAGATATTGGTTGTGCAAATAAGCCCTACAAATTTCATCAATTTATCTACAACTTTCTTTAAGCTACAGTGGCGACAAAGAAGGCGACACACATACATACATCCAGACAATTGACTGTAACGCTGTATTAAACATTTATCAACTGAGAAAAGTTCAATTAAGCCATTTAAAAAATATTGGAAAATATAAAAACAAAGCTTCCTCTATGAGAAAGCAAAACCATTTTATTATGTATCCTGAAAAAGAATTGTTTTTAAATGTGAAATGGCGATTTTGTGGGTGATCCTCTTATGCACCACAAGCCTTAAGATATAGTTTTGCAATTATTAGTACAGTTTAGAAAATACTTTTATTGATCTCGACAAATAGTAATGTTTCACACTTGACCATTACATATTGCAAAATAACATTGAATATAGGTAACGTGTTGCTCGTACAGTGATTTAGGGCTGTCGATACACACTTTTATTTTTCATGGTTAACAATTGTATATCAAAAATACAATATGTCTTTAGCTTATAGAATCAAAAGCTGCCGTGTAAACTTATCATCGATCTCTATAAGATTGTACGTCAATTGTTGTAATTTTATTAGTGACCTAAAATAATTTACAATACGTACAACTACACGACATAAACATGAGTAATGCCACGGTTCGTTAGAAATATTTTATTCCTTAAAGTTATCAAATTCTCACGTTTTATAAGAATATATAAATATATAGCTCTATAAATATTCAATTTCACTGCATTAAATTGCATCGATGTTGTACAGAGATGGACATTGGTCAACGATTTCTTATTGTCGGGTAATTGCACATAGCAAACCGTTTACATCAATACATAGTTATAACTTATATGTAACGGAGGCAGCTATTGAGGTAAGTAAATGAACATCATTTAACAATTATAACTTTGTGTAAACTAAAATACATACGCTGATCGACGTACACATTTTCCGTCATTAAAACCATCTAATGAAAGTAGGTCTTCTATAAAATGATATGATTAGTCAGCGGATCGTCTTCAGGGTTCGCCAGGGCATCCTGAGTCCTGAGAGCAGCGTAGTCGCGATCGACGACTGGTGCGAATGGTTCGTCCATATTGAAGAAGCTGTTTCTTGTCGCATTCCAGCCTCCTAAAGCGCGATCGTTCTGCATGACGTAGCCTTTCAGGGATTGGTCGTTTTACGGCAAAAGCAATCTCAATACAATTGGATTTGATTTAATTATCACTGCAGAAGCAAGCGATGACTGATCCCACAAGACAACCAATCCCTGAGAGATCGCGTAATTATACCTCTGGAGGCCAGAGACGCACGCGTGACCAGGAGAGAATGGCCGCCTACATTGGTAGGAAAGAATTTACACGGCCAGGAGGATGGGCTGATGACAAGGAAGGCGAATATCTAGCCACCCAGCCCAAACCAAACCAAAACCGGCAGCGCCGCAACAACCAGCGCGCTAAGAACTGGAGAACCGGCTCCAAGCCACAGAGGGTTCCGGACTCAACTAACACCAGTGAACCCACCTCGGTAGGAGGTGAAACAACGGACAAATATATGTCCACCTCTTCAACACAACCGAAGGACGACCCGCTTTACAACTTTACTCAAGGGTCGAGGCAACTAATCAAGCGGAGGTGCCAGAATATAGAGCACTCCAGCTTCACCGAACTGTGCGATGTAGTATACCGACAGCTTCGAGAATTCGCACCCCGACTAAGACGGGAGATGCCATACACGGTGTTTCTACACGCAATGAACACCGTTCTTCAAGCATTTATGATCGATACGGCTCGGAATTTAAACCAGGAGTCACGATGGCAAGATGAGGATCAACCCATGTCCACCATTCCACGAGAGATGGTGCTGCCAGCTCCAATAGCCGAGTATCTCAGCTTGATCAACACGAACATAATACCATCAGGTGACACTGTTCGTATAAACGTACCAGACGCAATAATACCTGGTATTGAAATCGCCGCCGCTGGAGAAGAAGACATACACCAACCAGCAGGAACGTTCGGCTTGGTAACCGCCGAAAATCACAATGCCTACGAGACTAACATCTCACCTTACGTGACGATGCGTAATATACAGTCTCAGGCGAGACAGGCCCAGCTCACACCGCTTCCGGATGGCTACGTACCGGAGGGAGCACGACCGACGAGGAACCTGCTCGGATATGTTCCATATATCGACCCAGGTCCAGAAGTCCGTGCCCAACTTCAGGAATACGAGTTTCCCGAAGGAGCAGGAATTGCAGCAAGGCTCCGCCTATGCCCGGCATTGATGGTCGATGTATCTGCAACACTACACCGGTTGTCAGATAAGATGAAGGTGGTCAAAATACAAGACCTAGTTCGTAAACCTAGTGTAGCATGCACGGTTTACAACACCTATCCCGAACGCAGGACTGAAGACCAGAACACTGCAGTATTAGCGCAACAGACACCAACGATATCTGCGCTATTTTCGTTCGGAACAACAACTGCCTCACAAGCTACAATCTTCGGATTTAAGAAGCAGAGAACAAATGCTGTGAGAGGATTCTGCTACGTCATGCAGAACGATCGCGCTTTAGGAGGCTGGAATGCGACAAGAAACAGCTTCTTCAAATATGGACGAACCATTCGCACCAGTCGTCGATCGCGACTACGCTGCTCTCAGGACTCAGGATGCCCATGAAAACTCGATCGACATTTAAAAATTCTCAGGTTAATACTTCACTTCCTTTCTATCTACGATAAAAAGTCTTGCAATAAAGGTCCAAAGAAAGTGATTTTTAATTCACTGTCCAACTCATTTATCAACAGAAATGACTAATATTCTCGATACTTTCAACGAATAAGAGTAACAGGTGAGTAAGGCACGCATCAGCAATTATTATGTACATGAAAAGTTACTAATAAAAGTCTCCTATTTAAAAGTTATTTCTCCCCAATGACACCTTCCCAGGCATCGTCACGTTGCTTATTTGCCAGTTTTTTCTTTTCTGAAAGTAACAATCCAAATTTAGAAAAAAATGTATTTATAAAATATTAGATTTAAGGTTGTTGGATCCAAATTCTATCTTTAAAATTCAATTGCTTAATTTTACATCCTCATCCCGAAAAAAAAAAGGCAGTCAAGTATGTTGATTGAGGATGTCTACCGTCATGAAATAGGCTACATTTTGTGCCCCTACACAGCCACAAAACATCGACTTTTTTTAGGTGGTGTAATAAAAACATTCTTTCGCTCTATAGCCACATTTCTATTTTAAAAAAGATTGCCGCTGAAGATTGAAAAAGTATAAGTTTCTAATAATCGACGAGTTAAGTGGAGAAATTGAACTTTGAAATTAGAACTTCGATCCAGCCTTAAAGGAAAATAAGTTGAAATATGAAATTCATCTTAATGTATGGATATAATAATACCTTTAGCTTCACGCAACACAATTTTCTCACGTTCACGCTCTTGTCTAGCGGTTGCTAATCTCACGCCCAGAGCACCCGTAACCAAACGTCTGGCTAGAGCCGCGCAAGTTTCTGGTCGACTTCTATAAGGTTGCAGAAATTCTGAGCCTTTTCTCGCTTTTGTTTTACTCGAGGCAGTAGCTTCGCTGAGCGGTCGAGTTTTTACAAATGGATGATCCGATGCCAGAACCTCAGCAGCTGTAAAACAAAATACATTACATAATGACTATCTTTTCGATAGAAAGTTGCTTGCTTCAAATCCGTTCTACTTTCAGCATTGACCTGTACGAATCCATTAAGTAATCTCTATTCTACAATCATTGAACAAATTTATCTGAAGTTTTTTTTGTATAGAGAATTATAAAAATATTGATATTTAACGCAAAGAAGAAAACATAGGTTGCTTTTTTTAAAATACTTCTGTTTAACCTGTCGTCTAAAATCAATTTTAAGAGGGATGTGGTAATTACCATATAATAGACCATTTACGTCCCTTTGTACGAAAAATATTTATTATTGCGAGCGTAAAATAATTTAGGAAACTAAAATGCTCTTATGGTAAAGTATTCTAACTCACCAACACGAGGACTGCTGAAGACGCCTAAGCAATGCGTATCGTCTACCCATTTCAACTCAAAACCGCCACTTTTGAAAGGGCTAAAAACTGCAACCAAGTCGCAGGTTTTGAATTCGGAGGGAAAGTTGTAAATTTCCACAACATGTGCGAATTCATCGCTAGAAACTTCAACAATTTTGGAGTAGGTTTTGTAGCTGTTCTTAGGCTGCTCGATTGTCACTTCACCAACTGCCGTTGAGAGCTGAAAAAAAAAGTAAATAAATTAACCTGATCTATACACTTCTCTAAAGTTATTCTCTAGATTCTGTTTCCAATTTTGATTTTAAATACTAATATACTACGTTTAGTAATACACTTAGAATATTACTTCTTCTATAAGGGCTGGATCCAGGCAATCTCCGTTGTCATCGAAAAGACTATCCCAATCACACTCTTCCCTGTTAACTTTGAAATGAGGTGAAGGCGGTGCTGCAGGTTTACTTTTTGGTCTCTCAATCTTCTTAACTTTCTTCTCAGGTGGTGTCAGAGGAGTAACGGAAACTTCCTGATGAATTGTATCGTCTCTGTTTCTCTGGCTGGAAATAATGAGTGCATCGGACTCTAAATTATGACTAACTACTCTCTTATTCTTCTGGTTAGTCAGTTTATCTCGCGTGGAAGCATCATTCTCAACCTGTGGACGATTCTGCGTTGTCGACATTTCGATATCACAGTTTTCTTCATTAGGCGCGGACACTGAATCGTCTTTAACTTCAACCTCACTCTTTTTTCTTCTATCTATGGGCGCTGAATCACTTTTGTTTTCACAGACTCGATTATTCTCTTCAAATTTACTGTCTACTGTAATATTAATGTTAAACGTTAAACTATCAGTAGCTGATCTACTCGAATCATCTTCTGCATCTAAACAATGGCTTTGAGCTCTTGTGGGTGTTCGTCTCTTAACGACATTCTCGAGATTTTGGTCCAGCTTAGAAGGCCTTAGAATGAAATCGTTGGAGTTGGAAGACTCGCCATCTAGAAGATTTTCAGGATTCTTCCACAAGGAGTTATATTTTGAACTATTAATTGTATCAGGTAGCTGGCTTTCTAATTGTAAGAAATTGGCGGTGTTTGTTTCTCCCGGTTGAGATTCTGAATTTAATTCCTTACGGTTGGCTTCATGTATACACAAAACAGGATTGCGGGTAGTTCTTGCAAAATGAACTGGAGAGTTCACTGAATCACGTTCACGTGGTCGATCGGATCGACTCTTTTCCTGCCGTACGGGACTGCCTTCTAGCTCTAAACTTCTTCGGTGCCTTGGTACGTAAACGGCACGATCTGGTCGTTTTTGTCGACTGGTTCTGAAAAAGAAGAATTAAAGAACATTAACCACTTACTTAGCTCGTTTTCAGAAAATGAAGCAGAAAAAAACCGGTCAATAAATTTTCCGAAAATTTTAAAAAAATGTTGTTTCTCCAACTTCACGCTCGCAATAACAAATATTTTTTGCTGAAACTAGGCCATTTACCTTAATTTCTTACAGTAATTACCATGACCTTAACCATTAAAATTTTCAAAAACTTTTCTAAGTTAAGGCTCTTCATTTTTTTGAAGTTTTTAGTTAATTTTGTATCACTACAAATTTTGAAATCCCTTTAAGCAATATTGGTAAGGAGAAAAATTGTTAACGGAAAGAATTTTTCAAAACTTCAGTTAATTTTAAGAAGAAAAGTGCAAAAAAGGAGATCTAATGAAATCCTCAAATCTTCTCTGATCATTAGAATAAATTTTCGTTTTTCCTAATTAAACACAATTTTTCCTTTCTCTGTTTTTCAATAATAAATTTTCCTTACTTAGTAGAGGTACAAGATTCCAGTATTGATTGATCGTTCGTCAAATCTGAAGTTATAGCCTCGCTTCTTATTCTTCTGGCAGCCGGTGGTCGGTAGATCTCGACGGTGGGAACTGTTTTTACTATAAAACAACACAAAAAAACACCTAGATATCTCTCACGTTTTCCGTCTGATAAAATCCAAACTTTGTAAAGTTTGATTCACACACCTGGTCTTTGTTTTTGTACGCCGTATTCTGCCGTAGATTGAGGTGAACATTGTCCTTGAATACCCATCGCACTAGCTTTTGTGTCACAACTCGTTCTGAATGTTGAAACATTCAGATTTGGATCCCTTTTGAAAGAAAGTACTTATATATTTGAAACTTCATGAATGGACGAACAAATATTTTTCTTATTTTATTTTGCGCACGGAGCTTCATCGAGTGTGAGACTCTTTTATAATTTCAGATGATGAAAAAATATACATATACGAAAATGGAATGTATCGAACGATGTGTGAAATTATGAACTGGTAATTTCATTTTGAGTTTAGAGTTGCGATTTTGAAATTATAACTACGATCCAATACCCTTAAATCGACAATTTTTCTATTAGGAAACACAGCTTGAATTATTGCAATGTTTGAGACTGATTTTGGCGAGAAATGGTATGGCTCGTATTTTCACTTTTCATACGGATATTGTGCAACCTACGTTTCAAGAATTACATTCATTCATTACTTTCATCGACAATTGAATTTACTTTAAATTATGCACACCTCAATTATATAAAATTATTTGACAGAAATTTGTTCATTATATAACTCCGTACATATTTTTAATATAAACAAGAGTTTATCATAAAAAAGCTGCTTAAATATGAAAGTATTGAAAGAAGAGCTATTTCAGGTGTTTGTTTTCTCCAAAGCAATTATACAGCTAATTAAAATTATTGGTAGTATGGACTGGTATGGAGAACTTTTCTCGTTCACGTACGTAATTAATTTAATTGCACATGGCATTACAATGGAACAAAGCTTTCAAAAGAATGAAACAAAAAAATAAAAATTTTTTATAAATAAATCAGAACTTCCTTCCAAAACAAATCAACTAAGAAATTCATTATGTAATCTCACACGCGATGAATCATTTTAGTTTTGGCAGGTTTATTTTCCCTTAATTATTCACCTTAACACATCGGACTTAAAGCACACGATGGTTCTCCTCGCGACGCCCTGACCGATGGAGAACGTGTACAACAGGTCGGCGAACCGATCTTGCACGAACTGGTGTATAAGAAATCTTCTATAGTTGTTTACCGGCGGGAACACGAGCACTCTGAAAGTGAAAAGATTGTCTGACACCGTCTAATCGCATCTAATCGCGATTGAAAGTAAAACCAAACTGGAAGAGGTGAATGTAACTGAAAGAAGCTTGCTGGCGGTTGTCATGAGCCAACGTATAGAAATAAGATATCCCACCAGCTACTAAACATCAGTTAACTTTTACATAACGTTACTTTCACTTTCATCGTCTTCCTGGTCCTTCCTTGTTTTCTTTCGGCAGTTCTTTACCCCCCCCCCCCCTCCCGAAATTTCACCAGTCGTATATAACCAATGTGCATTGCTACAAGAAAACTTAATTACATAGATCCATAAATGGACAAGAAAATATTTACCCTTCGCGGTCGTATGTCAATTCTTCTCAGTGATATGTTAAGTTTATATGAAAAAGAAAAGAAATTTCATATGTATTTGTATAACTAAGGAATATATATATATATATATATATAAGGAATATGAGCAAAAAAATCTTTATACCAAATTGTAGTATGTAATTAATATGTAATATTAATATGTAATTTCAGGTAGCAATTGTAAGATAAGATAGCCGCATTTAGACAGCTGGAGTGGAAGCAAACGTGCAGATGAGTACATTGTTTCTTTCTAGTATTTTCTTTGCTTCGAAAGTTTATCTTGTCGATTTATACTATCATAAATTATTCACTAATTATGTAACCTTGTGATTATGTAACTACATGAACAGCATTCAAGAAATTGAGACTACATAGTTTGATTGCAAATTCATACTTGCATAACCTTAAAACTCGAACACTTCATTTTACTTCGCAAATATTATAATTAGATACTTTTCCGCTCTGTAGCGTTACTTTAAAAAAAATATAATTGTGTGTACAGAGCGAAGAAATTTCTACTTTAAATAAATTTTGCGTAAAACGGAAAGATAGAAATTGAACCTTGAAACGTAATCGATTCATATTACGCAAAAAATATTCAAAGTCGCCAATTTTTCGCTCTATACTCAAATTTATGTTTGAAAATTGAGTACCTCTACAGGGGGGAAGAAACATATACGTACATACATAATCATATTTGTTAAGTAAAATGAAGAAATCGAATTGTTTAGGTTAAAGCTTGGATTCAACCAAGATATTTTGATATTTTAACGCATTTTAGTTGCCAGCAGAGACTGACGAAATAAAAACACATTTACTTTTATCCTCGTACGTTTACAATAAATTATCTTTGAAAAACTAAAAACACTATATGCATTAAACTTCAAAATTGGATCAAGCTCTAATATTGGTTTATAATAGACGTAATTTATTGCATGGATTTTTTACGGAACATTCCGAGAAGAGATTACTTAACAATTTCAGAAAATGACGCTTTAGCAATCAAATCTTTTCATGGCGCAGAGAATAAACACTCATGAAAAATTAATACAATTTCAAGATTCCAAGTGCATACCATTGCATTATACCTACTCAGTTTTAAATGAACAAATAGGCTTTTTTCGACAAAACAAGATGACAAATGAGGCGAGACGGTCGGTAATAATCAGGGTAATAAGGTTACGTCAACGAACAAGATAGCAGAAACGCAAACGTGATCGCAATCGCACACAGCGCACACAGTTTAGCAGCTTACCTTTTTCGTCTCTCGTCTTCAGAGAAGAGAGTTATGTCGTTCTCCACATCCTCGGAGAATAAAGTATCCTGTAAACTCATCTATTGCTACGATGTCCTATCAAATGTGCACAACGAAAATACTAAACGTACAAATTTCATCGGATGGAGGAGTCGGTTATGTTATTTTTGTATTCCTCATAATATTCACTCCACTCTGCTAGTGTGCTCCACTCCGAAACTATTTTGCATTTGTTCACATTCACTTTATAGACTTTATAAAACGCTTTTACGCTGGTGTGAGTTCAATATAAGTGTAAAAAGTATAAGCAAGTTAGGTAGTGTATGACTGTTGCAGGTGTATCATATGTGCTTATGGTGCATTATGGTGCAAGGATTTGCAAGAAGGAAAAAGGCATGAAAAAGGTATTGAACAACTGCAATAGCAAAGTGGGGTGAAGACATCCCCTGCGCATGCTCGAGAGTTCCATCTCGAGCTATTTCTACTCAGCTGGTTTCAGCCTGTTTCTACGTTTAGGTGGTTTAGGTATTTCATGTTGTGACGTTAATTCAAAATGTCCGTACGCTGGTGCGCTGTGTATAAACGTATAAACCGTCTGAAACCGTATAAACGTTGGTACCATGAAATGCATGGGACTGAACTATATTTTTTTAATATCTTCATAACAAAAAATTTCTAAACATTTTGTATTTGGAAAATAGTTTTAGATTCTGAAAAGCTATTTAATAAAATAATAAAATCGAAATTAACAAATTTATATATTTTATTACTTTATTAAATAGCTTTTTAGAATCTAAAACTATTTTCCAAATACTAAAATAATGAGAAATTTTTTGTTATGAAGATATTAAAAAAATAAAGTACAGTCCCGTACTCCCGTGCATTTGGTGCGAATGTTTATGCACCAGTGCACAGCCATTTTGTATTATACGTCACAACGTGAAATACCTGGTCAATTAATCGGAATTCGGCGGAAAATTTTTGAAAAAGAAAACTACTACAAAATATTTATTATCATATTTACAATCAAGATATTTTAAGAATTGAAATTTAATTCGATTTTGTATTTACATATGCAGTAGCAACAAATTTCATAACATTTTTCTTGTAAAACGAAAAGTTTGAAAGTTGAAATAAAAAAAAAATATTTTTATAAACAATAATACTTACCAATCATAATAAATATGTAAAACCTGTAAAAATAAGAAGATTAATGTTTGTAAAACTAATGATAAATTTCAATAATAACTCCATTTTTTGTACACAAAAAAACTGAAAAATTAATTAAATACACACTTAATATTTCTTTCAGACCGAAATTTCAAATTGTAAAAAAATAAGTATCTGTAAGTATATATAATTAAAATCCTGAAAAAAAGAAGTCATTAAAGCAAGAATTTAATTAAAATATAGACTCATTTTTAAAAACTAAAAATTACCCGAGAAGATAATTTCCGTTAATAAGAAAATATTAAAAAATCATGAAAAAAATACAGTTAATAAAACCTGAAACAAAAGAAAAATCACAGAAGATAAAATGATCAAAAAGAATTGAAAGTTAGGAACAAAATCATCATATTATAGTGCCTTCTTCAATATATTGAGCTGTATTGAGCATCTTGATATTATTGTTTTCAGGTGATCGAATAACTAATTTTATAAGTTGAAGGACAAATGTTTCTCACTTAAAAAATTCATTCTTAAAAAAATATCCCATTTAACATATCCATATTTAGAATAAAACATCGAACACACGCAAGAAACATTTGACCCTATATTCTATCTCTGAAAATACTGAAAATTTCAAAAAAAACATCACCACCAACACACACAGTATATATAACGTACGGTTCTCATCGTTCTCATTCACACCGCCTACCCGTTTTAACGTCTGAATTACATTTAGATTCTTATATTATTATTTTATATTATTATTTAAAGAACTTGATATAGTGTAGTTGGTTTTGTTGGTGATATTGATATATGTTGTCAGTGTTGTTAATATGGATCAGAATTGATATTTTCGATCATCGACAAATTGCTAATTTACAATTGCAGAGTTTCTTAATTTCTTATTCAATATATATTGACTTTTTTAAAAAGGTATAGTTTTTTTTTGGTATTCTTAACTAATAACAGGATAGTTTAATTCGAATTTCTGAGGATATTCGAGATTCCGGTTGCCGACCGAGATCAACACTGAACACTCGGAAGGAGGCTTATTCGGTCGTCATCGGATGACGCCAGTGGCTGCGTATCGATTAGGCAACTGTTGCACGCACTCCTCGCGACTCTCGCGACTCTCGCGAGGGAGCGAGGCACCGAGCAGTGCACCAGCCAGCACCCAGAAGTTGATGTGAAGGTCCTAGTTCGCTATTCCCGGTCGGTAGTCGGCAGTCGGCTTCTTGTAAACACAAACACGTCCAACTTCCAACAGTGCGATAGCGGGCCAACGCGTCGCTTCGCGAACTCGTATATACGCTTCGTAACGTGTAACGCATGTGCGTTTTGCAACGACGTGAATTCTCATAAGTTCTGTGGAACGAGTGCAGTTTTTTTCGGTGTACCTGCTGGATAGTATCTTCCATCGTAAAAAGGACAAGTGTATTATGTGCATTGAGATGGAACGTTGATTGTTATATGCTGTTGTTTGTTGACCCTAGGCGCCGGTGCAGCATAGGTGTAGATATGCTCTCGTGTTTAACCAGCATCTTTTTTCCCCGGCGTATTTTATTGTAAAAACATACCTATAGTGATTCGCAAGGTTCGCAAGCTTTTATCGAATGATATTGGAGCAATTGTAGAGGAATAAACAGAAGTTCCATCCGGTGAATCTTGTTTGGTAAGTAAATCGTTGTATAGTATATATAGTAAACCACACAGTCAACATTGAATCCTTATAAAGTTTTGAGATTCCGGTTTTGATATATCTTAATTTAAATTCTATATGTGCATATATTTGTATATATATATACATTATAATAACTCGACTTTTAGACTGCTCTTAGCTTTTCATTCACTCTTCGTTTTTTTTTCTATAATGCGACACACGGAAAAGAGCAATGTTCTCAAAAGCCCCTTTGAAAAAGTGTTACCAGCAAGAATAAAAAATTGAAACATAATCAATTTAAAAATTTTAAAACTTGTTTAAAAATATAATATGGTGACTTCTTAGAATTTCCCTGAAAGAACTATAAAAACCATTTTTAGTTTGAATGTTTCGATTTTTCGAAAATATTGAATAGCTATTTCGGAACATATGTATTGATTTCCCAAGGTGGTCAAATTTATACTACTGTACATATAATTAGATGTAACAACTAGAACCGCTAATAAAGTTCTCGTTTGCAAACAATGTTGAAATGTGGTTATAAACATCAAGAAGGGGCCGGGCTGAATTAAAGTTTCAGTAAATATGAAGTTTATCTTATTAATTACATTTCCATCAAAAATTGTCAAAATATAAACATATTAAACTTTAGGAAATAATTTATGAACTCGCTCAAAAGAAGTCAGCAGAGATGTATTATGATGAAAAGAAGCAGGCTTATCGTTTTATTTTAACAGCTTGTTTGCATTACGAAGATTGTCGACTTGAGGGAAGTATAATTAATAAGTATGTACCTGTTTTTCAACTCATGTCGTGTGAAAACATTCTCTGTCATGATGTCTGAAAAAAGAAAAATGCTAATTCTCCTAAAAATGCAAACATTAATATACACAGAATTCAACTTTCTTCTTATGTGAATGTTAATATTTTCCTATTTTCTGTAGCAATTAAGACATTGGCGTTGTCAGCCGTATCTCAGTTTACACCCATTGTAACGCATTAACAACCGCATGGGTACTTAATACGATAATAATTATTATTGTTTGCCATACGGTGAAATTTATTTTATACATTCTTTTTAACCGCATCATACCATATTATTATTATTTTGTATAATAATACCAGATAATACAATAAAATGATCTCAAATCTTCAGGAAATTAACATCTCATTTATCATATTTTACATCAATTTCAACATAATATTCACCTAATGAAATTTCACATACAGCTGTATAATGAATACCTCATGTTTCAGAGAGAGAGAGAGAGAATATACATTATTATATATATATATGCTATGGGATGGAATGAATGAATATTTTATTCATTCCGCAAATACGTTTATAATGAATGTAATTGATATTGAACGAAGGTATATCTTGAAAATTCATGGATGAGTCTTGTAAACAGATGGTTATTACCAAAAGATACATAAGAGTCGTGTGTCCTTAACCAATTAATGGGCTTTATATATATAAGCGCGAGAATGAAACAAAATCCATTGTTCCTAAGAATTTAATTGCTGCGCCAGAATATATGTGATTTTGGGCTATATTGTCATAAATTTTAGGTTGCAGGCTTTGTTATATCTCCTGTTTTTCACGATATTGCATTTATATCGCTTACTGTAAAGGAGATAGATAGACCTCTAATTTGTATCAGCTTATTTTTCTTATCAGAAACAAAATGAAGTTACTACATCGACTTTAAAAGCGACAGAAATGATCAATTTGATGTAAATTTTTAAGTCAACTTTTGAAATGTTTATGTTTGATAAAAATGACTACATGACTTGAATATCATAAAAAAATATTTTCAAAATTTTAATTTTTGTTTTCTTTAAGCGGTTGATACCGTAAATCAGGAAAATATTAATCTCTAACCTTCGTTTCAGGGCTACCGAAAATTCGCACATTTGTAAGCAATAAAGAACACATTTTCGTCAAAATCTCTATGCCCCCAGAAGGATAACTATAAAAGGATAAGACAGGATTGTCTTGTCACCTCTATAACATTGAGGTCATAACCATCAATAGATATATACTTAAATCTGCTTAGATTCTCCTTCCACCTTTAATTTGTAAAATTGCTATTTTCTCAGCCGTTCAAAAGTCTGAAATCGAAGTTCAGATTGAGTTATGTCAATCAAGGTAAAAGCTTTGAAACTATTTTTTTCATAAGGAGAATCTTTTATTAAAGTACCTTTTATACTAAAAGAGCAGGATGAACCTTAACAAGGCAAAGGACGATTTATATTCGATGGAACCCTTATACTGTCACGTCGCATATGTCACTGAATGTCTGCAATGTTCTTATATATATATATATATGTATATATATATAGAGCATGAACTTGTGTATAGATTCTATGTTAATGAAGACCGGCATCGTTAGTTTCGGTTGCCAAATACATTCCAGACATACTGATCGCTGCTCTGAAAGGAGACTTGGCTTTTTTTTGTGGGTGGGAAGACAAATTAAGAAAACTTGGTAGGTCCGTTTTATATAGCGATTAAATAAACGTAATATTAGAGATTTACAAATATTTTCTGTATTTATTTCACTTATTTTTTAATTTAATTACTTTAATTATTTTTATTTCAGACAAAAAGACTAATCTAAGTTTTATATTATAATAATAATCATTATTATTATACTTATATGATCTTCTGACAGCTGGCAGAGATTGTTTTCAATGTTTTGCACATTTCTACGTATATTCAAAAATTCTTAATGAAAACTATCGAATTTTATACATTTTATATAAATACAGGAATTGATATCACATGAAAAGTTTTCAACATATTTTTAAGGAATATTTTTGCAAATATATATAAAAATTTATTTTAATATTTTACAATATCCTTTAAATAATTTAAATATCCATTTATGACAGGGGTAAAAAAAAGTCCGAAGAAAAAGAATGAATGAGGGTTTATTTGTCGTAGAATTGGTTTTTAACCTCGTTTTTAACCTTGAGGTGGAAACTGAAAATAACTTAACTCTATTGTCGGTATCCTCTCGTCAGGCGCCCCTATACAGACGGTTAACTTTTATGCATTTCGAAGACCTTACTGAGTGTGAACCAACAAATTTTACTGAATGTAATACACTTTTTTTTTACGAATTATTTATTTACATATTCACGAAAAAATCTTTACGTGTATTTCTCGAACCAAACTTGTTTCGACCTCATCGACACGACTTAGAAAATACTACTTATACACCAATAAATTGGGCTTCATTTTTCAGGGATTATTCTAAGTATACCATACAAAGTTTCAGTCCGATCTAGAATCGTAAAGATTTATTTATATTTAATTATGGATTTTTGAACAATTTAAATTATTGTAAAAAACAAGGATTCAAAAGTCCACCACTTTGTCATATTATCGTCGGGGGTGAAAAATTCGAGTATGTATATGGTATACCGATCATATATAGCGACAACTCTATACTTAAATTTCATAAATCACTTAAATTAATTACGTATAAAGTACTTTAAATTCTTTAAGGACCGTTACTTACCATATATAAGCACATTTAGATAACCCGGGCTTTTTTCTACAATTTTCACTTTTTCAAAAAAAATAATAGTGCACAGCCGTCAAGAACGTGAACACGGACGTCTATGTGCATGAGTATAATCTATATTGTCTTTTTGAAAAAGTAAAAACTGTAGAAATAAACCCGGGTTATCTAACTATGCTCATGGTAAGATGACACATGCCCTTAAAAAATATCGTTAAATTTTGTTAAATTACTCGAAATTCCACGAAATCTTATTACATCCCTTAAAATTTCTGAAAATCATATAATAAATTCCCGCAATTTCCAAACATCCAATCAGGTTTTCAATAACAATGTGTTCGATATTTTCAAGATATTCATTTTATGTATAGCATTCGTTGATCAATAGTTTTGGAATCTCTGCGGAAAACCAATCTATAAATGATTGCATCCGCTTTAAAAATGGCATACCGGTGTTAACAATTTTGGACGCTTCCAAAATTTATTCACAATATCAATAATTTTTTTGAAATTCAATCAAACGCACAAATTAATTGAGCAATATTTATCTTGGCTATGTTGATGTTAAAAATATTCCATAATTTATGAGTTCTCGAGCAAGACAGTTGAACTCCTGTAAACTCAATCAATTCTTGCAATAGCTGTTTTAATATAAATATCTGTTACACTTCATATAATAATTATTGTTTAATAAACTTAAATCAACAAATTATTAAAGTGTTTCACAGATCATTCTGCAATTGCGAACAATATAAACATAATTGATGATATATTATAGTAAATCATAATAAGTGATTCATTAGTTATATCTCGTTTTTCACTTAACACGTCACATTTATATTTTAATAAACAAAGGGCGTAAATCGTATAAATCGTCTAGCACGTACGTTCCGTTTATTATATTAATGATAAATATGGTTGTTGCTGTCCCTTAATTGTCATGCGGATGAGGTACCCGTTACGATAATAAGACTCTTGTTGTAATATGAAACGTGTATTACAAAAATTATTACATATTTAGTTGGGTAGTTTTCCAGAATTAAAAAAAAACTTGAATGGCTAAAATTGGGTGACATATTAGCAAAACATTTTTAACTAACATTTTTACTGAAAGATATAATTTTCTGCAGCTATATATTGGATAATGTGGGTGTGAAGTGCTGTATTCATTATCCAGATTACCATACTAAAATCCCCGGTCAGTCCCACCTTATATATATATATATATATATATAGGTGCAGTAATTGTATTCTTTAAGAAACATAAACTCTAAACAGATGTCCTTTCATTTGCACCGGTATTTGGACGATAACACAAGAATATTTTGCACATATGCAATAAATTTTCGATATTTTCACCTGGTAATCTGAAGCGTATAGAATTTTGTTGAATGTTCATGTATTTTTTATTACGAAGTATGCAACCTGAATGTATGGAAGGGACTGAATAATAAAATGTAAGTAGGGCCTCGCATCTCTCCCTCATCGTGCTGCTAATTAGAAACTCCCTGCATGCAAGGACATCCTCTATTTAAATATCATTAAAACTATCCCAACGTCGCGTCAGGTGTATTATCGAACTTTTTAGAAATCAAACCTTGCTTGAAAGGAAAAATGCTAATAAAATAAGTCGCGTGTATAACTTTCTTGCCTGTAATCTGGAACTGGAGAGTAAATATAAACGTTGAAAAGTCGATCATCTTAATCGATTTTCTAATTACATAATATATGTAGCTTGTTAACTTTGGTGCTACTTTTTGACTTATCGATGTCGTATATGCCAAAAAATTGTCCGTTTAATATTATAATCCATATTTTATTTAGTCAATAGGTATAACGTAGTCCAAGTTCAGCCTTAAACCCAGTAGATTTGCCATCCTATAATTTTAAAAAGAAGGACATTTAGAAAAGCAGTGACATTTAAACATGAAGAGAGAGAGAATCCTATTCTGAGGTCACTAATATGTATTTGTGTGAAATTGGCACGTTATAAGATTGTTACGCGAGTAACAGACAAGGCCATTCAACTTTTCGGTTAGTCTTTGCACATTCGAAATATCGCATCGCGCGGCGATACTCTTTGAATCAAGAATATGTATGGTTCACCTTGACCCAATAGCAAAATCTGACACAGATCCGACACTCTATATACTTAACGCGTCATTTATACAACTAAAAATTATTTTCCCCTCTGGCAAGAAGTTTCTGGATAATTGGTCTTTCGAAAAAATGCACGGGATTATTATATAACATCTTAATATATTCTATAGAATTCCTTTGAATATATATATATAATATGATCAAACTAACATAGATCGTAAATTTTGAATAATATAAGTATACTATAAACTATATATCTATTATCACGGTAACCGAAAATTTGACAATTTTTAATGTACATACTTTATTGTTGTTGTTATTATTAATAATAGACAGCAGAAACTCATAACATATATCTTTAAGTAATATATGTATGTACTTCTTATTCGCAGCAGTGAATAGCTGTAGTATAACGTATTCTAATACATTTACCTTCATCAGTTATACGTCGTTTAAATATAGAGGTTTTATTCTTGCACAGCATGCGCGATCCTTTGCAACAATTTCTTTAGTCCAGTGATCGGGTAATGACGTTTTATGCCAAAGCAAAACACAAGTCCTATCTCATTGGTCACGTCAGCATGCTCCTACTCAATTTCATTTCGTTGACTTCTCCTTATCGAGGGAATTAATGGAATTCATTGAATCCGACTGCAACTAGTTCACGCCACTTCCGTCTTCAACTTCTCAAGAAACATCGTGCCGGCTTTCCCAAGTATAATAAACTTACGATTTCAAAGAAATGTCATGCGGTATTCCTTTGAATAATAAATATTATTTTTACTAAAGGTAGGTCACTTACCTCCGTTTCGTCATATAGGGCGAAGGTAAATGGCCTATAGTTTTAGAGAAAAATATTTATAATATTGCGAGCGTGAAGTTGGGGAAACTAAATTTTTCTTACCTAATATGGTAAAAGTATAATCATAAACATGCCCTTCAGGCCATGTAATAATTATAATTATTATATAATTGTAACCATATTTAAGGTTTTCAGGCATCGTATTGAAAAACTAACAATTAATGTAAAGATAAACTTAAAGAAAACGACAACAGGAACGTTTATCTACCGGCCAAAATGCATTTTCTGTATTTCTTTAAAGTGAGGTAGCTGAAAAAAATGAGAGATATAGGAATGCCGGTAAGATAGGAATCGAGTAAGTAATACATATGGCCGTAATTAAATTCATTTTCCTTGGTTGCGCTGCGCGGTACGCGTATAATAATTAAAAAAGTGTTTCACTCAAAAAAAACTCTTGTTAAAACACCAGAATTCCTGTTCAATACATATGCTTTTTTTATAAGTGAGATTTAAATATTTTAACAACAATTTAAATAATTTCAGGTATTTTTTCAGAATATACTTTTTTTCCTCATCTATACAGTTTTCGATATTTTCCAAAGGTTAAACCTCTACTTCTCTTGCTGAAATATATTTGTTTTTGACATTAAGATTAGCCATACTAAAAACCTCATTGTTTAATACACCAACGTGTATTATATCAATTAATTTCTAGCGCTTTGAAGTTTCAAACTTTCAATGTGTGAGTTTAATTCTCAACTCTTGTTCTCTCTTATGATAACATTGGTGCCCGCGATCAAGCTCGATAATTTGACAGGCTTCGTGTTAGCACTTTTTTCTTTTTTTAGCTCTACCTGAGAGCCAGAACTCGCTTTAACGAGCATTTAAGTATATTGACGTTTTAGGTATAGATATAAAACAAAAAGTTTTAGTTTTAGTTTATGCATGTTTGCATAAAAATTCAAATAAATAATAATAATAATTCAAATATATATATATATATATATATTATTATTATTTCAAAATATCAAACTCATAGAAGACAATATAATATATCTCTCGTAGGTATAACATCCGCTGCGATATTTTCGAAAAGAAAATAAAAAGTTCGGATAGAGCTCTAGTTTCGAAATACTTTAAATTGTTATAGCTTACGTATTTTCAATCTAGAAGAAATTGTACGTGATATGCTGCAGGGTTATGAAAACGAAAGGCTAGTTCTTTTATTATAGTCATCACCAGAGAGTCGATCCTTCATGATTTCTCTATCAATCGAGCAAATTAGCGTCACTGATGACTAAATTGACTGATGACCGAGTACTTGAAGTGCTCGTTCAGAAAATTTTTACTTCCTGTAAAAAACCTACTCTTAATTACTGGCGTTTCGTGTGTGTTATATCTTTCACTGCAATAGACGACTTTCTTGTTCTTTTTTTTTGCATGATGTAATAATACACAAATATCTAACATGAATTGGCCTATTTCCTATATTTCTTTATAACTTTAACTATTATATAGGTATTGTTTTAATTAGTAACGTGAATTTATACAATATTGATTCTTACTAATTGATATCAATACGTACCGCGATTGAGGTGGAAAATTAATAATAAGGAGAGATTGGTAAAGGTATTATCACTGCAGAATTACTGTTACTGTTACATTACATCAGATATGTAGGTATCACTAATTTTTTCGAAAAGTATCACTAGTAGGAAAAAAAT
>JAUESI010000008.1:5951463-5962933 GCA_032275145.1 Synergus laeviventris | reverse complement strand
AAAAATTGTGCATATTGACTGAAACTCTCATATATTTCATAATCAGCACATCAAAACACATAAGTAAACGGAGTTTAAATAAAATCAGAGGGTTTCCGAACTTCATACCTAATAGTTTGTTTTCTTGACTAGCTAGGGTAAATTCCTGAATTAAAATTAAGGCGATGCAGGGTGGTGAGCTAAAGTGAAAATGATAAAGGCTACGCATGAGCATTGAGCATATACCATATAGTTTCCACGCACAAGCTATAGTGTTCCAAAGCATACGAGTATTTATATAGAAGAGCAAAATATGTATAAGAGATACGATGGTTAAAGACACGACGGGCGTATGTACCTGGCGTTACCGGTGTTATCACTTGAATTTTATTATCTAGGTCACTGGCTCATCCAGGAACCCTATATAGGAACAGCGAAGCTCTTAGTTCGCTGACAGAGCTAAAGCTCATACGTATGGCCACTTATAGACGTCAGCCAAAAAAATAAAAGTCTATACACACACACTACTCAGATTCATGCACCCCCGTTCCATTTTTATATATACCTTGTCACTCGGACCTCCTCTTCCTCCTCCTCGATCCCTTTCTAAAAGTGAATACGAAACAATGTCCGTTTCTTTTTATCATCGCGTCTCTAATGTCTCCATTAATTTTTTCCTTTTTGCGAAATAAGAATAGAAATTCATATTCCTGAGTTGATATATATATATCTTCAAGTTGTGCGTCATAAATTTCTTAGATATATGTACCTACAAAAATAAATTCAGTCTCTGCTTTAAACAATAATTTTCTATAGAAATAGTCATATTTGCACGACACAAAGAAAATAGCATTTAGGGATTCAAAATATTATAATTCAAGAGAAATTCAAATAACATAGCAATTAGCAAGAATTGGATTGGGCTTAAGTTTCAGACATTTTTTTACTCAGATGATTTCTTTTTCCCTCAAAGATTTTTCTCAGCAGCAATTAAAAATATTGTTTACAAAAACATTTCCCATACTTTCTATTACAATAAAAAAATTATTGTAAATAAAAATTTAATTATTAATAATTCAAAATAATAGTTATAAGTTAGAAAATTCTAAATAAATCAACCGAAATAAGTCATTAATAAATAAACCCGTTCATCGATTAGTAGAAATCGGGGAACGACGATTTTGAAGTCTTATAAAAACTGTCTTCATAGGGATTCTTTTGGTGATGGCTTAGACTTAGAGTTAGAGGTATATGTGTTATACTTTGAAGATTTAGCATCAGCAATGGCCTACTCTCTGGAAGGATGAGTTGCGCCTACTTTAAAATCAACTGATCAAGGATATTAGGCAATGAAGACGATGAAAGTCGGTACCTTGATAGAAATATTTCAAGGAGCGAATCAATATTGATTTATAACGCATTTCATATCGCGGAAACCCATTGTCTCGTAACTGGATAATTCATATTGTTATTTATAGGAAGGTATTTAAAACAACACATTAAGATATTATAATAATATAAGAACATCTTTATTAGTTTCTATTTTTCTTGACAGAAAATTTCCATTCTTAAACGCACGTCAAGTATTTATGAATAATAAGAGCCATATAATATATAATATATGGTATAAGGCGAGCTCAAGATAATGCCCGCATGGATGCGGCACGGTGGCACAGATACATATATGACGTATTATATGCCATGCACTATATTTTAATAAATTTAAATTTCTCCCTCTTGCTCAGTCTCATGCAGAAAATGTAAAAAAAAAATTAATTGTGCAATCTTCTCTCTTTCATTTTCCTTATTCTTGTTAGAAGTAGAAGATATTATTCAGATTATTACGGAAGAATCTTATCAAAACTTTGCGAATTTTAGTAAACTATATTTATTATTTTTTTTCAAGCTAATAATATAATTTTAATGGGACTTTCATATAACTTTAAAAGAATAAAGAATGTAAAATGGTTTCAACATTTTGATTCCATGTTGTAGAGACGTTTAACCATGATATTCATTGTTTCTCAATTACATATTAATGAACTCCGTGGTGCTACTTCAATATTTGAGGTGTATGTAATTGGATCCAACTTGCGCCGTAATACTTTCGAGAAGGTTAAGGTGGGTTCCCCAAATGGTGCGTATCGATTATTATACATATGTACGTGTACTTTCGTTCCCTCTATAAGACTTCAGAACAACTGGAATTTTATATAAAATCTTTATGTTTGGATAAATTCACAATATTTTATAAACACATTGTAAATTTTATCTAAGCAATTCACAATGATATACAATATACATAGGATAAACTCCAATCAATTCAACATGATTTCAAATTAATTTTTCTCAATTCTCTTGATTTTTAGAAAATGTATTCTCTTTGGATATATTTACAAAAGGTTGTAATTACTTTTGGCTATATGTATAAAAATTATTTTCTTAAACCATCAACCCACGTACCCCCTGATTGGTACGTAACTTTCATTAATCTGTTTTTTTCGATATACTGCAGTGATAATAAGTTATTTACCATTTGACGTTTGAGTGTAGATTAGAATTCGTGGAAATTATTATTACTTTGAAGATGCAGACAGTTTAAAAGCTGATAAATAAGGCCCCCATCCGAGTATAGCTGCGTCAAGCGCTGTTTAACTTCGTTGTTCACATAATCTGCGGCGTGAAATATAAGGATCAAAGCATGGGGCGACCAGCGCCAGCGACCAAATTTTCTGTTTTTGATCAATAAAATTTATATATGGTTAAAATTCCACTGTATCGATTAAGATCAGTCTGAAATTTATATTTTCATAATAATCAAGGGAGATATTTCAATTTCAAAGCTGAACGTAGATAAATATACACTTACGACTGTTATATGTTATTAAAAATTAATTTTTAAAATGTTAAAATAATTTCAAATTCAAATTAGTTAAAAAAATTTTATTCGTAACGCTTTAAATTCTAAATTATATATAATATATAGACGTGCGGTTGAACAATTCAAATTTGAAATCAAACCACTTTTAGTATATATTAATCTGGAATATATATAATAAACTTAAAATATAATTTTATAATACTTTTGACGCTTTTGAAAGCTTTTGACGCGCATCAAAGCAATTCGAAACCTGCTATTAAAATGTCTTACATTTATTTGAAAATCAATTTCCAAGTAATAAAGTCATAAATTTACTCTGAATCTGGAATAATTTACTTTTACAGGTCTGCTTCATCTTCATGTAACTTACCACTTTCTGGACTTCAGAGCTTATTCTCCGAATCAAAATTATTGACAATTGATACAAGTATAGATCATGTCTGAAGGATAAGAGAATATCAAAGGTAAGTTACTTATTTCATTAAATATACTATCTTATTATTTAAAATTGTTTTCTAAATAATCGATGAAAAATATTCATTTGTATCTATTACTTTTATTCGAAAGCAAGCATTAGATATTTTTTTGACAGTACGTGTATATAGTAGCTTATGTTGATTTTGGATGTGTGGAACAGAGAATACATAATTAAATGCGAAAGTCATTACACAAGATCAGATTCCAGATGTGACATTTGTCAATCAAGCATAATGGTGTGTTTATCAATCTGCGACTACTGAATAATATAACACGTACCGCGGATATAATATATAGTGACGTACAAGATCCACGTAATAAAGTAATCTCTTCTCTGCTCACTAATGCAATGATATATGGGGTTGTTATATTAATCCGAGGCTAACAGATCAACTTTATTGTCAGCTTCAGTGGCTCGCGTAACTTGCACATCTCCAGAGTCAATTAAATTAAGCACTGTAACTTTAATTGTTAATGTACATAATATATAATTATATACCTATTATATATTTATATATATATATAATATAGTAATATTTTCTCGAAATGTATATGTACAAGTATAACCATAAGAAAAAGCAATAATAAGAGTTCAGTTAGGCTTCAATACATTTTGAACGTGCACGTTCAAAAGAGTGAAAGAAATAGAAAGAGCAAATTTTGATGTCAATCTAGCGATTATGTAGTTTGTTACTGACAGCCTTTGAAATTGAGTGTTTGTCAACATTTACCAAGAATGAAAAAATTAGATAAAAATATAGTGATAAAATTCCTTTAGATCCAGTCTATGGAGAAAATGCTGCTTCTTTATTTACGACCGTGAAAACTTAACTGAGCTGTTGAGTTTAAATATAGATGAACGAGCATTTCCGATGATGAAAACTCTGGATCACCAAAAACTGCAACAACGGATGAAATGATCGACTACTTTCATGAAATCGTTATAAACGATCGTATATAGGTACTCTCCAGATTTGGCCCAGTGTAGTTTTTTTCTGCTTCCATAATTTATTTTTAAAAAAATGGCTAAGAAGTAGGAAATTTTTGTTGGATGCTGAAGCAATAAAGTACCATTTGGATAAAAAACAGATTTTTTTCTCAGTCAGGTCGGAAACTTTTCAATCTTTTCTCGTATTTGATAGGTATAACATATGTATGCGTAAAGTTTTTTTCCGATGCGTAATCCCCTAACTACACATGCATTTTTTTAACCGAAAAGAGTGCTTGGTTTTGCAATATACCTTTATTAGGGAATGAGGTAAGAATAAAAAGATAAAAAGAAAAAATAGGAAAGCCCAATAATATTGAGAAATTTTTCTCCATAATATATACAACAAAAACAGGCTTCACAGCACAAAATTTTCAAAAAAAAACAGGGGATATAGGGTGATTTTTTCACAAAAATAGGCCAAAATATTATTCTTTTAAATAAAATGAATAGATGCTGTATTGAATCCAGATTGCCACGTTAAAAAAAAATTATTTTCAACCAAAAATAGTTTCATCAGAATTTCATTTACAATAAAATAAAAATATTTTTCAACAAACTATAGTTGAATTTTGAACCAAAGTTTTAATAGTTGAATAATTAAAAAATACTTAAAAACTTCTTAAATTAAAACATATTAGTTTTTCAAACTAAAGCAATCAGAAGGGGAAACCAAATTCTCCAAAATTGAATTGTTCCTTAATTTGTTGATGGATGTTGGACTGGGAATATAACAAGTTAGTATATGATGATCTTTTTCAGGAATTGGTACTCGCTTTTGAAGACGTGGGTTATAAAAAAAAAAGAGGATTGATTCGTCACCACGCGTCACGCGGGGGTGGTGGGTCTATGGGGGGCACCGCCCCAACGGCCCCCCAGTACTAATCCATCAGGGAATTGTCGAAACGGTGCAATTCTAGCTCGTTCGAAAACTTCACCGCTTCCGGTACCAGCGGTCAAACAAATGAAGAGTCCATCCAGTATCATGAGGCAATCCAGCCTCACCAAACTTGGTTCTATGATCAATACTGCCGTAAACAAAAGGGTTGGTAAGTAAAAGGACTTGTGTCTCCACTTGAAAAAGTGGACATTACCAATATCACTTGGGTATCACTTTGGATATCACCAAAAAACTAATATCTTTGATATCACATATTACGAAAGCTTTTTTCAAGAAAGAACAGGATCTTTCAATCATTAATGGAACCCACATATATATATATATATATATATATATATATATACTATTTGTATGTGGTTTTTCATAGAGGAAGGATTAACAATTTTTTCCAATATTAAAAAATATATATTTTTTTTTTTCTTGAAACATTGATTCTTTTTTTATCCTTGCATCAACTTTGAATTATGCCAGTGATGCGAACAAATTTTTACTATAACTTTCGTTAAAAAACGGTCACACACACAAACAATTATTGCCAATTTCTATAATACATACTTCAATAACTTTAAATACCCTTAAATTTCAACCAAATCCAGAATTTGCCTACGTCAAAAACTTTTAGGAAATTGATTTCGTTTGCTGGATCAAAATTACAGATTTTCAGTCAATGCAGTTAAGTTTCATGTCCGTTCATGTCTGGCGCCTGAATGTTCGTAATCCAATATACACTTACGTATGTAGGGATGCCATTGCACTGGCCCACGTGTAGAACTGAAAGAGATAGTTTAGGGTGAATCGTCTAATTCGTCTAGTTCAATAGTCTCTCTTGATAAATATTTAAACAAATTAAGATAGGAGATCTAATTCCTAGAAGTAAAGGATTAATCCCAAAAAATTTTTTATTTTAAACTAGGCATTTTCAACATATAGAACTTTATAATGATAAATTAACATTTAAAAATTAAAACGTTTAAAATCAACGAATTAAAAATTGAACTAATTTATTATTATTTATTTTACACCCTACATTTATTATTTTTCTCTCATCAATTCACGCCCTTTAAACTGAAATAAAGTTGTAATCAAAATATTTTTGCTAGTTCTGAGTGAATGTCATGAGTGAAAGCTATTTCCTCAATCAATCAGTCGGTCCGTTTCATTTAAGGATGAACATGCGAACAAATAGTCGAGCACGTAATAAAATAACGCCACGGATTTCGGCGACTAGAAATCGCGTTTTAAACAATAATAATAACAACAACCCCACAACACTTGTTGCTAGTAATCCCTACGATGACGAGTATCGAAGCTATTGCCGTATGTATACATTTTTTGCATCTTAGGATGCCCAACTTCCATTTTTCAAATTTTCTTAACGGACATTCCTCCCGTCTTCTTTATTCTGACAAAATATCTAAACTTTGGCTGAAATAAAACGATAAGTGAGTTACAATTAACATTTCACATCATCATATATCGGAATAAAAGTGAGTCGGAAATTCTGGATAGAATTCCACCATTTGTTAGAATATATCATTTGACGAAAGCTTATCATTTTATTGGAACCAGAATCTCATTTCACCAAATATTTCTTTGTAAATGTTATATTTTCATTTAATTAAAAATGATGATTCTTATAATCTCAGTGCGCGAATGAGATAAATGGAATATAATGTGAATTAGTGGGGACCTGTTTTCGGATTAATCCAATCTCTCGGTCATTTTCATAACAATTCTCCATCTGAGTGTGTAGATGACTTGAAACTTTGGATATTGATTAGTAAGATTGTTTAGCAAAGAGCCTCTAATTTTCGCTCGTACTGTCGCATCTATTATCTCGGATCATAAGGCCATTCGGTGATTAGTTTCTTCCTGAACTTCATCTAAAACTCCCCTGTGAAGAAAAAAATTAGTCATTCGTATGCATATCGATTTGTATTGTATGTGAGTCTTCGGGGTTCCGGTGCTTGTCTTATCATTCCTTTGGCAAATCTTTATTTGCCAAGGGCCTGTCGACAGGTCGAAATGAAATTTCGACCACGTACGTGTTTACTTCTCTTTCAAAAGGTGACCGTGCTTCGCATACAAAAGATTTCATGTTTAGTAACGACTCCTGTGATATGGACAACACCTAAATTACTCTCGAAATTTCCTTCAGTCCATTTATTTATCGATTTTTTCTATACAATAACATTTTTTCCATTAGGCAAAAGTATGTTTTCACGAACATAAACTTTTTCAAAAATGCAGTTAAAACTTTGTGACATTCTGATTTTGAAAAAGGATAGGTAATCCTTTTTTTAAGTTTTAGTTGAATTTAAAAATTACATAATTGGAAATATGGAGAACATATCTCCGGGAAAACGAACCCCGAAGTACCTCACTCACCTCATGAGAGAGGAACCATTATTTTCATCCCTCGAGGAATTGTACGAGAAACTTGCGGAACTTTTAGGTAGGCTCATCGAAAAAATTCAAGAACATTATTAGCACTTTGTTGATTTTGAAATAATTGAAGCAGAAAATTAATATCATTTCGAAGAGGAAAGTTCATTTTCCTTTCACGTTTTTCTACTCTCGTATATTCAACAATGTTAGTTTTAATATTCTTTGAGATATTTTTAAAAAACTCTAAAATCTTTGAAAATCCTTGAGAGCATGTGGTAATTACCACAAGAGCAAATTTAGTTTCGCCAACTTGATGTCCGCAATAATAAATATTTTTCCCTAAAACCTGCTGAAACTTACCATTTATCTTCATTTCGTATAGATCTGAGGTAAATAGTTATAAATAAATGGCCTAGTTTTAGTGAAAAATATTTTTTATTATATCTATTAATTTTTTTAAATCTCTTTAACTATTTTTAAATATCATGAAATCTATTAAAATTTTCTTGAAATACATTATATATCATTCTTTTATAATGAATTTTGAACTCTTTATAAATTTTCAATACATTACTTAATTTTTTCAAATTGAACTAAATATTAGTAGATTTGATCTATTTTTGATGCATTTCTGAAAAAAATACCTTCACATTTTCAGTAAGAGCTACACGTCATGTATTGATTCATATTGTTTAACAGAGATGATTTTTATCCCAGGCTCATTTTGTCTATGAAAAACTCGCAAGGACTTACCTGTTTTATTTTATTTTTTTATCGAAATAGTATATTTTAATGATTTGAGCCATTAAATAATTTATTTTTTGCAAATGAATATAGGTCCAGTCGAATGGAATTCAATTCTTTCTTTGGTAAAATTTGTTCTTATGACCTTAACATCCTTAAGGTTGTTGAATCTAATAACAGATCCTGAAAAATTCGAAAACTGGAATTTGAATTTTGGCGCAATATACTTAAGCGACACCTGGTGGTAGTTGAAAGTACTAACGTTAGTTACAACCGCGGCCAAAATGGCGTCGGAAAACGAAAACCAGCAGTAGCAGCAAGGAACGAGAAAAACTGCGGTTGACGTCACGCAAAAAGTAGTTTTGTGCTGTGGTGGTTATGCACAATAGAGTTCTTCGCGACAACAGAAAAAAGCGCGTGCGGATTTAATCAGTGTGTTTCAGTGAATATGTGACAAAGCGAAACGCGTATGACTCGACCTTACCTCTCTCTCGTTTCCTCGTGCAGCCGGCTGCCCTCCGCTGGAGCGAGGCTTTAAGCCCCTACGAATTCTCCATTCTCCAAAAACTTGCTTATTGAGAAAAGCAGTTTCGAAAATCCGCCCGCGCCCGTCTTTAGCATTTCTTTCACGTCTAGCGTCCGAGATGGCCGGTAAGTAGGAGTCCGGGGCCTAGCTTAGCTCACCAGACTCTCGATTCCACTTTCCGTCAGACGAAAAATTTCCGCGCCAGGTGTCGTTCTCTCGCTTTCTCTTTCTCTCGTAAAAGCAGTCTTTTCCAGTCTCTCAGCTTCCTTTTTTTCACTCATCTCCAACCACTTTTCCTAGTCCAGAATCCCAATCTTAATCTGAAATTCGAATCTGAAGCTCAACTACTGCGGCACAGCGAACCTTGACCCAATTTTACGCACGAATGTCCATCCTCTAACGGACCTCACGTTAGCACAACGCTTCCGGATACTCCAATTCTGCATCCTCGCCAAACGGCGCCACTACGACGTAGACGCAATTCCTGCATAGTGCCATACTCACATTGCCGGATCAAATAACTTTTTCTCCTCTCCCAGCCCCCATTTTTAGTTCTAACTCATCCACCCCCGTAATACCGGGGGGGCAGATGCACCTTAAGCACCCGGCGGCGGTCTAAAGAAACGATGGATTGCGGCGAAACTTCAAGTAGGCCCAAATATTTTTCTTCTACGCAAATTGCATTATCACACTGCTCTCCTCTCCTGAAATCCTGCTGCCTGAATTGATGCCTAGCCTTTGTCTTTCGCACTCTCTCTGACTACACTATTTCTAGGGTGTCCAGACGTCCGTATTTGTAATATGTATTAACAACTATTTTATCATTTAATTAAAATTTTAAGATCCAAATTATATTTTTATTGATAAAATCGTACTTTTTTTTAAAAAAAAAACGCAGGTCAAGTTAGGATGGGAAGTTGGGGGAACGTCCGTATTTTTTGGTCTTACCATCTGGACACCCTAACGCTATTCCATATTAATTATCAATACTTACGCAGTGTAGTTTACAAAAAAGCACGATCTGGGTTGGTTGTTTCACAAATAAAATGTTATTTTGTCCCGAGTTGTATGAACAAAAGTTCAGGTTTTGAGAGATGGAATGTGTCTAGTTTCTGGAGCATTTTAAAAATTGATTTAGTACCACTTATGTTTAATTTTGGAGTAATGAGAATTTATATAGATAGTAACACTCCAAAGATAAATTGAAAATATTTGAAGTACAACATAATGTAGTTAATTTTTGATTCTTAAGTAATTATCATAATAAATTCTCAAAGCTCAGAAGAAAAGCAAAATATAAGTGATGCTTATTTATTTTTTGTAAGTTAACAAATTTGTATTTTTGTATGGTATAATAACGACATTAACCAAGTAAATTTTAAGAGCTTTTAAGGGTATTGAATCCAAGTTCTAATCTCCCATTTATACTTCATAAATATTATAATTAGAATATTTGTGCGCTACTCATTTTTTAAATAGAAGTGCAAAAATTACTAAAAATAAAACAGTTTTTCGTTCTACAGCTACAGCGAATTCTAATCATTATTGAGTAAAATGAAAAGATTTTAGATTCGAACTTGAATCAGAAAAGAACTTTTAAAAACGCACATGAATATTTCCACTTAAAAAAAATTTATCGAGTCTTTTTACTAGAATTTTTGCTCATACACGGAATCGTTTACAAAAAAAATTAGCTTCTTGCAAATAATTTCTCAGCTTGAGTAAAAAAAATGCTGAATATTTTCCTGAGTTATTTGCACCATGGCTTTGTAAATTTTGCATTCTATTTTACACTTCAAAGAGAGTTGGAAATTTCAAGCAAAGTTCTATTTTGCGATCTTTCTTTTTCTAATTCACATTTTTCTTTTACTGGTATGGACTGCAAGATAAATCACATGGGTTTTACGTATCTAAGATTAACTACTGAAAAACTTCTTTTGTAATGTTTTTTAAGAATTTTTGTCGTGGAAAGCAGATCTAATTCTCATCATAATGTCGAAAGATTCTGTTGACCCTTGTTTTTAAAATTATAAGTTCTCCTTTTCTGTACATAATACACCAGAGTAAATTCATATTCTAATAAATTATTTACCTACCTTAACTTTAAGAAAAACTTGTTTTATTATTTTTGTATGGTAAAATCGTTACGGCTGAGGATTGGAAGTTTAGTAATAATGTTCCACCATCAATTTACACAGTGTATGGACCACCCTCGTTTCCCCTCATGCTAATACATTTTTTTTTCTTATTTGATTTCAGGTAATGGTGATATCCAATGGTGCTTCTCTCAGGTGAAGGGAACTTTAGAGGACGATGTCACCGAAGGTAACTACAATCTTCTTCATTTACGTACATTAAACAAACCTGAGAGCTGTTAATACGACTTTATTAAATACCTTAATATAATGAATGTGTGTCTTACATCTCATTTTAGATGTTTAATAATCTGTCTTCTTACACTTACAGCTGACATTATTTCGTGCGTCGAATTTAACCACGATGGTGACCTTCTTGCAACGGGAGACAAGGGCGGTCGAGTAGTTATTTTTCAGAGGGACCCAATTGTGAGTTGTATACTAATAATGT
>JAUESI010000008.1:5902974-5941425 GCA_032275145.1 Synergus laeviventris | reverse complement strand
TTTGACCCTCCAGAGATTAGCAGTTTGACTATCTAGAAGGCTGTCCTATAGTTTACCCTCAAATATGATCAGTCTGATCCTCTAGATAATCAGATTGACCCTCAATTTTTCTCCGTGTTGGAAGTAAATATAGAGATAGAAATCTTCTCACGTTCTATCTTCTTTTATCTCTAAGATAGAAAGGGATAAAGATGGTTTATCCTTTCCTATCTCTCGCCTATTCCCGCGAGAGAAAAATGGAGGGTCAAAATTTAGAGGGTCAAAATGACCCTCTAGATAGTCAGACCATCCCTCTACTTTCTTTTTTAAATAATCAATTTGATTCTCGTTTTATATTTAGTTTGACAATTCGAGATGATCATGTGGATCCTCTCAGATAATCAAGACGATTATCTGGGATAAGCGAGCCGACCTTCTCGTGTGATAATCCAATCGATCCTCTGAGATAATCGAATCGATCCTCTGCGAAAGTCTGTGATCACATTAATGGTATGGCAGCATGGCGGACAATACTGTACAGTTCCCGTTAATTTTCACAAAGGACGCGATCATCAACGAACGACTCGTGGTGTTTAATGCGATTTTCTCAGATTTTCTAAATTTCTGTGATCTGTGGTGATACGACTTACGCACAGGTGCCTATATGGACATTACAGTCATATGTCACATTACATTAAATTGATGGAAAGCTGCTGGCACAGCAAAAAGGTAAATCATCCAAATATTTGAATAAGGTTATGTTTGATTATCGGGCACACTGGATGTAACATTTTTTATCTGATCAAGTTCTAAAGTTTTTCATGTATCATATTCTAGACTTTAGCAAACTTCGATTACGAAATTGACCGTCGAAGGAAAATCGTTTCTAATCGCGGAGACACACTTCAGCCATTAATTGTCGCTGTTGGTATACTTGATGGACGGACCTTTACAAGCTCTCGATGTTTGTTTAAAATTGTATCAAGCTCTCAGCGTCGAGTATATTTAATTATTTAATTTTTCGTAATATATTATAAATATCAGGTAATAAAAGTATTTATTTATAATTAGATTTTTCATACTTTGACCCATATACTCATTATCAAATCTGATCTGTTTTAACAGAAATGTTGTATCTCGCAATTTTTTTATGAAAGTTGTATTTCAGCATATTAAATGTTTGAGATACAACTTTTATAAAAATATTTTCGAGATACAACAGTTCTGTTAGGAAAAGTCGATAATTCGAGATTATCGAGTTGTGACCATCTAAGATAAGCAAGTCGACCGCCTGAGATGGTCAAGTCGACTCTCTCAGATAATCGAGCAGATCGCCTGGGATAGTCGCGTGGACCCTCTGAGATAAGCAAGTCGACTCCCTGAGATGATCAAGTTTACCCTCTGGGTTATAATCGAGTCGAGCCTCTGAGATGATCGAATCGACTCTCTTATTTTATCTAGAGATCTATCTAGAGATTAGCAGTTTAATTATCTAGAAGGCTGTCCTATAAGCAGTTTACCCTCCAATATGATCAGTCTGATTCTTGAGATAATCAGATTGACTCTCCATTTTTCTCCATGTATACTTTTCTGATATTTTATTTCAGTATTTCACGTATTTATAGTAATACTGCTTTACAGCACCGATGAAGAAATGTGAACTAAAGTTTTGAAAGTTCTAGATAAATCTGCTTTATACCTGCTATTTTAAATTAGACGAGGCGAAAAAAAAACAGGTCTAACCAAACGTCAAGATGAGGTCGGGTTTAACTGAATTATATTTTTCGGAAATTAGTAAACATGACCTTATTAGTTTATATAATTTATTAATCGTTAATTGAATACAGTTTTACCAGCTTATCTATTACAATAATTTTTCAATTTATTACAGCTTTCCGAAAAAGACATAAATCCCTTTCCCGGATATGCGTCAATACTTCATAGTTCCTGCTTCCGATGAGGAAATTATGTGAGTAAAAGGCCGTCACAAGTCTTTAGTATTTTCCTTCAGTAAAACGTTTCGCCGATTCTTGTTCTCGTAAAACAAATTTAGACGCAGCATTGTCACGTTCTCGGCTGCATTATTTATTTTCTTTGCTTCCGTTTAGAAACCAATGTGGGATTTTTTAATCTTTCGTGTCTCAAATCCTACCCATTCATTTTGTAGAGAAAACCCTTGGTTTCGCGGTTAAGTTAAGCAGAGGGCTCAAGCTTTAATTAAAGAATAAAGAAATAAACATCCAAATTGATTGAGAAATAGACCTTTGAAACTTTCTGATACAAAAATACTCCACTTTTCTTCACTGTATGATTTTCAAATGTAGTGCGCAGTTCGAACGATTGTAAATAACATTCTTTGTTTATTTGGAATCATGCTTCTTCCATTTCTGCTATTAGTTTATTATTCTGCGATTCTTAGGAACCTTCAAAATTAATTGATAGTCCCGAATTTCATTAATTTCATTCATCTTGAAGTTTAGACAGATTTCGCATTTGCATGCGGATGCATAACTTTTCATAACACGTAACGAGAGAGAATTTTCTAGAAATTAATAAACTCAAATATAGTTGGTCCCATTCGTACCGAGAAGTAACATATAGGATTCACGAGAAGTTTAGGAATGTTTGCAATACTCGTTTTTCAATCCTTCTTTCCTGGACAGACTCATCTCTATCACTTTTCTGCTTTCATCACTCGAGAGTCGTCAATTGTCTGGCACTTGCATTCCCCTTAAATTTCTCCTCGAAACCGCAGCTTTCAGAGGATGCAACTGATAATTTTGACGCATTAAGAAACTAATTTTTTTTTAAGTATGTGTATTGTTAGTAGCTTCGCACATGGGAAAATAAAATGTATTTTTATTCCCTTAGATTCAAATTTGGAACCTTTTTATCCATACTTTTTATTCTTTTCGTATTATGATTATAACAACTCTTATTTTATGCCAAGATTTCACCATCAAACAAATTTTCTCCAGTAACCCTCAGTAATTATTTACAATTTATTCCGAAGTAAAATGTTTCGAGGATTTTAAAGAATATTACTTCAGGGAACAACTTTGGAAACTTGTTACGCGGCACTTTTAGGTTTAACGATCCTTTATTTGGACTGTAATTTTCGTTGCTAAATAATAGGTAGCTTTCTTAAATTGTCTCTCTTAAGGTTTGAAGCATAGTAATCAGCGGAAGACTCTTGAGTTTATAGTTTGCTCGTACTTTGCCTGACGATATTGAAAATAAAAAATACCAAAATATCGTTAATTTACGCACGACATGAAGATTTTCAAATCTTCCACAAATTAGATGAAATTATTTTTCTCTCAATAAATTATTTAGTGGAATATTACATTGTATATCGAGTAAAAAAATCGGAAAGTTAACAAAATTTGAAAGCCAAAAGTTCGGAAACCCAAAAATTGCATCGGCAGAAGTACCAACCTTAAAACGATACGTGAAATATAGAGAATTGTGAGTGAAGCAGCTTTCATTATTGTGAAAAAATGTATTAAAAAAATTTCTTGTATTAATGAAGCATTGCTTTTTGGTGAACTTTGCACCAAGGAAATCAAACGTTGAGAAGTGGTTTGCTAAATTTAAACGATCGCGAGGCTTAAGAGAAATCGTACTATAAAAATGGTATCGGAAAATTGTATGACCGCTATATATAATCGTTGTATCGCCCTCGAAGGTAACTATATATATATATTGAATAATAAAATCGAATTTTTCCAAAAAAATGTTATCATTGACTGAATTTCGGAAATTGTTACGATGTCGTTGAACGAGGTGAGATAGGGTTGAAAAACCAAAGAAAAGAACCCTTCTTCAAATGAAAAATGAATAAAATCCGCTTTGTATTATAACCTTAAAATTAAGCGTGTTTAATCTCAGAAAATGCTTTTTATTCGAGATGGAAAATCCTCCTTGACTAAATTTAGATCTCGCATGAATAAGGATTATCAGATCGGATGTTTCAAGAATTAAGTCTTATCCAGCCGGAAGAACTCCCTCGACAAATCTTGGTTTTGGTCAGGCTACTGTATGATATGATCCAAGCGTTGATGCAAGGCATGAATTGGAAATCTGTTTCGAGAGGAAGAGGGTCGTAGACTCTTAGACAAAAAAAATCAAGACACAGGATGTGGTTGTAGTACTACAGTGATGGGGCTGAATTTGAAAATTCAGGTCTACAGGACCCTCTATCCCCTTGCCTCCTGCCTCCCTACAACTTCCAGTTCTCGGCAAGTGTCCTTCCTGCTTGGGGTGAGAAATATGTCCATGATGCGACTGATGTGAGGACAGAAATGTGATGGAATATATGTTGTGACAGTTATGCGCTGTCATCGAATGCATTATTCGAAACACATGTTGCGCACCTTCGAGTTAGAAAGTGTTGTTACGATTCTCATATTCGTAGGATTGTTGTTTCATGTAGGCTAGGATTAAGAAAATTTATCGATTTCCGGCTTTTTCTGAGGACTTGTAAGTGTACCATGATTTGCAGATGGTTCACCTTTTTCCTCTGCTCATGTGCATGTAAGTAATCAAAGAGGAGATGTTTGCTTCATAAATAATATCAATATAAAAACAATTCAAGTTATTCTTGAAAAAATATCCAAAACATTTTCAACTAAGAACCATCCTCAATCATTTGAAGTACCTTGAAAGAAGAAAAGTTTCCGATAATACAATTTCCGTATTTTAATCCAGAAGGCCCTATACTTAAAGTAAAAAGTCCGGAAGAGGATGCTCCAATCATCTTCCGACCTGATATCTGGAGCAAAACAGTTGGTTCTTCTTTTTTCTCGCATCTTTAGCTTTTTCCGTTAGCTCTCAATTTTACGGAAAGGTGCCGACTTCTGAACGGTGAACTTTCAATTTGGAACTCGACCTTTACTCCCTAATAATTTCGTTGGCACTCGTCCAGAAAATTTCAGGAAAAGAACTTGGTTCACAGCGAAGACACTTTCACCCTGGGAAGTGAAGCATATCTTTAACAATTATATTCTTCAATGAATTGGATGTTCTTCTCTATTCTTGTAAAATTTTTCAGATTCTTTTTAATTTAAATAAAATCTCAATCCGTATAGCTAATTTTTTTTAATTCACTCTTAACGGAAGAAACCGTTGTCAGAGTCTCTGAGAAACAAAGCCCTTTTCAATTTTCAGTTCTTATTTAAATTTGGAAATAGCACGGGCTGAATTCAAAATGAAATTGGTGTACCCTAAGACGTTTTTGGATTCTAATTCTAAGTCCTCTTCTCACGAGTAACCTATTAGATCCACACGGCACGCACGCACGATCACCGGTTGTTGACCGTCTTCATCGTGGTTATTGTCACCGAGGAGGTTGATGATGGTCGGCAAACCCAAGTCGAACAGTCACATCTCCGTGCGTGGTTTCCGGTCACCATTTCCTCCCATCGTTAATGATCTGACAAGTATTGCCATCTTGGCTCAGGTGGATGCCACATGCACGTTAGAAATTTAGAAAATAATGGGCAATCGGCCAGATGTAAACCAAAAATATAAAGATCCAGATTTGGAGAGCATTGATATGAGAAAGTTACGAAGTCCGTGGGAGAAAATGCTGGTATTGATTTTGAGGCCAGGAAGTCATTTTACGCTTCGTCACCTTCTGATCTTCGGGCCCTCACTTTTCCTTTTCAAGAATAAGGCGCCGACAATTGAATTTCTCAGTTTTTTATATTAAGGGACAATGATCCTGTAAAACTTGAAGATGGAAATAGAGATATTAGGGTTGAACATTAGAAGATAATAGAAATTTTCGTGGAAAGTACATCAGAATATATGATCTGCCTAAACTCGTGTTTGCCTAACTATATTATGACAACTCTGAAAGCTTCTCATGTAGGTTTTAAGATGCGCCATTTCGGTACCTGGAATCGCTGTTTAGTCTGTTCTTCTCCCCTGCGAAGGCGTCCTATACTAGTCTTCAAAGGAAAATATTTCGATTCACGAGAGTTAATAATAGCTGCGCCCACATTTGCACAACAGAAGCACATGCTACCCAAAGCTAAGACTGCTGCTTACAGTATACGATAATCCTATCGTCTTTCTTAAATTTTAAAGAAGATAAATCTAAATGAAAATTAATTTGAACAAATAGCAATTAATGCTATCGTAAAATCGAAGAAGCTCTTAGCAACTAAATAGCTATAAAAATGCGAATCAGATTGCTCGTGACATTTGATCCATGCCCTATATTTATCGGAAAAATCAGAGACGTGCACCTGCACCTGCAAACAGAAGCTTCGGCAACATCGTAGGGGGGCAGGTGAGGAAAGGGCACTCGTAATTATCTCTTCACGCTTCTCGCCTTTTTAGGAACACACCTGCAGCTAACGAAATAGAACTGTGCAGAAATGGTTTTATACACGTATGCTATTAAATGCAAGAAACTCGCAGGAGGAGCAGTTTTTTAAACTGAACAAAACGTTAAATATGCTTTCCAAGAAAAACAAAATAAATTATTGAAATGCGCATTAAATGCACGCAACATAACGTTTAAGTAGACATTTTTGCAGGAACATTGTACACTGATTTTTTGTTTGTTTTTTATTTTAATCAAGATTTATAGTCTGTAGGGACAAAATCCTTGGCATTCGGAAGTACAAGCTATTTGGAAGAGACAGAAAGACTTTTAATAAATTGTTTTCAGCTAATATGAGGTCGCATACATAAATTGGACATCGTATATAATCTTTGTGTGCATAATAATGTCAAAATTTTGTGTATTATTGGAGGACTTGGCAAATTCGAACTGCTCTACATAAATTGAGATCCTGAATTATTTTGTTGTTCGGAAAGATGTAGAGCCACTTATGTGAAGAGTTTACGATTGAGAATCAACGATTCCACGACAGAGTTGCAAATCTTACAGAGCAGCGAGGATGCGTATGTTTATTATCATTCAAGAGGGAGAAAGAGGGGCTCGTTCCTTGGAATATGGCCACGTCCTCCTCTCTTTAGAGTACATGCACTTCGCGTTGCAATGTTCGTTGCGCGAACTTCATAAGTTTTACGATCTTTGCAGAAGTAATGCTGATGTATAATAGAAGCCATTCCGAATTTCCTGTCATATAGAATTATTGACGAAAGATAAAATGGTAGAACAATATTTCTCCATAATGATATACAAATGATTTATGCTCAGCTCAATTTATGCTGAAATTCGGATCTCCAACGAGATGAACGTAAATCAAAGTGAAGTATACGGTGTTATCATTTGTATGACTGAATTCGCTATAAATAATTCGCCATGACGCAGGTAAATTTATAATCTCGGAAATGTTACATATTAGAGATAGAGATTCTCCACAAACCTATAATTTTTTACCATTACAGGGGAAAATTACTCAAGAAAATTTCAATTACTTTCCATTTGAAATTAATTTCTGGCACCCCTTGAGATATTTTGTATTGGAATAATATCGTGTGAACTCTATTACAAGGCCGAACTCATGAGTTTCTTTGAGCCTTTTTTAGAAGAAGGAATTTTCTAAATTCGGGTAAAAAAAGAATCTGTGAATGCCTCGTTGGAGTTGAAAAGCTCCGACTATTTCACACCAATAGTAAAAAGAGGGGGTCTTTTAAAGGATCTTCCATTCACGACTAAAAATCCTTTTCTTGTACTAAGCAGGTGTTCTGTAATACGAATACGTGTGTATAATACGTTATAGGTGGAAGAAATATAAGCTAGAATTATGATGATAATTTTAATGGAATATAGAATGACTTGGATTGTGAATGAAAATACATGCAATCACTTACATTTTTTTTTTACTTATCATTTTTTTTGAAGCTAACTAACTTTAGTTGTGATATTGATTGAATTCATGCAGAACACATTTTATGGTGCTAATCTTGTACAGACGCCTCTTTTGCTTTGCATTAAGTTGATCAGATAATCTACAATGATACATTTATAGACAAGTTCCAAATAAACTACATATAGCATTGTATTCAACCGATGCACACTATTTTGATTGATTGCTTGATCTTATCTATAGTATGTATACAATAAATGTCATAGATCATATATTTTAGTAAAAATGTACAATAAAATAAATTTATAGAATGAAGAAATAACGGTTCATTTTTTTATTCGATACACAGAAGATAAAATGATCATATAGTGTGTCACAAAAGTCCAGGAACGGTTGGATATTTACTTAGTAAAGATATTATTCGTCAAGGTCAAAATAAAGGTCATATTTGAATTCATCGTTGAAATTTACTCTAAAAATGACCTTGACCTCCTCGAAAAATATCCAAACTGAGGAAATATCCAGCCGTCCCGGAACTTTTGTGACATCCTGTATAATAAAAATTATATTAATGAATTCCAAGAATTTCGAAATATTTACAATGATTTCAAGACTTCAGAGTTATTTTAAAGGATCTTAAAAGTTTTTAAGAGATTGACAGAAGATTGAAATGATGTTAATTGGGCTGAAGTATCATATGTCTAAGCTGACGAAAAATAATTTTTTTTTCTTTCTAATTGATTAATTGCAATCCTTCACAAAAAAAACGTTATATAACGAAAATTATGTGTTTTATAGAAAATCACTTTTTGTGAAGGATTGCAATTTTGTTTGGCTTACTACTCATTAAAATGTTCTAAAACCTTGTTTTTAATATTCTGAGAATATATTTATCAGTGAAAATATTTAAAAAATTAATTTTTGTCAGATTAAATGGAAAATTGCACGAACAGTTTCAAAATAGCTTTAAAAAAATCCTCAAGATGTATATCCCATGAAAAATTTGGTTCCGAATGCTTTAAGGGTGAGGAAACCTATTTGGAACACACATATAACAGAAATTTAGTTTTATATATGTTTTATTGTTTTTTTTAATAATTTTTTAAAATAGTTTTTTGATAAAAAAAATTTACGTTTTGATACCTTAAAATAAACTATTCTTAGATAACTCCATACAGTTTTCCATTTTAAAAGAAAATATTGGGTTTTTATTTGTCCCGCGGGCTTATAGTATATAACAGTTCCGGAAACAGGTACCTACCTTTCTCCATAAATCTAACGCATGCCTACGCCATCCTAAAATGGATTTCGATTATGCGTGCAGAAATCCAAGTATAAAGAGGATAATTAGTCTCCCGCCACCCACATCGTCTGCAGACTCGATCAGTCAAAATGTTATATATATTGAAGTGCAAAACCAGAGAAAGAAGAAGAAAATGCATTTAGGATACTGGACGTTATATAGGTGAGAGGAAGAAAGCAGAGAAAGGAAGAGAGAGAATTGGAGACGGTCGAGAAGAAATAAGACAAATGAGAAAGGACGAACGACCAACGCAGGTCCGAGAACAGGAAGTAGATGTGTAATAGGAACCTGTTTCCACATATGTTCTTCTCTGGAACCAATAAAATATTTCCTTTTCCTCCTTGTTTTGCGGTTTGCATCTAATTAAGTTCCTAACTTGTCGCTTCAAATCATCTGGTTCACGTTTCTTTTATTTTCAGTCTTAACACATGTCTGATAAATCCAAAACCGTAAACATAGTTAAAATATTAAACATGAGCAATCCAGAACTAGAGTAATGAAAATTTATAAGCTGCGCTCAGCTAGCACCTCCACAACGTAATATCCATATTTTTTTTATGCCTGAATTTCGGGTTAATTATGGGCTAATTTTGGGCGATAATGAAAATTTTTCGGCTCTTTTATTTTTCTCAAAAAACGAAAATATAGGTGCAGGTGCTGACTGCTCGAGCAGTTAGTATCTCAAGTAAATAAAAACACAAAAATTTTTTAATTCATTCATACCTGATTTTCGGGCTATTTTCGTGTCATTGATAAAGGACTTTTTGATTATAATGAAATCAATTTATTAAATTTTAGTTCTTTAAAATTGACCATAGAACTCTAATTATCAGGACATAATAGATATGCCCTTAATGTTACCCTAATACTCTGAAGAATATAATATTTAATATTTTTAAAATTAAACTGAGTTTTCAAATAAAAGCGTGAGAAAGGTAATGAGAGACTGGTCTGCAGACTTGAGTAAATGGGCATGGGCGTGACATACATATAGGCGTGGTCTAGTTGTGGACGTGTCCTAAATATGGGTGTGGCGTATGTGCGGACTCGCCCAGGCCGAGGCCACGCCCACTGATATACAGTACTCGGGGCGGCGCCATATCCACAATTAGACCACGCCCACATATAGGCCACGTCCGTTTACTTAATATTGAAGAAGTTTCTATCATTGACCACGCTTTTATTTAAAAACTCAGGTTAATTTTAAAAATATTCAATATTATATTCTTCAGAGTATTAGGGTAACATTAAGTGCATATCTATTACGTCATGATATTCAGATAATTAGGGTTCTAGCGTCAATTTTAAGGAACTAAAATTAAACAAATTGATCACATTAAAATCAAAATATCCTTATCAATAACTCGAAAATAGCCCGAAAATCTGGTATGATTGGATTTAAAAATTGTGTGTTTTTATATACTGGAGGTGCTAGCTGCTCGAGCAGTCAGCACCTCCATCCATATTTTGGTTTTTTATGAAAAATAAAAGAGCCGAAAAATTTTTAGTACCGCCCAAAATTAGGCCATAATTATAGCCCGAACTTCAGCATAGAAGAAATATGGATATTCCGTTGTGGAGGTGCTATCTGAACGCAGTTAAATGTATATATTTCCAAAACCTGTTCAGTAATCGTAAAATCTTTTTACAAAAATTTATCTGTAATCTGTAATTTTAGCCAAATGTCAGATTACCTATACTATTTATTACTATTATTAGATTTTTCTACGTCAAATAGAAATTCCTTAAAAATTCACTTATGAAAGAAAATAAAGATTAGCGTAGAAATATGATATCCCTAATTCTTCGATCTTTCGTAAACGAATATAGGTCCATATCTTATGTCACATGGGACAAGTCTCTCTGCGGCATGTCTCATCTGCGGCATGTCACAACTGCGGCATCTCAACCTAGCGGCTTGTCTCCCGCGCGTCATTTCTCACAATGAAATTGACACTTTTGCGGCATCCCACACCTGCGGCAAATCTCTCCAGTGACATCTCTCATCCCGGAAAAATTTTTAAGTTTACATCAAGCAGCAGTTTTGCCATCTTTACAATTACTTAGGACATTTTTTTGGATGAGAGATGCCGCTTGGGAGACTTGCCGCAGTTTTGTCACTTTGATGTGGACTGAAAAGATTTGTTTCAGGTGAGAGTTGGCGCTACTGGGTGGACTTGATGCGAATGAGAGATGCCGCAGAGGCGACAATCAGTTCTGGGAGACTTGTCGCAATTTTTCCACTTCGATGTAGACTTAAAAATTTTTCAGGGATGAGAGGTGTCACTGAAGAGACTTTCCGCGGGTGTGAGATGCCGCAAAAGTGTCAATTTCATTGTGAGAAATGACGCGCGGGAGACAAGCCGCTAGGCAGAGATGCCGTAGTTGTGACATGCCGCAGATGAGACATACCGCAGAGAGCTACTTACTCCATGTGACATGATATGGGCCCTGCGAATACAAAAAAGTAGCCGGGAAAAATTGTATTCAAGTGCATATAACATATAAAATATAGAATGAATCAAATCAAACTGAAGATTTCATAAGTTTCATAATTAAATCCTGAATTAAAATGTGGTTTCATAAATAAACAATGCAGCTTCCAAGGATTCTGATGACCTTGATAGATTTAGTCGCGAAAGGAGGGTTCAATGCAAGGATCGAAGAATCTTGGAATTATGGTACTTGGACAGGAAGGAGACTTCCACTAAGATCGGCAGGATCTGCACGTATTTATACCTATTCGTTTCGAATTTGAAATAGAAATGGAAATGCATCGATTCGGCGAAAAGGGATAAGCCTAAAAGAGTCGAATGAGAAATCTCTCTAAATTATTCGTCGTGTACGTCTATTTTGCCTATAGTTAACATTCTCCATGTTTAAATATACAGAAGGGTGACATTTTTTGCATCCTCGATTATTTACTATAGTGTATAAAAAAAAATGAATTATCCCGAGAAGACTGGAACAAATTTGGTTGCTATTATAGTTAAAAGAATGTTGATTGAATGAGACAAGCAGATTTTATATATCCAATAAATTATTATTTTGACGATCAGAAATTAATTGTAAAAGTGATGCCCTTGCACCTCCCGTACCGAAAGCTTGTTGAAATGCATCAGACGCAATCGATTCTCGACGGATACAATCGCCATCTTTATTTTCGATTGCCGAAATGAATGCCGCTAATCAATTATTCGTCGCGGACTACAGTCTTCTCGTAGACGTGAGGCATCCTTCTTCGGGATAGTCTAGAGAAGCTGAAGTGTCTCGAAATACATATTAATCGCAGGAAACAAAAATAGGTAGGAAAAATAGGTTCTACTTTATTTTAAGTATGTCGAGAACAGAATACGTATGATCAGTTTACTTAAAATTGAACCAATCGAACGTGCCAGTCGTTTTGCGATACGTGCGACATGAAAATACATGACAATGGAAGGATATAATGGCTACGATTGTCATACGAATGTCCCACTCCTGTCATTATCATCAGACGCTTTCAGAACAGGTGTCGCTTCTCTTCCTGTCTTGGCTATATATTTATGTTATTATGTATCTTCAGGAATAAACGAAACTGTTATATAAAATTGAATTTCTGTGTGTATGTATACGTATATACGTTCCGAAAAGACTTTCACACTATTGAGGCTTTTGAAAAAAAATTTTGCAAAACGTCATACATTTCTTTAATTTATGATTCGATTTCTTATAGATATTTTTAAAGTTCTTGGGAACTTTCTTAATTTTTTTCAGTTTTTTAAATCTTATTTTTTAACCCTTTCAAAAACACTTGAAGCAACTAGACAATTTTTTTTCAATCTCTCGAAATCTTTTTGCAGTCCTTAAAAAACTTGTAAGTTCACTATAGTTTCTCTAGTTTGAATGAATGACTGATTTTTTGAGACTCTCTTTTCATGACTTCATTCAGTAAAAATCCACTGAGAATCAGTGAAAATAAGTCACTGATTTTTCAGTGATTCAGGTTCAGAAAGAAAGAAATTTCCTGGCAATTCGTTAACATCACTTTAAATCTCATAATGACCCAGGATTGTCACTGCAAAAGTAGGGACTAATTTTAAGATATGTTATAAGATATTTGTCGAGAAAAGTAACAAAGTTACTGTAAAAATGATCACTAAAATATCTTATTTATAATAACATGGTTTTCTAGCAAGTTATACTAATCAACGCTGTGAGGCAATTAGTAGCAAATTTTACTCCTCCAGATTAGATGGGACGTAGTAACGGTAACTTCTCACCTCAGCAATCTGGAATAATTGGAAGATACAGCGTCATTTCCCTCAGAATGTACTTCATCATATCAGTCAGTAACTCATTTCACATAGGCAGGATAATTATATTAAATTATTGGGTGTTTTACTGAGCAATTAATACAGGTAGCAGATTATAAAAATGTAAAAATTTCTTTAATAGGTACACATATGTAATTATAGACACAGTGGTTTATGAAAAATTTTTAATTAATTCAATATTAATATACTTTTAAAAATATTTAGTATTATGGAGTTTTCAATGTTATTCTTAGAAATAAATTTCATAAAATCTCTTGAAAAAAGGTTTTGGAAAAGGTTTGGAAAAGGATGAAATGGAAAATAAGATTGAAAGCGGAAATGGGAGAAATTGATTTGAAAACAGAAATTGGAAAAGGAGAGCGAAAAATAATTTAATTAGTTAATTCAATTAATAAAGAATTAAATGGGTTATAAAATGAGATTGTAATAAAGTGATATATGGTAAAAGGGTTTGGGAAAAGGGGGTTGGAAAAGTCGCTTGACAAAAGAGGTTGTAAAAGAGGGCTAAAAAGGATGTCTGCTTAAAATTCTCGACGAGGAACCACCAGGACACTCGATATATTTGTTGAGATAAAGGTCGTTTGAGCGTCCAGAGCAACGCAGGGAGACTTGCTAACATCCTCGTATTTCCGGTGATTGTCCTTTTCCTTTGGAAGGCTCCTCCTTCTTCCTTGTCTTCTTCCGAGGAGAAGTAAAAAAAAAAGAAACAAGATGGACTTTTAGTGCTGACTGAACAGACATTGACAAATTGCAGACACGTGGACACGTATTTCTATATAAAAAAAATGTATATACTTTTCAGAAACGTTAAATAATCGTCAATTCTAAGTAATTGAACATTTTTTTAAATTCTAAATTGCATGTTTTATATTATCTATAGTTTATTTTTCACCATTTTGACTATCAAAAAAGAATTCATGAAAAAAAAGGATTCACACGAAAAGAAACAATCATGCGAAAACCGCATAATGTCTTTTGAAGAACAAAAACAATGACACGGTTTTCTTTAAAAAAAAGAACACATGTTATTACTCAAAATTAAATTGTCTAAAATCGCTAAAAAGGGTCGACTATTATGTAAATTGCTACAAAGATGAGTAATATCTCTGCCGGAAATTTAAAAATAATAATATGGCACTTCTATTTTCTACACAGCACTTCTAGAAGTCTATTTCTTCTGGAGTCTCTTCTTTCTGCGCATAGGTGGTAAGGTGTTATCATCATTATGGCAATTAGAATTAGCACAGGTCCTCATGGTCTGATTCTCTTGTGAGAACACCACCAACATAAATTACCATTCGCGACAATTTTATAACTACCAACTCTCTCCTCTCAAATTTATATCCGTCTGACACCGCAGGTCTTTTTCCTTAGCACTCTGCGGGACTCACAACTTGCTTTATTGCAATCTGTGTCTTCTTATTTCGCTCAATTCCGACAGGATATATTTTTAGCAGAATTAAAATGTCTCTGCTATAAGATTTCAGAAGGTTAAATTATTATTTTTAAAGTAGAAGGTTAATCTAATTTCTCAATTTTTTAAGCCCCTGCTCTTCTCTGTTCATACATCCTATCATAAAAAAGAATTTGCGATTATATCCAAAATAAATTCTCGCAATGTTGTACTGGTCAGAATTTATCCATGCGCTACACGTCATGAATTTTCGTTACACCTAGTACGAAACCCAGTTACTGTCACCTATTACAAATCACGTGCTGATTTATCAGTTTATGTTGATTCCCATCTTCTACATGACAGAGTCTTCTATGTCAGTAATGCACATAAAGTTACTTTGACATTTCATTTCACAGACGTTCATGCTCAAAGTAAAATTCGAATGTCATATCATGAATAGAGTGCATCAACAAAGGCGAGAGTGGCTTAACAGATTGAAGTTAGACATGGAAATTTGTATGTAGAAGTAAAAAGTCTTGTTATTGCACTTTTATTTTACGTATATAATTAGCAATCAATAACTCAAATGCTAAAGAATCCCTGCAGACTAAAGTTGCAATTATTGAAGTTTTGTATTTTCTTAATCAATTAACATGAAATCTGTTATACCTATGGTATGTATTATAATTTATTCAGGATCAGGAACAGAATCAAGACTGGTATGTCAAGTAACGATCTTTTATTAGTTCTTTTATAGATGTAGACTATTATACAGGACTTGCAAAGTTGAGTTTACAAATCTCCAGTGCTTCTCTATGATTATCTATATTGCTTCGCGAATGTTATCATATCATAGCATGCCTCATAAATTGCAGTGGGCAATTTATATCGAGAGGTCTTAATATTCCTAATGCGACCATTACCATAAAGTAGGTGTATTACTAAGTACTATCTTCCTTCCGATCGAGATTTATCCAAGCAGACGAACGCGTGTCTGTAGTAATTTGCTACTCATCATTTACATCATAAAACAAAGTAGGGATGCATCCAATTTTAGTTTTCTCGTGCGATTCATATTTTCATTCAAATAATGTTGCAAAGTTGCATTGAATATTTATTAGAGTTCAAACTCGGAGAGGATGTGCGAGTATTTATGTAGTGCAGGTGTTATAATGTTCTTTGGATATATTTAGCGGTATCTTTCCGTTGATACGTGTATTACACTTAGGATATGCTGCAGAATCACTAAAATTCCATAAAACGCCAAGAAGTTTTATAAAATTCCTTCAAACTTCAGGATTCTATAAAATCTCCTGAAATTCCTTTAATTTCGTAAAATCACTGGAGATTTCTTTTAATTACTTAAAAGCTTATGAAATCTTGTCAAATCCATTGAAATTTCTTAAATTTCTTAAAACATGTTTTAAAAAAAAGTCAAAAACAAACAAAAAAAACCCTCCCTAAAAAACGATTTCCTGAAAACACATAATTTTCCTTTAAAAATTAATAAATTGTGATACTTGCGGGACCCACAGTCGAAAGGTAATATCGAAGGGTGTTAAAAATTCGAATTTTTAAATTATTTTATCATTTATAGAATTACCACCTTTATAGAATTACATAAAACCTCATTAACTTTTGGAAAATCCCTTAAAATCCCACGAAATCTCACGAACTCTCTTATATTATCTAAAAGCTAAATTTTTGTAAAACCCCTTGAAATTCCTTAATACTATAAAATATTGTTAAATCCTTTAAAACATAATTTTTCTTAAAATACTTAGAAATTTGATAATATTCATTTAAATTCCTTAACATATTACTTAAAATTCACAAAATTCTTGAGTTTCAAATTATTTTTTAAGAAACATGCATATATACTTTTGCTTAGAATTTGAAATTGAAAAATTCCATGTAGATTCCAGATTCTATATAGTTTCCTATATAGTTTCCTACATAGTTTCCCATTTCCAAATTTTTTAAGTGGCTTTCAAAATTGTTAAATATTACCATTGTAAGATTTAAAATAAAATGTTAAGCCATGGAAGAAGGTATATTGTAAATTAATATTAAAAGAAATTTAAATTAGCTTTTCTGGGGCTTTATCATTTCTCAAGAAACAGGAATCTTATAATTAAATATATATATATATATATATATATATTACTTATATACTAAAACTTTTAACTAAATGAGAACTTTATAGTTTCCTCCTGACGTTGTAAGAAATGTTATTTATGTATATAAATTATATATTAAGAATGGTTTTTGGAAATATTTTGAATAAAGTTCTGGAAAAATTAAGCACATAAGGGACATGGAATTTTTAAACACACCTGATTTTAGTCTTGTCTTTCCTAAATTATTTATTAAATGGAGAAAAAGAAATATTCCACTTTTCCCGTGCTCGCATAACAGTCGAAAATAAATTCTCGCCTCATCCTTTTGAAATGCAGAGCTTGATAGAAGTGACCTCGAAGAAAATAGAAGATCCATTACTTATGCATTCTACAATACAGTCTTGAGTCTATGTTGGCCAGCTTGCATTGCTGCACGAGTGCTTGCTTACCCTTTGTAACGTGTACTTTATTCCTTCCAGATGCGTTAACTTCGATAGCTACTGGCGATTCGCTCGTTTAACAGCAACGGTGCCCAGAAGTCAGGGCCGAAGGGTGTCTTGAAATGAAAGAGGCACCATCAACGGTCATCCGCAAACCCAAGAAGGGAATTAAGCGAGACTCTTTCTAGAAATTGGTTTTGCACTAACTCCGTCCTAAAGAGACTGGAAATTATTAATCTTATTACTTCCATTTTTTCCACGCTGCATTACATTGTGATTTCTTAAATACTAAGTGGCAGCAACACTAATTAAATTATGTATTGGTTTTATCACAAGCTGATCAGTGTTGTTTGATAATAAGAAATTATGATAATGCTCGCTTCCTAATGATCATTTCCGATTCGCTTTAATTGTATGCTATATGGTCCTTCAACTTCTTCGTTCAATTTCCTTGGTAATTAATTAATTGGTTGGAACAGAAACTTCACTTGTCAGTGATTTTTAAATGAAAATTAGTCAAACTGAGAACAATAATCTTCAATTGTAATTACTATTGAACAATAAGAGTCCTATGTACGTCATCAACAGGTCTTTTCGAATTAAAAACAAACCAATTACTACTGGAAAATTACATTTACGTCTGATGTAACATGACGATCATTCGTGAAATAAAAATAACTTTAATGACTTTAAGCATTTGATGATTTTTTTCAACAAAATATACAACTTTTTAAATTACATCAAATTTTGAATTTATTACTGCATTTGAAACACTCCCAATATAATTTCTTGACATTGATTTAAAAAATTTCTTCTGCTTCAAAAATCCGCGAAATTACTCCGTAAAGATTGTGCTTCCTGTTTTGAAGGCCTTTTCTAGACGTGACAAATGTTTCGGCACGCGTCGCCCGACTTCTCACAGAGAGAATAAAAAAAGTCGAGGGTGGTAGATGCACAAAAACCACTCATGACGAAAAACACAAGCGGGAAGAGACGAGAGGGCTTGAGGGATATGGGGGATGGATTTCCAAATCATTTTGCAGTTTTTTCTTGGTCATGTTATATCCGGTGGTCGATGTCGTCTGAAAAGCCGTTGTAACGAGCATTTTCGACTTTTTTTAAAGGTTGTTTCCTAGTTGGAATAATTAAAAACCTTAAAATAGTACACGAGGGTGCTTATTAGAAAAGATATGATTACCCGACTTATTGCAGGCGAGACAATCATTAATAATTTAGATTTTGAAGCATCTGCGTATATATATAGCTTATGTTTCTGGAATTAATCTAGAATTGACAAGACAAGTTGCTGATTAGAACCCCCATAGTTTATACAGTAATATAATTCTACTATAGAATCAACTTATCCTTCAATGACTAAGCGATTCGGAATAATAATTTCAGTCATTATCATATGTTATTTGTTCCTCGAGACACAAGAAGTCGTCACGGAACTTATCCTTTTATAAAAAAAAGAGGTGCGATTATAAAAATAAATTCTCGCCATCTCGAAATCTAAAGCCCATTCAAGTAACATAAGATTTTTGTAACTGATCATAAGCATAAATAATTGACAAAGGCGCGTACTTTAGCGCGTGTATGCCATTCTGGTCTTTAAAAATATAAGCAGAAGTATCGGTTTTGCCGATCGCTTTCATGGGGAGAATAGCACGCGAGAAAGATAAGAAAAAAAAATTAATGCGCTGGATAGAAAGAAAGGTACGCATGATGGTTGAGAATAAATAATATTAAGATTCTCGCAAATGGTGAGAAGGGCGGTTGCGTCGATGCTCATATAGTGGGCGGAAAATAACCATAGAGCAGTACGTTGGATCATAATAAAGATCGAGATTTATCACGATCGAATCACAGATTTACGCACTTATGCAGCTGCCAGTTTTTTATTTGAGTAAATAAGGCGACCAAAAATATTTTGAACACCGGTCATTGAAAATGCTAATACATAAAATTGACAATTCGTGTTGCAAATACTTTTACTCGTATTAAAGTAGTTTTATAATGCATTTTATTCTGAATATATTGGCATTAACTAATGACACTGTTCGTATTTTAAGAAGCTTATTATTTACTTTGTGCATAAACTTGCATTTCGTAGCTTATTCTCCGTTTTTGAGATTTAAATCAATTTTTATCACCTTCATTTGTATTTTTAGAAGTGAATTCAAATGCCTGATACTCGAAAAGTTAATCAAGCGTATATATAGTATCAAAGAGAATTATTTTCTCTCTTTTGACTGAAATTGATAGTCAAGTGATAGTCAAAGAAGCTTTGCAATATTATATTTATAATTCTTTGATCTACTCTATTGAATAACACAAACATCAGTTGGTGTTTACAACTGCATATTTCTTGAAATTTGTACCGTGGAATACATTCGTGAATCACTAAATCAAGAGAAGGTGAAGTAGGTGAACCGTAAAGCTTAAAGCATAAAGCGTTCACTTCGTAGCTACAGATTAAATATAGATTTTTATGACGAGAACTGCGACCGTATAAACTGAAAACTCATACTGCTGATAATCAACGTATCATCCTGGAATATAATTGATCATACACTAGCATTTTGGGGCTAATTTTACACTGTCAAATATTTTTAGTACAAATAACTTGAGTCATGTGAGTGATGACACTTTTATTGTGAAGAAATGATACTTTATTATTTCAGATTAAACATAAATATTTTTGCATTAGGTAAGATCTGGTAAAATTTATACAAAATATGCTTTATCGTTATTCAAATAATAATAATCCTCCTTCTTCCAGGATGAATGCAATGACGCAAAATGTCATCAAAATTCAAGGTCATTTAGCATCAAACGTCATCAAAATGAAATCAATAGAATATTAATGTTTATAGAACTATTTATGACGAGTGTAAAATGATTCTATATATGGAATGTTGACGTGAGTAAAAGAATCATTTTCTCCGTATAGTTATTAATCTAAACGAATTGACCTAATTATAGTGCAGTTAAGTTCATTGCCACGATTCTCTTAATTCCCTATGCTAGACACATAGATCAAACTTGACAGATTAACAATAGAATGGATAACAGTATTTGATTTGTCTATTCATCGATGAAGCGTCAAAACGCATGTAATGAAATGCATTCATGCAAGCTACGGTATTCCCTTCCTATAGTTCGCAGTAGGAAGTTGAACAAGAAATCTGATTAAATTATAAATAAATTTTCGGGATCTGCATACTCAGCATCTGTCGTCCTTTTACGCCCTTTTTACAATCGACACGAAAAATGTCCTACTTAGAATTTAGGGTCATAGACCTCTTGTCAGATAAATATAGTGTGTCAGTAGACAGAGCAGAGTGACACCCATTATCTTAACTGGCAATCTTGATAATGCTCTCATCAAGGGTGGCCCATTGCAATAACTGTAATGCTCACTGCAGCCTCTCCTGTGTAATCTCAGCATTAGTTTCACGAGATCTTATTGGCCACTACCGGGTGTATGATGATTGTGTCTTTCTGCCAATAAGTGATGTGTTTTGATATATTCTGAGATTGAATAAACTGCGCATAAACTTACAGACCTGCCAATTACTCTCTTACATTATTAGAAACTTGTTGTATCTGCTTACGGAGTCACGCCTGAATAAAATTAATTCAAAACTCTTCCCGCAGTTCCCATCAGAATTCATGAGTAATTTGTCATTATTTGGTGTACGTGAAGACAGTGGCTTCAATCTATCTCTAGAATTCTATACACCCATGTTTGTAACAATGTATACATATATTAACACTGACCACGTGTACAGCGTTAACACGTTTAATGTAAACCACGCATGATACCCGTGCGCGTGAAAACCAAACGAGGCACGCGTATCTCTTATACGTATGTCCTATGACACGTGATTGGCACACTTGAAGGCCAAAAGTTTTCGACCCTGAGAAAAAAAATTACCTTCTGTCCTTTTCTGTTCATTACTATTGAAGAAATGTTCTAGTGCCCCCCCCTTGAATATTTAGGTATATGAAATACACACGAAACGTGATAGTCATGAATTGCAGACAATCATCTAGTAACGAATTCTGTGATAATCGCCCTAACATTGCAGGTCCCGTATTTCAGGATCCGAAAATTCATTTCGCGTGAAGTAAAGTAGACGAATGCTTCTACTTCATACATGAGGGGCTTCGCACATGCGGGTGCCAGTAAAATTAGCGACTACTCAAATATTTAGAGATGACATAAAACGAATGATTTTTATCGTAGCAGGAAAAATTTGATTCAAGTGAAAACTATGTAGATTTTGTTATTTTATGTAACAATTTGATGGATAATTTAATTTTTAGTTTGACTCAAAAGTTGTTTCATAAAACTGTGAAAGAATTATAAATTTACTCCCATATATGACTCGTCAAATCCTATAAAATTTCATAAAATCCCTTGAAATCATGTAAAGTCTTTAAAATTACTTATTTCCCTATAAAAAATATTGTTAAATCCCTTCAAAATATTTTAAATCTCATAAAAGATTCTCTCCTAATAACATATCATCAGATTATTTTCGTTGTCAAAATTATTGCTGTAAAAAAGGTTATATTAAGATAGAGAATACGAAGTTTACGTTTATTGAAATTTTAGAAATAGTAAAGAATTTCAAGTGTTTTTATGAAATTTGTGATTTTGAAAAATGTTAAGGGTTTTATGAAATCTGAAAACGTTTAAAGAGAATTTACGCAATATCCTTGGATTTTCAGGTATTTTAAGAGATTTCGTGTAATTTTAAATAATGTTAAGGAATTTAAAAGGATTTATGAAATTTAAAAGAATTTCATAAGTTTTTCTGTGATTTTAAGAACTTCTGGAGGGTCAAAATAAGAGAGTCGACTTGCTGTACGCAGACAACTCGACTATCCCAGATTCCCAGGCGATTTGCTCGATTATCTCAGAGGGTCGACTTGATCATCTCAGGCGGTCGACTTGCTTATCTTAGATAGTCAACTCGATAATCTCGAATTATCGACCTTTCCTAACAGAGCTGTTGTATCTCGAAAATGTTTTTATAAAAGTTGTATCTCAAACATGTATAATGTATATGCTGAAATACAACTTTCATAAAAAAAATTTGCGAGATACAACATTTCTGTTAGATCAGATCAGATTTGATAATGAGTATGGGTCAAAGTATGAAAAATCTAATTATAAATAAATACTTTTATTAACTGATATTTATAATATATTACGAAAAATTAAATAATTAAATATACTCGACGCTGAGAGCTTGATACAGTTTGAAACAAACATCGAGAGCTTGTAAAGATCCGTCCATCAAGTATTATACCAACAGCGACAATTAATGGCTGAAGTGTGTCTCCGCGATTAGAAACGATTTTCCTTCGACGCTCAATATCGTAATCGAAGTCTGACAAAGTCTACAACATGATACATGAAAAACTTTAGAACTTGATCAGATTTTAATCCCGTGTGCCTGATAATCAAACATAACCTTAGAGATACATTAAACCTTCAAATATTTGGATGATTTCCTTTTTGCACTGCCAGCAGCTTTCCGTCAATTTATAATGTAATGTGACATATGACTGTAATATTCATAGGCACATGTGCGTAAGTCGTATCACTACAGATCACAGAAATTTAGAAAATCTGAGAAAATCGCATTAAACACCACGAGTCGTTCGATGATGATCGCGTCCTTTGTGAAAATTAGCGGGAACTGTACAGTATTGTCCGCCATGCTGTCATACCATTAATGTGATCACAGACTTTCGCAGAGATTGATTCGATTATCTCAAAGGATCGATTGGATTATCACACGAGAAGGTCGGCTCGATTATCCCAGATAATCGTCTTGATCATTCAGAAGGTCGGTTTGATCATCTGAGAGGATCTACTTGTTCATCTCAGATTGTCAAACTAAATATAAAACGAGAATCAAATTGATTATGTAAAAAAAAAGTAGAGGGACGGTCTGACTATCTCTAGAGGGTCATTCTGATCCTCTAAATTTTAACCCTTCATTTTTCTCTGTGTATAGATTTTGTAGGATGGTATAGGGATTTTTAAGAAATGTTACGAAATTTATATAGTTTCCTGAAATTTACCTATTTCAAAAATTACAAATTCTGAGTTATTTTACATAACTTCTGAAATCCTTTAAAACTTTTTAAAATCCTTATTAGATTGCAAACACCGCAGAAATTATAATCGCGCGTATGTCTGGGGATCATAATATATTGCCAGTGTCATTAAATTATATATTGTTTTCATCAATTCCTAAAGAAAATTTAACATTCTTTGAAATTCCTTAAAATGCCATAAAATCTCGGGAAAAACATTAAAAGTGCCATTAAAACTACAAAATATCCCAATTTTCGTAAAATTACTTATAGGGTTACTGAAATTTTTGTGAAATCTCATAAAACCTTAATATTTTTCGTAAAAAATAGCTCGAAATCTTATAAAAAAACCCTAATATTCTCTAAAATTCAAATGACTATTATAAAATCCATGCTTTAAATTCCTTAAAATTACTCCCGAAAATTTTTCCAAATTTGATGTATCAAAATGTACTTGTCTTAAAATCATGTTTTTTGTATCCTTTTTGTATTTAAATATTATTAATTGCTCATGCAAAATATCTTTCGCACGTGAAAATGTTATAATGACAAAATTGATTAATATTTTTGGTCCTATATATTCTTTTTTCGATTTTCAGACGTCTTCCATCGGGCCTGGTTGTATATAGCTATAGAAACACATTCAGCATATATAGAAGTTTCATTCACTGCCTTTCACAAACGTTTCTACTCCATAAAGTTTGAATTTTTTCCAAGTTTATTGCCTTACGTTAATATAAATAAACTAGAATTACGTACGCATATATACACAGTGCGGTGTGCGCATTATCCCTGTGTAAAGAACGGCGCACGTGTTATGGCATTTTGTCGTACACCAGATGCCCTTTTCCCGTGTAACTTCTGGTTTCATATTCCGGTGGAGCGGTGGATTACGAGTGGTATTTTCGGATCTCCGGTGTCGAATCGACTTCGTGTGGCAGGAAAAGGGTTAAAAAAACTCGAAGAGGCACGAGCTTCCAAATTGTGCAACGTCAGATAGCCTCATCAATTCGGAAGCTCAGACCTATCTCCCTAATTTGTTATTTCTCGTTCCAAAACTGTCACGGGCGCGTTTAAGAAAATTTGTCCACAATATGTCTTTAGTATTTATCAAAGCATAAAAGAATCGACGCGCATAAATACTCCTTAAATTTTATTTTCCCTAATATAGTAATTCCATATTATGAAAATTAGGTTCAATTATATAATTCGGTAAAATAATTCAGTCAAACAGTAATTCGTAAATATAAAAATTACAGCAAATTGCTAATCAAACAAATGATTTTGCGGTAAAATAAATATTAGGGAAAATATAAAGTGATGAATGATAAATGATAAGTAAATCAGAGATCTTTAAAAATTCAGGATCAATTAATCATTTAAATTGATATTGTACGCATTAAAAAGAAAATTTGTATCTATATAACTATAACAGATATAATAACTACAACAGATAGAAGTCGGTATAGATCTGAAGGAAGAAATTCTTTACTTGATATCGATGTGCCGATTGCTTCGCGATATTAATTGGATGACAAATTGAAACCGGTTTTGACCCGGTTGCTGCCACTATAGCAGCAACTGTTACTGAACAACTTTAATAGCTGTATTCTCGTAGGTAAAGAATGAAAAAAATTAAGATACGTATTCATATGTGACATTTGATTAAGAGTTTATTTAAGAATTCAAGATATAACTAAAAGTTACAGGTGATTCACTGCATACGTACAATTATTGTCTGGGCTAATTTAAATATAACTATACTACCTATCCTAAATTTTTTAAATTTCAGACCCCCTCCCCACCCTTCATACACAAACACACAAAGAGACTTTAATTTTTTATCCCCTTAAAGTTTTCTGAAATTTGGAATCAATTAATTTAAAGTTTTTCAATCATTGGAAATAAATAAATTTTTAACTGTAAACTTTTTGATTTCGAACTAAATATACTTTAAAATTAGGACTACTATACACTAAGATATATGCCATTATTACACAATAATTTAGGCCGGCAAGATACCTAAACCATCTCAGCCAATTTCTATTTGAAAAAAGCTTAAATTACACTTGTTTTCGAGAGGGATTTAGCTCCAAGTGTAAAAAAATACCATCGTCTGTTTATCGTTACATAATCAAGGTTAATTCCAGCAGCATTTATTTCACTTGGATCTTAAGAGTCTGCAAACTCCTCGACAGTGTTTACTCTCCTAAATGAAGGCACTGATTATTGATAGCCAGAACGAGATCGTACGATCTTGTTTATACTTTCACTATACTTCATTCTTAATTCAACATTCGGTTCATTCAGAAATTGCAAAAACGCGAGTAGAAGTTTTACGATTCTTATGGTTTCGTGGGTTTTGCAATATTGGGTTACTTCTAAGAACGTTGATGCTCTTTTTTGGACCACCATTACGTATAATTGTTACTTATTGCTCTTTTTTTTCCTGTAGGTGCACGTAACAGGTATAACGGATCAGTTGATGCGGATACATGACTGTTAAATAGCATTGCCCGAGTTATGAGAGCCGCGCTGTTGAATCTTTATGAAGGGGTCGGAAGGGTTGGGTTAGACTCTAGAAATAACCGACGAATTGCCGATGTCGCCTCGCGCAGACCGCAGGGCGCGAGTAGAATTATGCGTGACAGTAATGTACGTTTTACGGGTTAATTATCTCATCGATGCAACCCAAATCTCAGCCGCAAACATGTTTTTGAACGAAACATTTTCTTCCAATGATATAAATCATCAGAAGATTTTGCTTCATTGTTTCTATCCTTAATTTAAGAAAAATGGTATAAAACATGTTTTTACACGTTCAATTCTCTTGTCAATTATCATCTGTAGGCTCCGCTCTTCACAAATATCTGCACTTTTTCAGGGAATTTTGAATTTGTTTCTTTGAAGATACTGATCTTTGTGCTTACATCAAACTGTACCTTATATTTTCGAAGAAGAGATGATGGTATATTTTTTATTTTTTATTGAAGAAAGAATGTCCAATGATTTGTTAAACACAATCTTAATTTGCATAAAACGAAAAAAAAAGAGTGAGATAAATTTCGGGCATATCTTTTTTGGTTTAAGAATCTCAGAATATCTCTGATACGCGGGGGCTTCCATTCATTCAGCAATTTCTGCCTGAAATACATTCGGTGGCTTTATTTATTAACACGATCTGGTGAAGGATTTTTGCCTGTTCCTCCGTTGTAGTAACTTTCTGAGGTATTTTCTTTTTTCTTAGTTTTTAAAGTTAATTCTGGAGACGTTCAAGAAGTTCGTTGCCTCCTATTTGGAAGCGTGCTTCGATTTGTGTTTGAAGGATTTTGATGATATGTGAAAGCAGCTCTCCAATTTCCCCTAAAAAAAATTTTTTCATTTTTAGATGTGAGATATAACACGTTTTTATTGCACGTTTCGATATTTTAACTTATAAGTTGCTTCTACAGGCGCCAAAAAAATTTAATGCTAAACATCACGTATATTGCAAATTACGCCATTATTTGCACAACGGAAGTCATCCTCAGCGGAAATTCCGGTCGCGTCTACGTACATATGCGATGCGAAAGCTGAACTACCGCATATTGCTATCCAAAAAAGGAAGTGTACCGTTATATGATATTGAAATAATTAGAAATAAATCGAGAGAAAATCTTAACTAAATTGATTGTGTATCAATTTACGATGAAAACCAAAAAGTGTGCCATGAACAATTTTGTTGTTTCCAAATGATTTTAAAGGATTTAAAAATATTTCAGGGAATTTCAAAAAATTTTAGGCTATTTATTTTGAGAGTACGTCAAAGAACTCGGTAATATTTCCTATGCACAAGATTATTTTGAAAGATTTGAAGGGATTTCAAGCAATTTCTCGTGATGATTTTGAGGAATTTCACTAAAATTTTAAATACTTCTCGCTCAAAACCAAGCCCAAACTAGTAAATACCCCAAGTAGGGAAAACGGGTCAATGCCCCATCAAATTTATAAAACTATTATTGAATTAATTATATATGTAATATCCGATTACTTAACTAGTTAATTTTTAAAAAATCCAAGGGATTTTCAATGATAATAATAAATTGTAAAGGGTTTTCAAAAGATATGCAGTGATTTTGAGGAATTTAAAGGGATTTCAAGAGATTTCAAGTGATTCTATATTTTAAAATGATTACAAGAAAATAGTTACAAGATGTGAGAGAAATAAATATTTTCTAAAAGATTTCAAGGAATTTTAAGTAATTTTCAGGGATTGGAGCGACGATTTGAAGTGATTTTAAAGAATTTTAGAAGAATTCAGATGATGAGTTTCAAGTAATTGAAGAATTTTGTGAAGCGTTTTGAAGGATTTTAAACGATATCAAAGAATTCTAATGGATTTTAAAAGAACTCCAGAGAATTTTCACAAGATTTAAAAAAATTTAACACATTTTAAAGATAATATTCTCAAGTAATTTCAAAACATAAAAAATATTTTAGATTCATTAAAATCTGTTAAATCTCTTGAAAATATCTGAGATTTATTGAAATCCATATAAGTCATGTGATATCTTTTGAATTCTTCTGAAATCTTTTGAATTTCATTAAAATCTTTAGAACTAGCTTAAAATGTTTTTTAATTTCTTTTATCATTCTGGAAAATCTTTTAAAATCAGTTGGGATCGTCGAAATTTAAGGGATTTTTAATGATACTGAAAAATTTCAAAGGATTTAAAATAAATACCAAAAAATGTAACGATTTGCAAGAAATTTCAAAGATATTATCAATGAAAACTTGGATGAAATATAAAAAATTTAATTTTAACATAAAAAAACTATTAATAATCATGTTTCTGATTTGATACACTTCCCAAAATATGTTTAAGGGGCAGTTTCAAGTTTTATTTAATAAAGAGGGAGGGAGGTGGGCCTTGCTCAAAACTATAATGATTTTCAATTGCTCAATCAATTCATGAATATTACAGTTATTTTTTTACTATGAGATAATAGCACTATAGTTTTTTTACACTTTCAACATTTCTCTACGTTTCTAATATCTAAGGACTTAGCAAAATTAGTTCTACTATTGTGAAAGCACTTCTTTGTCCAGTTTTTATCTTCGAATAAGTCGGGGATACCTACTAGTTACGCTCCGCAGATCAAATAGACTGCCGTTTGTACCGATGTTCCCAGAATCAGATATCTATTCAAGTCCTCCGATAGCCGTGATCGTCTAGTGGTTAGGACCCTACGTTGTGGCCGTAGTAACCCAGGTTCGAATCCTGGTCACGGCAATGTGTCACGACACATTGTCACGGTGGAGGTTTTTTTTTGTCTCTTATTTTTCTTTATTCTATTTTTTGTATTAAATGATTTAAATAATTCATTTTGGTGAAATAAATAAAATAATATAACATTTGAAAACAAAGAAAATTCGAATATATATATGGAAGTCCGCGTTCTATTTCGTATATGGAAATAGATATCGTAAGTTATATAAAATAGTTAATACAGCAACTTCATTGCTGACACTCAGATAAAAAAACTTGTTCTATAAATTATGAGGGTCGCGAAAAGTGATAAGTATAATAAAAATATTTTATATTTGGAAAACTGTACTGATAACGTGATCAAAAAATGGTCAAAATATTTCTTCAGAGTGTGATTTTAAACTAAAGTTTCTGATTTTCAGATATAAATTTTCTGACAGTTTTCGAAAAAGGATGAAAAGTTTTATCAGAATCAGAAAGAACAAAATAAATATCTGTGTTATAAATTGTAAACCTCTTTATATTATCAACTATGGAAAATATCGAAAATTCCGGAATTTTCAATTTCATAAATATTAATACCAGAATACAAATTGTCAAAAATTTTGTACTGTGGGGAACTTCCTAGTGTTGGTAATTTTATATGCAAGATTTACACAAATTCGCATTTTTAAGATGATTGATTTATTTCATTTTTCCTATCTTATACATTTCATGTGCCCGCAGATTTATTAGCAGCATTTGTTATTGATGCGGTAAAATTAAGTCTAACATTGTGATTATTTTTGAAATATTGAAATGTGTTTATATAGATAAGATTAGGCTCCCCTTATATTTGTTATACCTCAATTATATGTGAGTTTTCTTTGTTAATATTAGTCAGGTTTTCACGGCCAGAAGTGAAACACGTATAACTGTGCAAAATAAGAAAATTTGAACAATACCGTTTATAATTGTTAAACTATGTCAAAAATCTTAAAAAACAACTATATTCTCTTTCATTGTAAATTCGAGTTTCTTTCTTCCATACATAATTATTTTTAAACCACAGACGATTCTATTTGATAGTTGAGAATAATAAGGCTTTCAAGATGAATTTTCTTTTTTCGAAGATATTGATAATTTTAATTTATATTATCCTAACTGTTGCGCAACGAATAATAACAATTGGAAACACTACAATCATTGGAACTTTCCTTCGTACAAGATCAGACCGACTAATATCATCTTTTCGTGGAATACCGTATGCCGAACCACCAATTGGGAATTTAAGGTTTTTAAATTATTTTGTTTACTAACATTTTAACAGTAACGTTCTACATATGCATATGAAACTGAAAGTTTGTATATGGGTTACGAATATACGCTTTCACACTATTTGAAGCTATATCGGAATCAAATTTTGCATAAAATCCTGCGTATTTTATAAATATATTTTGAAAGCCCTACTTTCATTTTCTTCAGTTTAAAACAAATATTTTTATAATATAATTTTCTTAACCCTTTAAAAAACACTGGAAATCCCTTGAAATCTTTGTTATTTTAAAATACGTAAAAAACTTTAAACTCTGATAGGACCTTTAAAATCCCTTACAATTCATCAACGTGAAACAACGGTTAAATTTCTGCTAGTGCAAATATAAAAACAGATTTCTATCATTTAAATTTGAAATCCAACGATTTTAAGTCCTTGAAATTAAGTTAAAATGTTTTATTTTTTTTGTTTTGAAAACTTTGTTCAGTTTGCAACGCTTTAAAACTTTAGGTTCGAACATTTTTATAAACTTAATGAACTTTCAGTAAACAACACATTGTAATACAGTGTATTAAATATTGTTTTATATTGTTGTATTAGGTTTAGAAATCCTGTGCCAAAAAAACTTTTAAATTCCACTTTGATGGCTATTGAAGATGGTAGCATGTGTGTGCAATATCATTTTGGCAAAATAACAAATGAAGGCAACGAGGATTGTCTTTATCTGAACGTTTATACACCAGAGGTAAAACATATCTATTGTGCAATTGAATCAACAAAATATTGCCTTCACTCACAATACAATATTTTCTTAACTGATGCGTATGTATTTTTCTGACTTAATGAAAATGCAATTAATGTTTTCATTCTAAAGAACTTTTAATCTTAAACCTCGTTTAAAAAATATTTACGTAAGGCACCATTTTATTTATTCAATAATACTGTTTTGTATGGTATTTATTTATATTAAATCAAATTTTCAAGATTAGGAAAAGTGAGCAACAAAATCTGCTTCCCGTAATGGTTTACATTCATGGAGGTGGCTACGTGTTTTCAAGCAGTAATTCTACAAAATATGGTCCAGATTATCTGCTGGATAAAGATGTGGTTCTAGTTGCTATGAATTATCGATTAGGTATATTTGGATTTCTCAGTACCGGAGATGTAGAAGCTCCAGGAAATTTTGGTTTGAAAGATCAAGTTCTGGCATTCCGATGGGTTCATGAAAATATTAGACACTTCGGAGGGAATCCAAAAGAAGTGACTCTTTTTGGTTTAAGTGTTGGAGCCAACGCTGTCGACTTCCACACTCTTTCTGAAAGCACTAATGGTACCAAATTTTGAGACAATTATCTTTAATAATGTAATTCTTCAATTACTCTTTGCTTTTCTTTGGCAGGTCTTTTTCATCAATATATTATGGAAAGTGGAAATTCCATTAGTCCTAGATCGTTTCAGGAACGAGAACAATATTCCAAGTATGCATGGAAAGTGGGTGAATTATTCGATTGTCCTTTGACTGATTCTCATGTCATGATTAATTGCTTGAGGAATGTAGAAGCCTATCGCCTCAGCGACTCAACAAATTCTGTTTTTAGCCATACAAGACAATATTTTCAGTACACTTGGTCTCCTACTGATGAACCGAATATTGATGGCGCTTTTCTTACTGAAACGCCTTTAAAATTACTGAATACAAAGAAACGTAAGGACTATCCTTGGATCCAGGGGATGACAAAAGACGAGGGGATTTTTTTTACGGGAGGTAGGTATAATGCATTTGAAATTTTGTTTTCATTCAACGAGCTAAGTAGTCACACACACAACCTGCAATAAGTAATTTTATCAATTTTTTTATATTACAGGTTTATACGTAGATGAGGATATGTACAATGAAGTAAAAAATAACTTGGATGCATTTTTGACTGATCTTTTTGAAGCTTTCCCGTTGGTTAAAAATATCCCGCAAGTTGTAACTGATATAAAGGAATTTTATTTTGATAGTAACGTGATGAGCGACAAAAAATTGGTAAGATTTAGCAGTTTTAGGATATGATTCAACATTGCTAATATGTACTAGTTACATATATCTATTTTTAGGTACTTGAACAAATGTCAAATTTAATGGGTGACATCTTTAGATATCCTTATGCAATAAAGGTAGCAAGTTGGCACTCTGAGAATGCTAAGCAACCTCTTTACTTTTACTCATTTGACTATAGAGGAACAATTAGTTTTTCATCTGTCAATTTCGGTACAAATGCAATTAGGGGAGTCAATCATGGAGATGAAACTTTTTATCTCTATCCAGTCGCAAATGCTGAATACAACAGATATAATTTAACGCGGAGCGAAAACGATTCTAAGATGGTTGATATTATGGTGGATTTATGGACGTCCTTCGCCACGAATGGGTAGAATTTTCTTTATGACTAAAATAATTTATCCAGTAGCAAATTACTGAATTATAGAAGTCCTTTTATTTTGCAGTGAGCCAGTAACCACTCAACAAAGTTACGATACTGTTTGGAAACCTTACGAACCGGGAACCAATATTTTGAAAATTGGAAACAATTCCGAACCAGATATACGCAATATCAACTCTTTTAATGATGATCGTATGAGGTTTTGGTTTTCCCGTTTATTTAGTTCCTGTTAAAAACACCGGTGTAACGAAATGTCTCAAGAATCTCGCATACATTGTTGTTTCAGACCTGATTGGCTTCTTAATGACTTGAAGTTGTAAGAAGTAAAACAAAATAATCGTGCGTATTGATTTGATAGTTAGGTAATTTAATGTAAATATTGGAACATAAAATGTTTTTAAAGATGGACACAAAATTGCTGATTTTATTTATTTATACAAGTTTCGCATGATTCAATAAAGAATGTCAGGTATTTAAGATAATCGCATAAAAGTGGCGCCTGACATGACCTTGATGGTTAACAAAGACGTAGACAGGTAGAAAGAAGAATAGGGTTCGTAAAATCACGGCCAAACAAATTTATAGGTCTGCGAGTTGGAAACTGATCGGCGATGGTTGTTATGCCGATTTTACAACGAACATCGAGGACCAAGATACGTTTATCATCGACTATAAATTTCGGCAGCGCGGATAGACTAGTAATTGGCTATATTTTACAAGTTCGCATCAAAATAATGAGCAGAATTTCCATTAATTGAAATGTATATTATGTATGTTTATTTGTTTATTTATATTTAATCATTTATTATTTATTTTTTATTTATTTTATTTTCGGCGTACATATATCATTTCACTCGTTTCAAATTAAACTTGAAGTTTGTAACATAGCATACAATTAAAGTGACTTAGGTATGCGTGAAGACCAAAAATCCATTCTTTCTTTAAATAAAGAGTGTATAATGCTTAAATCCGACTTAGAATCATCCCCTATTTTCAATATATTATGTCCTGGAGAATATGGTTTCCAAACGTTTGAATTATTTAAATTGGTCTTCGGTGCACTGGAAAATGAGATTTCATTAGTGAAAGTAATGGGAGAGAATAAACCTATAGAATAAATTATTTTATAGACTGATAATGCAGAAGTCTCACCCATCAGTAGCGAAAGATGTCCAAAGATCTACCATAGTATCAGCGATCTTCGAATCGACCTCACTCATTGTTACGTTAAATGCCTCATATATAACGTTCCCCAAGGGAAATATGTACAAAGATTCGTCTCCATGACTTACTCCTACATTACTATTATTACCAATTAACGCTGACATACTAATCGTTCCCCTATATTCAAATGAGTAAAGAAAAAGTGGCTGTTTAGCCCTTTCAGTATGTTGATCTGCCAAAATGAATTCATAGCGATATCTGAAGAGGTCACCTATGAATTTTACTATTTGACGAAGTATCTAAACACCAAAAATTTGATAAAAATCAATTATTTGATATTAAAAACATGTATGTGAAGAGTCCACACTTACTAAATTTTTATTCTGCATCACATTACCGCCAAAATAAAATTCTTTAACGTCGTGTACAATCTGCGAAAGATCACCAGGAAGTGGAAAGGTGATAAAAATATCCACTAAAAATTTTTCAAAATCTCCAACAACTTTTTCATAAAAAGTATTATTGGTATATAGATCTGTAATGAAAATTGTAATTGTATGGTAATCGAGTATCTTACTTTAGTTATCGCTACAGCTTTACCATACTTTTCATAAAGTAAAGTCCTTCATCTTTCGCCATTCCGTGTATCCAAGGATAATCTTTTTGTTTCCCTTTCTTCATTAAATTATAAGGTGAATCAGTGATAAATGCTCCATCAATATCAGGTTCATCAGTAGGTGTCCACGTCGCCTCAAGGAAAACTTGTATTTCATCGAATATGGAAATCGAATCGAGTAGGCGTTTCCCTTCAACATTCCTCAAACAATTTACTAACAATTGTGAATTTTTGGAAGTACAACCGAACTTATTGCCTGCTGCCCTTGCAAATTCAGAATATGACTCCCTTTTCTTGAAAGATCTAGGACTAATTGCATGTCCACTTTCCATGATGTACTGATGAAATAGACCTAGAATTATAATTGAATTAAGTTCACTTTTCAATACTGAGAACTTTCTCTGAATTGTCTATGTATAGAATTAAAAACTCGGTACCAGTAGAAGCGTCTGAAAGAGCATGGAACTGAACACAATTAGATCCAGCACTTAAACCGAAAATAGTGACCTTGTCTGGATTGCCTCCAAAGTGTCGAATATTTTTTTGAACCCAACGAAGTGCGAGAACTTGATCTTTCAACCCAAAATTCCCTGGAGCTTCCACATCTCCGGTACTAAGAAATCCAAATATGCCCACTCGATAATTCATTGTTACCAAAACCACGTCTTTGTCAAGCAAATAATCTGGACCAAACTGAGTGGAATTGCTACTTCCATAGACGTAAGCTCCACCATGAATGTACACCATGACAGGAAGCAATTTTGTTCCTTGATTCTTCGGTACCTAACGTTCAATTAATATTGAATTACATAACCGAGACCATTTAAAGTCAGACAGGTTCTGCACTTGAAGTCGCAGGATCAAATACCTAATTTCCCCTAAAAAAACATATTTTATAATCCCTGAATGTAATCCGTGTCTTCAAGTGTAGAGCCTGTCTGATTTGAAATGGATTCAGTCACATATAGATTTTTTTATCATTTTTATTAACTTCTGGAGTTGATTTTTTTAATATCTCACCAATGGTGTATAAACGTTGAGAAAAAGGCAATTCTCGTCACCAACTTTATTAGTGGTCCCAGCAGCATATTGCAAACACATCTTTCCTTCTTCATAAGCTAAAATTGTCCCTGACAATGGCTTCTTGGCTATAGGATTTCTAAACCTGATCATAATAAATATAGAATATTTATAAAGATATGGTATATATATTCGATTTTACATTAAATATTAAAGACGATTATTACCTTAAGTCTCCTGTCGGTGGTTCTGCATATGGTATCCCTAGAAAAGCTGAAACCTGACGATCTTTTCTTGTATGCATGAAAGTTCCAATTATTTTCGCTGGCCCTAGGGTGACTATTGGCTGAGAAATAGTGAACGTAATGTAAGAAATAAATAGCAGGGTTATTACAATATTCATCTTAAACATATTCGGAATCTATTAGTAGTTATAAATAGTCTGTACAGTAATAAAAGTGAATGTTAAATATAACAGAAAATTATGACTTTTTAAAACCATTCAGTATTAACAATCAGTGATAATAAATTAATATTAACTTCGCGACGCACGTCTATCACATTCAAGTGATAAGGTGTAACTGAAAGGAAACAATCTATACGATTGAATCTATGTCGATTTTAGAAATATGGTATCAGTAAATTTTACTTAATTCGTGACTGCCATGGATTAACATACTTATCCGTTTCCTGCACCTTCCCGGCACCTGAGTTGAAGGCAAATAGAGTAAATGCGTTTTTTTAGTTTCATCTGCTACGAAGCTAATTGTTAGTTTTTTAAAATTATCATGGCCTAATTTGTCAATTATTCCAAAAATAATGGCAGATCCAGTTCGTTCATCCGTTTTAACTTGTCTTGGTACAATTTTATTTTCCATGTTAAATATATTTTAATGTTAAATATAAATAAATTAGGTAAAATAAGAAAACGCAGCCAATTATCAACTTTTTTGATAACATCACGTGCTGAGTGATATTGAGATAGAAAACATGCACGAGTGATGCCAGATAGAATACTAAATGGATTTACAGTTTGATAAATAAATATTGTGTTTACTTTCCTTATCGTGAATAACTGCTATAGATCAAATTGTAACTTCGAGATTTACTTTTTTCGATGTTTAGCTGACAATGAACTTTACATTGTTTTTTGTTACCAAGGTTAATTACCAAATAAAGTAAAAAAATAGTAATTCTGTACACATATATGATACCTCAGGGACTGTTCATTGAAAAATTGCTCAGTAGGGTTGCAAACCGATGGCTTGAGGCGAGAGATTATAATTTTCTAAGGAACAATTATTTAATTTAATTATTTTACATTACGTTAGTAATATATAAAAAAGACTTGTGATTTTCAGAAATTATTGCTCATTTTAGTTTCGACTTGAATAATTTAATATAATTAAGATATCTCATATTCCACTTCAGTGTCTCTTTAAACCTTGGATTAAGTCCTATCTTCTTATTGAAATACCTAACATATATTAAATAAACAGTAACTGAAGGTGTCTTATCTTGTCAAACTTTTGGGACAAAACACAATTATGGTTTAGTCAGAAATAGACTGGTCCAATAAATTAATTGAGAATTTTTTATAGAAGCCGTATTTCTTCTATGTTTTCTTTTTTACTCAGTAATTCAATATTTTGACTATCTAGATATTAAGTTTGAGTATCCATTTACGATAAGTATATTATAAACGAAGCATATGATACGTTTTAAAAAGTTAAGTTTAATTATTTAATTATTTAATTTTAATTATTATTAGACCTTTAATGATATGCAATAAAACTAGTAAATTTTTCATTCAAATAGATAAAACAATATTGTTTTATTGAAATATCAAACTTGTAGATATGTGGTTACAAATGGAATCGACGGAATCAGGTTTCCTGGTGATATTTTTGAATGTTCTTTTTCCTCTTGCTATTTTTTATCATCTCCAGCCAATCAGTATTACAACTACGAGCATCTTCACGCATCCGTAAATTATTTCCTGTACACGAGCGACGGTCTTTAATTAACGGAATGATTAAGGAAGGGTAAGCTTTAATGAAATGCAATCAAACGAGATGCTATGTAACTTTGCATGTGGCGAGTCGGGTAGAAAAGAGAAACATATTATTCGGAAATGATGTCTTGCTAGCTTCTTTAAATTAAATCAGGTTGAAAATATTGCCAAGATTCTCGTCTTGCCATTGGTCAAGCTCGTTTTCTTCTTCGTGCTCTGGGACGGCCAAAGAATTTGCATCAGTTACAGCGTCTCCATGAAAACCCTCGGGTATTAATCGCACGATGAAGTTATTTCTCCAGAATCTGCGCCAACGTCTGCTGTGAAATCTGAAAACATTCCTTTTACTGTAGTACTTAACAATAACTTTTAAATGTTAACATTTGATTGAAAGTATGCTGACTTTCATAAATAATTCACCGAAATCTATTATTATTCTTAACTAAAAGAAATTTACTCAGCATTGTCCGGAATTTTAAGAGATTTCAAAACATTTTAATAGAGGATTTTAAAAAATTTCATGGTACTTTAACAGATTTTATTTCATTTAAACAAATTTTCAGGGATTTCAACTCTAATCAGTTACAATTTTTACTAATTTCAATTACTTAGTGACTCAATTGTAGCTATAAATCAGTTATTTTCTACTAATGATCGGTGCCAAATAACTGAGCCAAATTTTGCGATAAGATATTTTAAGTGATATTCAGGAAGTCCAAAGGTTTATCATAGTTAAGATATCTCTGTTTCATTGAAAAAAAAAAAACAATCTATAACATTTAATCGATGTCTGCTTTAAGAATATGGTATTAGAAAATTTCATCTAATTAGTGACGCAATGTGTAAATTATTTCAAAAATATCGGCTGATCCAGATTGTGAAATAAAAAAACTCTGTTAATAAATGTCTAATACAACGTTCTAAACAATTATCCGGATGTAATAATGTGTGTATATATGGATGACGCTGTTTTTTGTCGCCAATCTATAACTTATTAAAGACAGTTGTAGATAATCTGATTCCATTTGTAGGGCTTATATTAAGGAAATTATGGTTATTTTTAATTTTGAAAAGTTTTATTTTCATGTCTATAAGTCTTCAAATAACCAAAGAAAAATCCACATATAAGGTTTCTTATACATCGTAAAAAATGACTGAAAGTTTTGAGATATCAGTTGTACATTTAAACCTTGAAATTTTAATCAATTTATCTACAGATTCTACAACACACACACACACACAC
>JAUESI010000008.1:5863402-5902874 GCA_032275145.1 Synergus laeviventris | reverse complement strand
ACACACACACACACACACTGATCTTCACAATTGATTAGAAAATTAGAAAGTTGGTATTAAATATTATTATCGACTAAGGCAACACTAGCATAATTCAAAGTTGATGCAGAAATAGAAAAATATTTTTTGCTTTTGAAAAAAAAGAATTAAATATATTTTTTAATATTTAAAAAAAATCGTGAATGCTTCCTCTATAGAAACACATTTAAATACAGTTATAATTAAAACAAACAAAATCGAATTCACAGTTGGTTTTGTAAAGCTTTAGATAACATCACGTGCTGAGTATAGTATACCAAATTCAATATTTCTTCTCAACCGATTTAAACATATTTTTAAAAATTTGAATAATTTGATTTTAGGAGATTAAATTATTCTATAGGGATTTTAAAATAATTAAATAGATTGCAAGGGATTTAAGGAACTTGATAAAAAATTATTTTAAAAAAGTATTTAAAAAGCTGAAAGAAAATCCGCAGGACAATTTTATGACGCCCTGAAGATTTGGTTCTGGTGTGGAAGCCTATTCGAAACACACACAAAAACATTCAGTTTTACATATGAAGATTACTACTTGTTTCGGGTTTTTTATATTTAATACCTGGTAATGTACCTTCCAAGGGTTATAAGCCATCCCCAATAGGCAACGAGGGTCAAGGAACATGTCGGTAGCATAGCTATAATCATCCAAGGTATTTCGTAGAAGCCGCTTTGTAATAGCAATCTTAAAGCAAGACCACAAATGTAGATGGAAAATAAGGCCAATGGTGTTGTTGCAGCGAGGTATAGAACATCCAGTAACATCTAGCGAAAATGAAAATTGAAGATGAAAAGAGGATAAAGGTTTTTATTAGTTTATAAGTACATTATATCTTTCTTTAATATCTTATATTTGATCTTTACCTGACGAGTGGCAAAGACTGTATTGAACCAAATGATGATACTTCGGTAAAGGCTGTGACGAGGGACTCTCTTTGTTGTGAACTGATGACCGCATAATTCGCACCTGGAGTGTCCTGATTCTGTCAACCATCGCTCAAGACACTCGACGTGTACCAAACCAACTGTACCGCGACATCTGCAATGGTTTTTAATCAGCCATACAACTCGTATTTCCTTTTACTGAATAACATATTAAGATTATTAAGGAAGAAGAGCATGAAAAAGACATTCTTTCCACAGCAAGGATTGTTCTGGTAAATCCCGCAGTTACAGTTACTAGTAAAATTTTTTTGTATTTTCTAATTGAAGAAGACTAATACTCAACATCGATTGCTGGATCGATTTGCGAGGAAGAGCAACGGAACAGTTCTTGCGTGGGACTCTTCCCCATAGAATAACTCTTTCCCTTCCTCAAGAGACCGTGACTTCCTCGATCATCGACGTGACATGCAGCGCGGAACTTTAATGATGGTGCACAGTGATTGTCTCGTGATAGGAAAGTTAACTTGATTGACGTTTAGCACAAGTGCAAGGAGAAGAATATCTCTTCAATTGCTTTGTTTATTGCATCCGCAACTAATTCGTTTAATATTCACAACTTAAGGTCATGTGTTATTTATCGCATAGAAGCAAATTTAGATTAACTATGGTTTTTTCTCATAATTTGTGCTTTTTAAAAAAAATAATACTGCAAAAATTCTTCACGAAGAAAAATGGCTATATTTAGTCTACCATAAATATCTTACGATACTCAAATAGATGACCAATTGGTCACTCACCAACTATCTAAGATATTCAATCTAAATATCTAGATACTAAGTTTGAATAACGAGAAAATTAGTCTGAATATTTATATATTTAGGATGAATATCTAGATGTTAAGTATATGTCTTGCAACTTACTTGCATGCCGAAATCAAAGGGCCCAGATAAGAAAAGTTGGAGATGTTAGAGATCTGATTCTCGATTGGACGAGTGTTCTGTGTTCTCCATTCCCACATGGGACGATTTCCACTCAAAGGTGGAAAATTTCCCATATGACATATTCTACATATGTCTCCGATGATACTCGAGCCTGTTTCTATTAATAATGATAGATATTAATTGTAACAATTATAAAGCGAGGAATAAGAAAAAAGAATGAATAAAAAATCTATACCACTTTCAATATCCTTCGTTAGATGGTTGTCTTCATTTCCCTGAGAATCAAGTTTCGTTCCCCATTCGTATTCTTCCACCGTCGAACCCAACTTCCGCTTATCTTCCTTTGCTTTGCTACTTTTGATTTTAGAATCAGTCAGGGAATTCGCATCATCACGGTTGGTCGCTAGTCCGGTAATATATAATGTAATTATCGAGAAACGCAAAAAATTACTTATCAAAGTAATCGTAATTTCAAGTAAGGGTTTGCCGTCTCAGAATTGACCATTCATCAACGCTAATTGGGAATAGATATTGTACTCTGATATCTTTGCATATTGAGAGGATAATTAATTAGGCAGATTTTTATCGTCAAAATTAGTTTGTAAAAGCTTATAATTTCATTAAATATTCAAATCTAATTGCTGGAGGGATACTTTTAAAAGTTATGTATAAAATTAGTTGAGAGATTTTTTAAAAATTAATGTTAACCTATATCAGTTGATAAATTTCCATCTTCCGGTGGATTCTCCTCGGCGTTGAACATTAATGCCGTTTGCAAAACATATTTTTCCCCAGTTATTGACTAGTACTAGAAATTTTTGTTATTTTATGCCAAATTAGTTTGTAGTTAAACTTGAACAAAACATATTGATGTGAAGTTGTGTATTGATGCCTGTCATTTTCAAGCAATGTTCTTCACCATCTACTCTGAAGATAGTTTCAAAGTTTAAATTTGAATTCTACATCATTCATTTTCTTTCTCATACATTTTATAAAATCGATAAAAGTAATAGGAATTATTAATCTAAATTATTTTTGCACGATCGTGTTAATTAAGAAAGACATGTACATAGAAGAAACATAATTCGTATTTTATTACTGAAATGTTGCTTGCGGATGTTATATAATGCTACATAGAGATGATTTATTTTGTAATCTCTTCATCCACCCTCCATTTTCTCTTCCGTCCACCTTCAGGATGATCTATTTTCTGGCCTGTTAATTCGCCAGAGCAAAATTTGGAATCTCACCAGTGACCACTTACTGGACGGCAGCAAGTGCTCTGCGTTTCCGGAAACGTGAGGGCGGTACCAGGAAACTTCGTATCATCGTCATAGCTGCCGTCGTCGCCGACGATCTCCACCTTATTCATCTCCTCCTCCATCGAAACAATCTCATTTGGCACGAGTCACGGTATCTGTGGGTAGAGAGTATTAAAGTTGCGTCACTTAAAGGGTGTTTCAAATTTCGGCACTTTCATCTTCAAAATTTTTAATTAGGAGAGAACCTCATTAAAACCCTTCAGCTGCACGCAACAAACATGTCATACGAAAAGCTCAAAATAGATTTTAAGACTCTTACAATACGTTAACAAATTTTTAAAAATAGTCCTTTTTTTAAATTAGACCAATTTTGGCTTAGCCAATGACTGTCTTGTTACAATGAATAATTTAATAAAAAAATATAATATTTATCGATTTTTTATTCGATCTAGTTTTATAATCACCCGGTATATGTAGGTATAGAACGTTGAATAAATTCGGGTGTTGCGAATTACGTGTTTTCTTAGAGATTTCCGCAATCCAAAGTATATTTCGGCGACAGTTTCCGGTCCGCTTTTCCACTGGCTCGGATTAATTCATCCGCTTAGAATTAGGATCGTGAAGCACTTATGCTAATTTATAATTAGCTCTTAGTTACCTTCTACTTGATGCTTTTGGGGACATTCATCATCGTCGAGATTATACAGAGGAGCATCTTATTCGGATCTAAGATCAGCTTCCGGAACATCCGAGACTCTGGTGAACATCTACGAAATCTGAGATGATTAGGCTAAAAGAAGAAGACTACATTTTAATTTTTTTATTTTAACTGATAAATATGTTTGGAAAAAGGTCCAAAAACAAGCTTTTGGAAATTTAATGCGTATTGACAAACCAGAAAATGCAACTCTTCACAAATATCACATTTAATATACATTTATAATAATGTTTATAATCAATTAATCATGTTTATATAAAAATGTTCTAAAAGCTTCTTATTAACCTTTTTCCAAATATATTTAGGTATCAGTTAAAATTTTTTAAAAAAACCTTAATTTTCTTCAGATTAGACGTTTGATGATACTTCAACTGAATTCTGAGATGAGGTTTTTATACATTATAGTGGTATTATAGCCAACAGGAAGCGTTAATTTGTGCGAAAATTTGGGAATTTAGACGTCAAAATCATTGAATAAACGTCATGTATGATGTAATGCTAAATATATACATAATACATATATATAATTGCAGAGTTATGTTTAGTTTTAACTGATTCGTGTCTTTCGATTTCGAAAGCTGGTTTAGCAAAGTTTTCAGAACTTTGAAAACCCTAATAATCACTAATGCCTTTCCACACTTTCAAAATTTGGAATCATCAAATCTTTTGTCTCCTGCAGAAATCACTGAACTCTTGAGGGGACATCGTCCTGGTACCAAAACAAAATCTTAGTTGCTATTGACGTAACGAGCTGTTGGCTCGCGTCCATGAAGACGCTACGGGAAGCTTTCGATACATGTAAAGAAGAAAAAAGAGGAAAGCATAAAAAGATGGTATAAAACCTAAAAAAAAAGAGGAAGATTTGCTAGCACGTGCCTCGAGCGAGGATGGAGGAAAAATCAAATCGAGTTGAACATTCAGCAGTAGTGCAGGTGCCAAGCTGAATTGTTTATTTTTCTCGTTCGCAACTCTGCTTCGTTTTCTCGACTGCTATTTCTGCCAGGTGGTAGTTCTGCCTTCTGTATGCTGGTTCGCTAACCGACGCCATTTTCCTTTCGACGTTTTTGGTTCAAGATTAATTAAACGCGGCTGAAAATAGAGTCGAGATGTATACGTGAGAGTAATAAGAGAGACGAAGAAGGAAATAGTAAATGAAGGGAAGCAGCTGGAGGAGAGAGCGAGAAGAACGTGAGCCATCATATTATGTTGAGTGCATTCATATGAGCGTACGACATAAGATGTTAATCTTCACATTTCTCTATTTACTGACAAATAGAAGAAAATTTATCTCAGAGATTTCGCGAAGTTTCCATGGCGTTGACTCCACGGATTTTGCTTTTAATTCAATATTTAGCATAACATAGCTCTTAATCATGCTTAAGTTAACATGAATGTTTGTAATATATTTGAAGCGTTAACAAGAAAAAATGTATATTTTTTCTGCGGTTTGAAGGTTTAATTATAGATAATGTCTTAGAAATAAATGAAAATAAGTTTTTAATGAACTAATTTAACATAGATAAAGTATCTCAGGTGCAGTTTTATTGTCTGAATTTTAGTGACAAAAGTTGTCACAGCAATCTATAAAGAGAAAGTGTGACTTCATGACAGAGTGACCGGGCATTTAGCCGAGATAAAGATATGGACCAAGGCTGGATTCCTAGGTCATGTTCAAACTGAATGGACCTGGCAACCCATTCATAATCAATGTTCATACATTCAACACTTTCAATTTACACATTATCAAAATTTATCAAAATACCGATAGGATACTTGGACAAGGAGTACATAAATATGCATTTTACATAGATCATACTTTATCTTACTAAAATTCAAATCATTTTTCCTGAAACGCCACAAAACATTCCAATTCCTGAAAATTCTTTCACTTTGCTCAAAACTCCATAAAATATTGTTAAATCTTTAATAATATCATAAAATTTCTTCAAATACTTAGAAATTCCATAAAATAATATTCTCGTATAATATTGCTTATAGTCTTTAATATTCTTTTCGAGCATAAAGAACTGCCTTCTTCCATAAAATCAGAAATACAAGATTTCTCAAAATACATACAAGTTCTTCTGGAATTCCTTTTCAAATTCCAAAATTCAAAGTTGCCTAAACATCATTATTCAGAGGTGAAAATTGCATTTCAAGAAAAAATGTTTCAACATCCAGACCGAGAATTATTTATAAGATTCCATTAAATTTACGAAATATTTTGACTCGTGTCTAATCTAAAGATAGGGAAAGTTTTTCACATTTTTACTCTATTTATTTCATTACTTTCCTTTTTAAGATCGCCCTCGCAAACAATTTATAGAACCACTCGGCACCTGTCATCCCCTAGCGATGTGGTGTTCAGCTTACATATACTTACTCTCCCTATCCCAGGAATAACTGCACATTACGACTTCGAGGATGTAAATATATGTATAGAAGAAATTGGAAGAATAAAAATTCAAATATTGGGAAGGATGGATATATTCAAGATATTGAAGCGTGTAACGTACTAATTAATATGCAGTATGTTGTTGGCACGCATAATTGCAAACGCGAGTGGATGGATATATATAAGCGGAAGTAAATCACTCGCGTGATCTGACACTGTTTTGTCTCATGTTTCTTCAGGTATGCCCTATGGAACTTTATGAACGTGGTTCCACTGTTTACAAGGAGTGACGCTTTGCATAGAATACTGATCTAGCCTATACAGAAGTTATGCATCGATTACCCTGTCATATGTCACCTGATGATAAATAAAAAAATAGATGCGTGCTTAAACCTAGAAATTATCAATAAGTGGCGAGTATATTTTAACGAGTACTATTTACTGCGTTTTATTTTTATTTTTTACGTAGATATTATCGATTCAACTCAGATTTATTAGAGACAGAAGTCAACATTGCTACCAGGCATGTTTACCTTCGTCATTCACATGATAAACTACGAGACCATATGCAAACACATATTTCAAAAAAGATAAATGAATAATAATCCAAGAGTGAATGAATTGAATTGAACAAATGTATTGATTGTTCACTGAAATGCGCGTATATAAATTAGAATACATATATTTAAATGTATTCGAGTTTCATTTGAAGTTATAAGCTATATATGAACTCCTTTAACTCTTTATAACGACTAACGCCTTCTCTATTATTTGATATTTTTAGATACCACAGAGAACGTTAGGGTTGGCAGTGTATTAAATCTTCACTAAGCAACGAATAAGAAGATAATGTTTCTTCTCTTGAATAATAACCATCCTTTCTCAGAAGATGCTAGCATGTACAAGGCACAAAATTTCTCCATCCTATTTTCCTCTATTTTAGTCCACATCTTCTTGAAATTAACTAGAACTAAACAATGTTTTGTCTTAATTACATGAAAGTTAATTTGCAGTTTGTTAAAGAATTATTTAACAAAATTCAAGTGACTAGTGGCATACAAATATTAAATGGCACTTTAGCTCATTTACAAATTATACTTTCTAATCCTATTTTAGAATTATAACTTAAAATTTGGGTCTAGAGCGAAAGTCGAAACGCGATGGCCATGAATTTAGAGCAGAGGGCGAATCATCAACTTCATTCCGGAAAGTAATTCCTTCGTTTCGCTTCTAGGTCTGTCATCCTACAATCTCGAGTTTCCAACCAAGACACAATCCTATTTTTGCAAGAGTACCAGACAGTTGGACGACTCTTGTTGGATTCTATTTGCGAACCCATAGCATTCGGAGAGTACAAGGCACACACACCAGGCATTTTTAGCAAACATCTGTTGTCTGATGTTTCTGAAACAGACTAAGGAACTTGAGGGTCTTTCCCAAAATGCTTCTTGAAATAATGGATGTACAGAATTCTATTTAGGGTATACATTAAATTCAAAAATCACCTCCTCTCCATTGACCACGCCTATTCTCTTTTACCACGCCCGTTTGTTTACCACGCCCATTTTTACAGACCCCTGAACCATATCTTATATCAAATTCATCTACCTTCACCACAATTTTTACTCCTCTCTCAACGATCACAAACAATTTCCTTTACCATGCCCCTAGCCAACACTTTTACTACGCCCATTGATCACGCCTCTTGTCCACGCCTTTCGTCTCATGTCTATTAGCTTATTAAATATCATTAGTGTCGCAAGCAAAGAAAATATATATTCGTGCGAATGGTTATGTCATTGTACTCATTGTTATAAAAAAGTGTCCTTTGTACAACTGTATGTTGAAATAGGATGTTTATTTTGATATGTTTTACGGATCTTTACATGAAGCTTCTGTTACATTTTGTTTCAACCTTTCAATTAAATTAAAGCTGTCGTCAAGATCGTAGAATTTTATCTGCCAACGACTCGATCATCTCACATGAATGAATGAAGCTATTTTCAGTATTCTTACCCTAATTAAAGCGAAGGTATACGAAAGCCCCAGCGTCTCGATAGTCATCATTAAGTTCCAAGGTTTTAAAGACGCTGTAATTCATGAGGCAGATCGCAACAACAGGGTGGAGGTAGTTTCGGCAGCGCGTGAAGCGGGAATCTTAAATAGACGAAATCGAGCGCAACTATCGTCTAATCTAAAAGCGTTGCACTTCGCTGTGTGTCATCGTCTGCACATGCACTGCTGCTACTCACTTTATGAATCTCCTGTCTGCCGCAACCAGCACTACAACGACGCAACAAATGTTGCATTCGTCAGCATACGCAATTGTCACATGCAGTCTGCGTTTCTTCACCCATTTAAATTCACGAGAAAATAACCAAAAAATTTCTCCATCCCTATTACCTATCCTTCTTCCGCCTATGATATTTTCGCCCCTCTTCTCTTCTTATCACTCAACCTTCCCATACTCCCTTTTATGCTTTTAAGCCCCTCTCATTTACGTTTTTCTTCCGTCACACTCTTGACCCCTTCTACCCCCTCCTCGCTCGCATTCTATATCTCTACAGCCACTAATCCTAATATTTCACTACCCAACCTCTCTCATAAGCCCCACGTCCTACACCCTTTTCTCTTCGACTCACCCACCATTCCATTTGTTATTCCTTCCATCCCACTCATTTGTACCACCACCCCACCCCTACTCTTCCACCTTTCCTCTTCTACCTTTCATCTTCTATCTGCAAACCTCCCCTCTCCCCCAATCGTCACCAAACAATGGTATATCCTACTATCTTTCATCCCTTCCTTTTTTCACTACTCATCCTTTTCTCCTCACTCTTTATTCATTCCCTAAACCCTTTATCAACCCCTGCTCATCCACTTTTCCTCTTCTATCTGCAAACCCTTCCCCCAATCGTCCCCAGTCTAACCCTATCCTGTAATGTTTCCACCCCTCCCTTCTTCTTCTTATTGGATCCTTTCATCCTAACCCCATTTCATATATTTCTCTTCCCTCTCAGTCCTTAACACTTTACACACCTCCCCAAACTCTTACGTTTACCCCCCCCCACACTCTTTATCAATACAGTCATCAATTTTCGCGCCTTCACTTTCTCACATCAAGTTCTTCCTTTTTGTCTCTTACCATCATCTCAACCACGGAATCTATACTAATCGGCCTACTCGTCTACCTTCTTCAATCTTCCTCCAATCATCTCAACCCCCACCACTTAGCCCTCCTATCCTTGCCCCCTCTCATATACCTCTCACCCCTCACACACTAATTATTTTAACCCCGAATATTTTGTATTCTCGCCCTTTCTTCTCCTAACTCCTTCATTCTATTCCTTATTCTATTCAAATTCTCCTGTAAAGCCCTCCACCCCTCACCCCTTTACCAACTTAGCCTTTCCATTCTTAAGATAGAGAGTGATAAAATATTTCAGTTTCAGATTCGCTTTTTCTAGATAGCCCAAATATTATGTTATTCCTCGTCCGTTGCAAGTACATTTAATCTAAAAAATATTCCTTTGATCTTTGAAAATAAAAGTGAACATGGGTTATTTGGCTGTGAATCTTGTGAATATTTTCAAAATTAAATTCCTCCTCATTATGTAGGAAGTTCATGAGAGATATTTCTGTACGAAATATTCAAACATTTGTCTTAAATTTAGAGGTAGTCAAGGTCGTACAAAATATTTCTAAGTACATGTACAAATCACACGAGCTTTAAGTTTACCAAAATGAGTCCCTTATTTATGACCCTTCTATTTTCGTGGACCAAGAGAGTTCTATGGGGTCTAAGAGTAGAGATCAAAGGTTTTCTTTGGATTTTGAGTCGTATTGTTCCACCAACATTAATGTCAACCTGAAGATTAACCAAGTTCAGCTCCTCTGTCTCCTACTTGAATACTTGCATTGATAAATGACTCGTAGAGTAGCACAAAAAAATTTAAGTTTCTTTAATTTTTCCTTTCGTTTCTTTAATTTTTTCCGTCAATTTTTTCCCAATTTTTCTCAATTGTTCTCAAAAGAACAAGCTCTTCAATCTTCAAAATTGGAAAACTTTCCTCAGTACATAATTCGTGAAATTTGAAGCAAAATAATCACAAACATTTCATACTTTCCTGGCCACATTCTACGAAATTTGGGCAAAAAAAAACATTACAGTTGGGGGTGGTTTAATCTCCATGGGATCCAACATCCCCTTGTTCCAAAAATTTGAGGAAAATGCAGTTATTTTTTCACGAAACGGAAGCTTTTTGGGGGCTTTAATTTTTTTGAGCCATCCTAATGGATAGTCTAATTTTTGTTAAGCTCCTAATTTCTCTCTCCTTCTACCTAGTTATATATTTTTTTCATTAAGCAGAGAATTGATCAAAATTTGAATCGAAAGCCAGGGCCTGAAAGTTAGTATCTTCAGTTATTAATAAACTTTACGACACAAAGAAGATGGGAGCCTCGGCATGTTTGAAAAACAAAACTCAGAAGTCACGCAAGGGGTGCTGAGCATCCACAGGGGCTATATCTCACCCACTTCAAATTCACGGTCGTGTAAATCACGCGGTACACGTGCCCAGAAGTGCTTAAATGCCTACGTTGTGAGCGCGTGTAAGAGCGTGTACTTTTTGCTCTTTTTTTTCATTCGCCCTTCACCGCAAGCATGATATGCACCTGTGAAGCGCGTTTATGTATAACTATAATAAGATGCGCATGAAAATAACAAGGCTATAGGGCCAAAGCCTTGTTTGCGCTGAGACCGACGAACTCGAGGCATCGTTTGTCGAATCGTACTCTCAATGTCATTATAAACACTATATCAAATCATAATGATAAAAAATCTACTGAAACTTTAAAATATTGGAAAGGGTTGTGACTAAGATCAGTACTTGGAAACATAAATATAATATATAATATAAATAAATAAAAATAAATATTATATAAATAAAAACTCCTACCCTTTTTCAAATAGGGCTGAAGTTATGCAGGGAGAGGGTGCAATAAAATATTGTTTACAAGATAGGATTTTTTTTACCAAAAAAACGAATCTGAAACTTTAAAAAGATATCATCACACCCCTACCCCACCCTAATTTTTAAAAGAGGAGGTAGTCTCGTAAAAAATATTTTATCACACCTCATTTTCGCATATCTTCACTGGGGTGTGACTATATATTTACAAAGTTCAAATTCACTTTTTCGCGCAAAAACTTACCTTGTACACAATATTGGGGTTTGAACAAATATTTTTACTATATAGTTTTCTTGGTAAGAAAATTATTCCGACACTTGCAAATATTTGGATACACTCCCTGCACTTTTCCAATTTTTACTGGTTACATTTTTTTTTTTGACAGAAGAATGAATCTAAAACTTGGAAATATTTGATCATACTCCATACGCTAATAATTATAGAAAGGGGCAGAGGATGAAACCCCATTCCTCAAACTTGAATCCGTGGAAGGTACGTCACTGAATAAAATCAGCAAGAAGTTTAACTGCTTATAAATTGCATTAAAAAATTCTTGGTCCAATAAAGTTTGAAAGCTATTCCCGCAACATTATTATAGAGTCCAGAGGAACAATAAAGAGCGCTAAAAGCTCTTTCGCAGGTGCTGTGAAGATCTTGCACTGCTTCAACCTGTTGTGTGATGATAATGAAGTGCAAGGCAAGAATAGTATTTAGAAAATAAGGATACTAACAGTGAGGAAGAAACGCAAAAGAGAGGAGAAGAGGTGACTGACGAACGCTGCTAATGAGACCACCGCAGTTCATTCCTGGGGATGCTATGTGAAAACGCACATAATGATCCAAAAAGAGGGTCGAGAACTCCTGGAATCGCATAGTGTAAATGTAGAGGACTAGAGGGTGCGATTATAATGAGCAGTGCACAAATGAGCTAACATGGACGGAAATAAACTCAAAAAGGTGTAAAGAGGAACGTGTCTTCTTAATCAGAAGTTTAATTTTAACTAAAACATTTAAAATGTTAAATTAATATAAAAAATTCTAATTGAACCAATGATAACCAGTTCACAATGATACAAAAAGAAGTTTTTTTCCTTTTGACATTAATAATTAAAAATAATCTCAAAAATAATTATTTTATTTTTTATTTCTTTGCTTTTAACACCTTTAAAAAATCTTACCCTAGCTCCTCACCTAAAGAACTTAGGATTTCAAAGCACGCTTCAACTGCGAGAGTGTTAAGTATGTATCATTTCCACGAATAATATTTTTTTCTCCTGCACATCGTCATAAATGCCGATGGGTCTCTGGTTCGTTTGATCTCCCCTGAAATAGCGAGAACGTTGCTCTCAACACAAACCGACTTTGCCTGTTTTCCCTTGCCCGCTCAAATTAAGCAACTTTTGAAGCTTTGTGACAATTTTGCAGCTTTGAAGTAATTGAAAACCTTATCTTATTACAAAATAAGAAAACTATTACACTAAAATAATAACAAATATCTCTTCGAATAAAAATACTTATCATAGGATCAAATACTTTGAGTTTGATTAAAGGTTCAAATCCTAATTATTATATTAAATTAATTTGATCTAATTCAAAAGTAATTTTCACTCAATCCCATGATAATTTTAAATCCTTTAAAATACCAATCAATTTTTTCAAATACTTTGAAATTCCATGAAAATCCTTGCAATAACGTAAAATACCGCAATATCGCTAAAATCTGTATAAATTTCGAAAAACCCCTTTAAATTAAAATTGGTGAACATCAAATTGTAATCATGTAGTGTTGTATCTTTTCTGTATTTGAATATAATTTAATTGACAATTCAAATTTTTGCCACGCGTTGTAGCGCGTGTATAATATTACTGGTTGATGTAGTAATAAAGTACATATACTTGATAAAAGTTCTTACACTGATAGTAAAGCAAGACCTATAAACATACTTGAGTACGCAATTGCTGATGCAGCAATAGTTGCATTGTCAAGATAGAATATTAAACACCTCGCCAATCTGGCGCCTATTTATCGTCGATATCACACTCCTCGATGAATAGGAATAAGCAGGAATAAGCAAATAAGTAAATTAAATAACTTAATCTTTCTCGAAACTGTAGTTTATAATATTTCATAAAAAATATTTCAGTTACGAATCTATTTCTACGGTACAAGTCTAATTAACGAAAATCCGAAGGAGAAGGTTCATTAAAAAAGAATAAGACTTGAATCTTCTTGACGAAATGTATCTTGATGTATGAAAAGCTATTCTACAAATACAGTATCTCTAGAATACTCTATGTCCTATAATGAAATGCCAACAAGAATATGAGTTCTTTACAGAGGGAACTCAGAAAAGGAAATCCATTACAAGGACCACAATTGATCTTGTCACGCACTTAATAAGACAATATTCCTTTTGCGAATTAATACGTGTGCAGTATATACAAGTGACGATTCATTCATTAAATCACCATTAAAAAAAATTCGAGTGCGTCCAAGCTGACGTTATCAATTACCTAATTCATTCGTATACAGTAATAATAATTAATTGGAAAATAGCGATCACTCAAAGCGATCATTCACCATTTTCATGATTCAAATATTTCATCTAATCTAACCGCAACAAAAAAACGAACAGACTGGGCACGAGAATATCGAGGCATTGCGCCCTCGAATCTTGAGCGACGAGACTCATACCTATAAACGGCTCTCGAGTTTTGATCGCCAAGTGTCAAGATTTGTAGCAGATATTAACAGGTGTATCAGTTTACGCAAATAAAAGTTCATCTCAATTCATTGACACAACGTTGACACTAAATGCGTAGAAAGTGTATGTTGATTTTATTTGGAATAGAAAAATGAATGTGACTGCGTGCACGAGAAAAACACAGAGTGAAAATTTCACTCTTGACCCTGGTAGACTCAGGATCAAATGGGAACAGAAAAAGGCAATATTCATTTGAAAATCAACCTTCGTCTACTAGGATCGTGCGCTTAAAAAAAACCAGCCTCCTAATCACTTTTCTTCCCTATGACACGTAGATACATACATATACATTATATATACCTAAAAGCTCGTTGACAAAAAGCTTTATCCTGCCGAATGAGTCAAAAGATCACGTTAAACAAACGGCGAGGAATAACAGCACCGCAGAAACGAGCTTCTCCGTGAGAATTTTGGCTTCAAGTCGCTCTGCCCATTATTTTCCTAAGTGTTTTCGTCTACTGATCTTCCAAGTGTTTCAGATTGTATGGATCAGTTCCCTTTACGATTGAGATGATTCGTCTTGGTTGACGCTTTAATTTGTCCAATGTTACAAAGATGCGTACAAGACTTCTGCACCGATTTCATGGCAGTACTAGTTGAATTTGATAGAGTGTAGGGAGACGAGGGGAATGCTTCAAACGAAAGTTAATTCGCTGCTATTACGGCCGCTGCAGCAGCCGTTGACGATGAAGACTTCTTCTTGAGGACGATGTCCTTGATGTTTAGGTTCACCTTCTCCTTTCGTGGAGGGGGCACTGACTGCAGACAGAATCGTTTAAAGGCCTCCAGTTCACGTTCGGCGTCATCCATTTCGCCATCCTCGAGGTCTATATCTTTTGGCGTGAATACGCTCTCTGCAAAAGACACGCTCTCAATACTAGAGATCGGGGAGTATTTTAAAAGAAAAAGTAGGAATGGCAAGTTTATAGGAAGGCAGAGTTCTTTCTTTAAATTATTACTCTCTTTGCTTTTACAAGTTTTTCAGCTTCCAAAATAACTTGCAGAACTTTAAACTGGAGACCAAATATCAAATCATGCAAGTTCTGCACTTGAAGTCGCAGAATTTGTTGGGGCCAAAATATGATGTTTTTTTAGAGGAAATTAGGCGATACGTATTTTTGCGATTTGTAAAAAAAATCTTCCACAAAGTTATAGGTATTTGAATTTTTGCTTTAATATATCTTTCCAGAATCTGATAGCATTTATCGTCTTCTTCGAAATTCGCAGGAAAATTTAGAAAATGTTCAAATTTTTATTATCAAAATGGCGGTTTTTCAGAAAATATTTATAGCAGATTTTCTAAAAAGTCTACAATTATACTTATTGCCAATTTTCTGTTGAATTTGTACTATCATATGGAAATCATCTTGTGAGTTTTATGCGAGATAAATAACTTTTGTGGCAAGGAGACTTTTTTTCTCATAAAATCGAATTTTCGTATTTTTTTTTTATTTTCGCAAACCATTTTCGAGATAAATACAAAAATTTACTTAACTCCTGATTTATGGAAATACCAACTATTTAATTTTGTTTTCAAATATTTTAAAATAATATAGACTTATGCAAAGACGTTCTGCTAGTTTTAAGTCGAATAAACTATTTTTACGGACAGGAAATTATTCTTCATAAAATCAAACTTTCAATTTATTTGATACAAAAATTTAAGTTGCAAAAATAATGTCAAAGCAAGAACTTGTTTGTCTATACAGTTTTTATTTTCACAGGAGTTGTAAGATTAATGTGGAATAAACAATTTTTGTGGTCAGAAAATTATTTTTCATAAAATGGATAGTACAAATTCAAAAAAAAAAAAAGAATTAGAATAAGTAAAATTGTAAGTTTTTTGAGAAAATCGACTATAAATATTTTTAGACAAACCACCACCATTTTGTTAATTTTGAACATTATCTTGAATATCTCAATTAGGTAAAAAGTTGTACAAGTTTAAAGAACAAATTTGGAGTGTTTTGAAAAACAAAGCAAAAAATTCAAATACCCATAACTTCGTAGAAATTTTTTTGTTCACAAATCGCAAAAATACGTATCGCCTAATTTCCTCTAAAAAAACAACGTACATATTTTATCCCTGAGAGATCCTGCGATTTTAAATGTAGAACCTGAAATCGATTCGGTCTGAATTTCAAGAATGCGGTTTGGCAATTGTTTTAAGAATGCGGATTGGCGATTATTTTTCTGAAACGCAATGGTGTGTTTGCATCGATCTATAAAAGTGTAAATGATTTTAATCGGCTAACTTCGATTCAAATAACATGTGCATAAGAAACCCTAATCTCAACAAATTTAAATGCTATTCCGAGGTAAAGTAAAAAATTCTGAGGATCAATTTCCTAACTCGAACAGTAGACAGTAGACACCCTGCTTAAGCAAAGACGGTAAAATATAAAATGAGCGAAACTCTATGCAAATGGACGTGGATGGGCTGGGTACAAGGAATCGGGTAAGTGTCGGCATCTGCTGTGCATTTGTCGTCGTACTGCATGGGTATGTGAAGCAAAATCTATTTTTAATCCTAGTTTCTACGACTGCAGTGTAAAACAAAAAAAGTGAACAAAGAGAAATTTCCTGGTCGTTTTATTTTGTTTTTCATTGAATGAAGAAGCACTGCGTTCCAACAGCTTAGAAACTTCATGTTACTAGTTTTCTTCACGTAAAGAGCACTTGGTATCTAAACTAAGCATCCAAAATTTGGCCAGCATTAACATACAATGTCAATGTAGTATTATTTTATAGAAAATACAAAGTTCGCTAGAAAAAGTAAAGATGAATTTTGAAAAACCTTTTTTGCCCAAATCTATCTTTAAACTTGCAGAAGAAATAATTGACTATTGCAACCCAACCCATGCAGTAATTAGGAGAAATGTCAGTTCCGTTTGGAAGAAAGAGAGTGAATATTTGGAAAAAATGTAATTTTATTTTGCGTCATCAGCAGATAAAAAATATCGCCTTTTTAATATCTAGAATTAAATTCCCTGTACTTTAATATCACATTCAGTTTTCTCTCATTGCGAAAGATAGGGCTAGGACATGAAAACAATTCACACAAACTACAACACGATTCTGTTTCACGATCCTTCACTTGCAAATCCATGTCATAAAAAAATCAAAATACCTTAATACTTAGACTAAAACTAAAAGGATATTTGTCATATTTCTATCGACCTAACGCGCTCGTGGTAGTACGACAGTTGTTTTTAGAAAGAAAATCGCGGACTTGCAAGCTCAAAATTTAAAGCAATAAATACCGTATCGGTGATACCTATCGAATATGGATATACTGACTTTACAAGACGGAACATATAATCCGGAGAATGAGGTAAGATGTAAGATTGTAAGACGTAAAACTTAAATAGAAAGTAATGAGATCTTTTACGTTTAAGCAAATACGTGCAGATGTGCAAAAGACTGGTAAGAACACAGTACCCGCAAATCAGTGACAGACAAACTGAAATTAGATTGGAAGAAATTTTTCAAAGTATAACAAATCTGAATTCTCTGTAAAGAACACTAACGCTAAATATCCTTTCAAGAGTTTCAAATTCATTGAAAACCTTTACGAGAGAGATACTATTACATTAAAAATTTCATTTTCCGGGCAGCAATCCCAATGGTCCTAATATGTTAACGCGGTTGCGTTTAAAAACAAATAAAAGAAGCGGAAATTTACATGATAAAGTTTGATTATTGTTGTTTCTCACCAACGAGGTTCCAGTCATCCCCGCTTTGCCTCGCGCCGTTTCCGCGCTTTTTCTTTTTCTTCCCCTTTCCGCTGCTGGAAACTGCCATAGATGCATTTATGGCCTCCCTCACGGCTGTTTTCGCCTGCTGCACCTCGTCTATCATTGGATCAGGATTCCTCACCTTCGTCAAGGTCACACTGGTTCCTTTGATATTGATGCCGTTCTCTGGTATCGGTTGACCGTTCGTGACCTTGCTGATTTGTATGTTGGCGAGGTCACTCAAACTCGTGCAATCCGGCGTCAGTCTACTTCGCAGCTCTGCCAAACTCGAGGGAATAATGCCATTAGTATGCTTTGGATTGGAAGTGTTCGTGTTTGGTTTTCCAGCAGTCAAGTCGCCCTTGACGATAAAATCTGGCTTTGGGGCAGGCGTCAAGCCAGCATTGATGGCATGTTGCAAAGCTGGACTCCTGATGGTGACCATGCCGTTCTCAGATACCTTTATGATGGCTGCTTGCTGTGAGGCTGGTTCCATTTTTGGCGGACCGAACGCTGGATTCCTGATAGTCACCATGTTCGTTTGTGGATTGTGTAGTATTCTCGCAGATTCATCATTATAATCATTGTTCTGCGACATCAGCACATTCGTAGATAAGGAACCATTTTGATTAGCGGCGTTCTTATTCTTTTTTTTCTTCTTCTTCTTACCACTTTGATTTTCTTTTGAAGCGTCTGAAAACAAAAAATACATTATTTTGTAATAAGAGATTTTCAAAACTATCAAGAAATACATGATTACAGCTCTATTGTCACCTAGAACTAGACTAGAATTATGCGTGTAGAGCGAAAAAGTTTCTACTTTTCGAATAAAGTGAAATTATCAAATTTTGAGATTATATTTTGAATTTTCCATTTTACACGAAAAGTGTTAAAAGGAATAATATCATCACTTTATAATATAAAATATACATATATTTTGTTTTGTAAGAATATAAAAGCAATATATAGCGAAAAAATCTAATCTAAAATAACATTTGTCAAGTAAGGTGAAGAGTTCAATTTTGGATATTAGAATTTGGGTCCAACAGCCTTAATTAATTTTTTTTTAAAGAAAATTTTACAGGAAAGAAATCTTACCTTTGTCAATCGATTTTGGCATAAGATCTTGTTTAAGCTTTCCAGTATCAACGACAATGACATTACCGCCATTTTGTTGATTGGCATAACCAGATTGAGCGCTGTTCATGGGTGCGGCAATGATAGTCGTCTGCTTTGGTGGATTCGGAGGTTTAGGCTTCAATGTCGTTTTAATTGGAAGAGGTCTTGCAGGAGTATCTACTTTTGTTATCGTGATACCCGGTGGCAATTTGAGATTCTCGATATTGATTTTAGAACTTGCACTAATATCTTTAAATTGACTACTAAATGGTGGATTCACACATTCGTTCCTGCCAATCTGAATATCGACAGGTAATTTCTGTTTACCAGCTGTATTCTGATTTACTTTAGTTTGATTTTTCGAAGTATCAGTCTTATTCGTGTTCGACTTATTATTGACATTGTTGTTCACATTGTTATTGACATTCTTATTATTCTTTTTGGCATTCGTTTGATTATTCTTATTTTGTTGCTGTGTCTTCGTCTTCTTGTCAACTTCATTATTAAGATTGGTTTGTTTTTGAACTGGTTGTAATTGAGAGGATGAATTAACTTTGTTTTGTTTCTTGGTGGTGAGATTCTGCTCTTGATTCTGTTGTTGATTTTGCTGTTGACTCTGTTGCTGATTCTGTTGTTGATTCTTATTCTTATTCGAAGTATTTTGCTGCTGCGAAACATTTTCTTTGTTTTCAGTATTCTTTTTATCTTTTTTCGACTTCGTACTTTTTGTTTCTACCGAAGCTTGTTGTAACTTCTGAGATTCGACTTGTTTACCGCCCTTGGTCTTTTCGTTTCCTGTTTGTTGTTTTACATTCTTGCTATCATTAGTCTTCACCTGCTGTTGCTGTTTTACATTAGGCTGTTGCAATTTGTTGTTCTGCTGTACCTGGTTGCTGTTATTAGCAATGCTATTGTTGCTATTATTACTATTTTTGCTTTTGTTCTTTTTTTTCTTTCCGCCAACATTCTGCCCCTGATCAGACTTACTGGGTTCTTTAGTTTGACCATTCACTAAAGTAAACAATACTTTATCCTCCGCAGGTGTTTGGCCTTTGAGCGTTATTGTTACGGTAGGTTCAGCACTATTCGATTCCATGACCCTCTTAATTGTAACGATCTGTAGCTGATTTTCAGACTCCACCTTAGCCTCTTCCATTTTTCTCATTTCTCTTCTCAATTTCTTCCTTTCCTTCTTGGTTAACAAAGACTCATTTATAGGTTCCGGTGCTGGAGGGGGAGCTGGTGAGGGTACAGCTACTTTACTGTTCTTTTTAATACTTGTATTACTAGCCTGTGTTTTATTTAATTTTGTATTTGTATTAGTATTGCTTCCTTTATCCGATTTAATACTATTTTTTGAGCTCTGATTTGAGTTAGAAACTCCATCAACTCTATCGACAGAAACTTGGCCTTTAGTTTTTTTATTTGTATGCACTGCAGTTTGCGTCTTAGTGTTGACCTTACTGGAAACACTTACAACACTGAGAGCTTCATATTTGTCTTTTTTCTTATTCTTAATAGTAGTACCCTGCTTTAGAGACGTCAACACGATAGGGGGAGATGCTGGAAGAATAGAAACCTCGGGCAAATTCCGATGAGTGTGCAGTCTCTGAGGCATAGGTCTCTGAGGATCAACAACGGTTATAGTTACTTCCGGCGTCTTTTTTTGAATTTCTATCAACTTCTGCCTCTCCTCTTCCAGTCTTTCTTGTTTGAGCTTGTCTTCGATCTAGTATAAAAAAGATTATGTTTAATAAATACATTTCGAAGCAGATGCCAAAAATCCTAACTTTTAAACTTTATAATTTCGCAACGTTAAATAAGCTAAAATTCGGTACCTTTCGCTGCTTCTGCCGCGCCTTTTTTTCAGCCTTTTTATTGTCTCTCTTTCCATTTTGGCCGCCTTCTATGAATTCGAGTAAAGCATCCAAATCCCTTTGATCTCTATTATCAAGCAGAACAGTAGATGCTGTGGACAAAGGGGTATTGGACCTCGGTGCCGAGTGACTTGACGTCGTTTTCGAATCGGAATTTGTATTGGATGGTAAAGACTCAGCAGGACTTTTCGGAGGACTGCACGCAGCTTTACACTTCGTTGCCTTTTTCTTTGTCAACAATTGCCTCAACCTATCTCTCATTTCATTGTAGTTACGACTAACAGGTGCTACGGAAGGCTAAAATTCAACAATTTCTCTTTACAGTCACCGTAGCATAATATATATTGTTTTCAAAATTAATTTTTAATTTACTACTCACAACTCCGTGACCAAACACTTCGCAGTAACAACAATCGCAATGTCGATTAGAATCACGTGGAGACGAACTGCTTGTTGAACAAGAATCCTCATGACTGCTTCCTGAATCTGAACAATCCCCGTCGCCGGGGCTCACTAAGGAAACAATCCATTATTATATCTTACTAAAATTGAATCAAAAGTCATTGTGACGGAGATATATATTTTGACAGATCTAATTCCATCAGTAAATACTTTTATATACGAAAAAAGATACTAACAGTCACTGCAAGATACTCTTTTAATGTGTTCGACGACGTGTTGCTTGTGACAAGAACCGGAAGACTGATTGCCGTGGTTGTGAGTTTTATGAGCAGAAGCTGCAGTCTTAACATCTAGAGAATGTGTAGAACCTAAAAATAAATATTCATCGTCATTATATCAATATGCAATCATAATGATTAGTTTCCAACACATAAACAAAGCTTAAATTTGTTTACCCTGACGAGTAGTACGATTATGATGATGAGGCGTGTTTCTCGTTTGAGTCGTCGAATGCCTCGTCTGGGTTTGAGCAGAATTCGTGGAACTAGTTTTCATCACAGGGTTGGAGGGCTCCTGATCAGACTTTGTATGAACTACCGCAGGGGATTGCACTTCAGTGTTATCGTTCAACGTAACATCTACTGGAGTTGATAACCATGCTAGAAATAATCAAAATATATTAAATTAAAAAAAATTATTAAATAAAGGGTTATTAAACAGCGGGACACTTACTCTTTTTTAAACAGGGACACGTGTCTAGTTTACGTTTCGAGTTTAGTAAACACGGACAAGGCGGGCTGTCTACTTCTTTTCTTTTCTCTGCGATGTCTTTGGTATGTTGATAAACACATGGACACGATTGAAAATCGAGTTTCCTAAAATCTATGTCCCCTGTAATGCAATTCGGTATACCCTCCGTTGGTTGTGCCAGCTCAGGTTCGCACTCTATTAGCGACTTCGGTTCAATTTCATTCAGACTCAATTTCGTCCTCTCTTGAGATGTGACTACTTCCGGACACTCACAAGGCATCGCAGAACTCACTTGATTATAAAGATCCTTAATCGCCGAAAAATTGGATGCTATTCGCTTGGCCATCCCTATATTTAATAGAAATGCAATTTTTTTATTATAATTTTGTTTACAGTTGCTTTTCTACTTGTAACAAAAGAAATAAGACTTTTTTAATCACCTGCAATGTCATTGTTGAAAGGTGGAAAAATGTCTTTACAATCCTCTTCTGTAGAGAGCTCTTTTACCATGAAGGGGTTGGAATTTAAGAGAGGGGATAAAGTGCAGTAAGTACAATTCTCTTCGTCGATGACCGGCGAAGAATCTATATGATTTTCATTGTACTTGTCTTTGTTTCGCCTAAAATAAAAAGAATTATATCATCGATGTCCAAAATTATGAAAACCTAGATTAATAAACAATTAATAAATTAATATTCTATCTTACCTGTTTGTTATCAGTGTAGCAAAAGACTGAATGAGGGTCGATGCGCACTCGTATCCACATTGAAACTCAAGATCATTCATGTTTGGATGATTAGGCATATTTATACCATAATCTTTAACTGTCAAATGGTCTTTTGAAACGATTATAGATTTCAACACATCGACTAGCCTTTGGTGTGACGTTTTAGCATCGAGTAAGAACTGTGCAATATCGTGCTTCGGGGGAATACTGAGTGTGTCTAAAAGACATACAGGACTTGGAACTCTACCGTTAGGACCGGCCGCGGTAACCGCTTCTTGGGGTTCGTTTAATAATTGATTGTTTAGTTTTTGCAACCTGCAAATTTTTGACATAAAATTTAAATAATGCCGTACCTATTTTAATAGATCAGATATCTTTGAAAACAAAATTAGGATATACCTTTCATGTCTCTTGTACGTCTCCTGCTGCTGCACTTGTTTCCACCACTTTGTAAACGTCTCCCAACCCTCTCTGAATCTTCGTAATTTTACTATTCGAGCGGACTGTTCCATACTAAAATTTTTACATAAAATATTATTGATTTTAACATTTTAGAAGAACATTGAGAACTTGTCATAAACGGTATTCTTACTTGTGTTCATCGATCAAATGCACAGCTTCCGGCCATAGATTAACAACCCTAGTCATTTCATCATCAAATGTACGGTACCTTAGTTCGAGAACGTGGTATTCAAAACGCTTTTGAGGCAGCAAAGTGTCTTGGCATTCATCAGTCTTTTGAGACAGCATGTTCCTTATCTATAAAGGCAAAAATTAGAATTTTATTTTAAAGAATCTTTTGAAATTTGCCCAAAGTTTATTCTTAAATTAGCAGACAAAAATGAAACTTCTAGAAAATTATTTACCTCTCCAATAAAGCCTGGAAGTTTATCCTGTATTAAAGGATCGGTATATACATAGTCCTGATATAGCTTCTTATTGAAAGACTCCCAGGTTAAATTGAATTTCTGAAAGTATTCTTTTTCTACAGGCTGAATCAATTCCGACATTTTTAAAGCCGTCGATATTAGCGCATCGTATCCATCCAACATTCCTAATAATAAAAAGGATTTTTTATTTAAAAAAAAAGTTCATAACTTCGTATGACAAATAGCAGAAAAAGTTCAATTTTTGTGCTTACTAGTTAAGAAAATATCTGCTACAAGATTAGTTGCCTGTTTGTGAAGGAGAGTCAAGAGCTGAACCTTCACTTCTACTACGAATTCCTGTGCTTGACTAACCAATCTCATAGAAAGTTGATGAGGATCGCTCTTCGACAATCTAAAATAAGTTTGTGCATCATGGTAAATAATGAATGCCAATTACAATTATTTTGATCGAAAACACTCACTGTACAACAGAGTTTTCTAAATTGCTTTGAGAAGAAGAATCGCTTAGGATTGGAAAAGAATTAGGAACCCTGGGAACGGTCATTGCAGTGTGAAAAACAGAGTTTATGTGCTTTCGTAAGTCCGTCCAAAGGCTATTTAACCTCAATGCCCTCTCCATTTCTTCCATAAGTATCCTCCTGTTACGACAAATATAAAAAATCAAATACTTTAAAAATGTTCAAGATTATAATTTCTTTTATAAAAAAAACAAATGAATACCTCTTAACTCTGCACATCTCACACCTGCAAGGATCTCTAGCAGGACGAGGAAGACTGGCTGAATCTTTATAAGAACTTTCAGAAGATTCTTTGCAATCCTCAGCTAAAGTGTCGATGCTCTCTACCTCGTTGTTTTGTTGCATAGCTGTTTTGTTCGAACTTTCACAGTTTTCTGCGATCTATTAACCATTAGGGAAAAAAACTAATTTATTACCTTCATTTTAAAACTCATACTTAAACTGAATACCAAATTGAAACTTAAAACCGTTATTTTAAGGACAAAAAATAATTGATATAACATAAACGACAATATAATGTTACAAACAGAATCCAAACGATTCTAACCTACTTGGCTATCTACAATTTCAATCCAGAAAAGGTCAATAAATTCTACGATGAATAGAATGCACAATGATAATTATAATGTTTTTAACGGGATCATTTTCTAGCATATCCATGATATCACTAGATCACTTTTTTAACCACATTCCTCAGTCTTCGAACGGGTCAATAGTTTCAGTTTCATTTTGACAGTGGAACGCATAACCTCAAAGACAGACTTTTTACTTATATATAAATATATGCATCAGAAACCAATCTTTTAATTCAGAAATTTGCCCTATTATTTCCACATTAAAAAACTGCAAATGTGCATATGTATAATTCGATTTTGAATAATGAACTTCTAGTTTCAAATGCATAAAGAACTGCAATTATAAAACACTTTAATATGCAAGAATGTCAACTTACTGAGAAAATTATTATACAGCAGCAGTGAAAGGGGCATTAGACAACCAGACGTACGTTTTTTTATAAATTAAAAATCAAAGAAACATAAGACAAGGAGATCAAGGCAAATACCAAGGGAAAGAAGATCGTGAAAGCGTGAAAATTTTCGATTGAACTGTGCGAAGTCTTTGAAAGAGGGAAAAACGCACCTTCACTGAATTAATTGAGGGAGTGTCAATGGGTGAAGGTTTATCATCGAAGAATTCTGAAGCACCATCAGCTTCTTGTCTTGGACATTCCAGGCTAATAGGATTTTCGGGGTGAGAATCCTCAGTGTGCTCTTGCACGTCACCCATTGCTTTTTTTTCGCGTACCCTCGACGTCTCGCAATGTTCATCCGGATTGTCGCACTCACTCATTTTATCCAGTATACGAAATTGGAAAATGCCACGATGAATATCCACGACACTTATGCATGCACAGCACTACTGTTAGTATGTATTGATTTCCCTTTTTTTTAAATTGGATTTTCTCTCGAAACCGTGTAAACACCTTGACAATATGAACAAATATGAATGATATGAACACCATCAACAATATGGCGACGTGCGTATAATGCATACAACTTGCTGCCACAAGATGTCGCTTCCTTAGCCTCTGCGCATGCGTATACTTTTAGGAATTTCCGTACTTTAAATTTTGACAATCGATTTCTGTAAGATCTATACTCTATACTACTAATACTTTCTATGAAATTAAAAATAAATGCATTATTCGTCATGAAATAAAAAAAATCCAGTTCTCATGTTTAAACTAAAATTTGTTTTCTTTTTTTTTCCCCTGGTGGTCCCACGATTACACTCTCACAAAAAGAAGCTGCAAATGTGCTTCCTGTAAGTTTCATCTTGGGAGCAACATTGTTTGCTGAGATCTGAGATAAAAAATCAATCTGAGGCCCTGTACAAAGAAGCGACGAGCATTCCGCCGCGTTGATATTTTTTTTCTCAGAAATTACTGGTGGTCCCGCATTGAAATTTATAGGTCCTGTAGATAATATTTATGGCTTCCTTTATTGGAAATTTTAACCCAGGACCACCAGTGGTTAATGAAAAAAGAAATAATAATAATAAAACAAGAATTCTAAATTCATTTTAAATCTGAAAACCATGAAAGCCAAAAATTGAAACTTTGATAGCAAACTATTCAAGAAATTTTGTTAACAGCACCAGTAAAAGAGTGGAGAAAAATAATTGAGACATTTTTTTCATAATATAAACATTTTCTTATTCAAACGTATGTTCTTACATTTACACAGTACAAAAAATTATACTCAAACCCGCCAGTTCGCGGGTTCATAACTGCTATGACTGGGGGCAACCGGTGATGAGGTGGGGCAGGACACTGGGATAGGATTTTTAAGGGTCTAAGGGCTGTACATTGTCTTGTCCACACCACTCCGCCCCCAATACACAGCCCACTATTCTCTCATACGTACCATCTCTGAGCCACTCACGGACGCGCACGTTCACACGTATTCTTCTTTCGAATTATCATCATTCGTTTACATCACACTAGAGACGCTCATACATATTTCACCGTACGTTCGGCATCTTCAGCAACATTTAACTATCATATTCTTCGTAATAATTAATCGTAATAATGATAATAATGATAATTATTATTATTATTATTCGAATAATGATAATAATATACTAACTACCTACGCGTGTAAAGTGCTTTCCGTGTTGTGGAGTGTTTTTCTTAAAACTAGGCTTCTTTCATATTTATATATGCATACATGTATATATGTATAAATGTTTGTATGTATTTACACGTAGCGAGTTTTGAATAGCTTTGTCTGTAGCGACATTAATAATACATATAATACGCTTCCTACAACTTTATACACTGCCCATTCACAGATAATAAGGGTATTTTTTTGTTGCTTACAATTTTCGTAAGATTAAAGTACTCGTTAACGCTAAGATAGTTTTAAATTTACTCGTGAGTTATCATTTAATCGAGTCGTTGTATGCTAGACAAATATTGAGATCAAAGAAATTGCAAATTCCAGGATTCCAGTATTTCTGATTATTTTGCAAACGACGATTCGGATTCAAACAAGACTCTCAGCGTCTGATAAATGCAGTTTAATGAAATCGATGCATCTTTCCAATTGCTCAATCAAAAATCGCGCGGAAAATCACGATCTAATAAAATTCATCATATTTTTACAATCAAATCAATAAAAGTGAGGAGGAAAGTAGACGTTCAAAAACCGAAGGTACTTTTCAACCGAGAGTCTCGCAGAATTGGACTTATCCCTTGTAAAAAATTTGCACTGTCGCTGTCACATGGAGTAAATCACTTGATACGGGCTGTCAAACGTTAGGAACTAAATTCATTTTTTTCGACTTTCTCATGATCTGAACATTTTCGTCCCGTTACAACCGTTCATCATTGGCACTTAAAAAGTTCGCACATAAATCTTTAGCCTAACTTTAGGCTTTCTTTAAATAATGAGGTTACCTAAAACCATTGAATAGAATCGAATTATTATTCTTTTTATCAGACGGATCGTACAATTCGATAAAAATAACACGTACGTTTCTCATTTGTTATTTCTATAAAGTTCAGAATTATATCACGATGAAAGCGTAGATTGATTAGTCTGCAATATCGAAAAACTGTAGAATATTCTTCTTTCTTTTCGATTTTCCGTAAAATAAATAAAAAAAAAAAATAATAATAAAAAAAAACGAATCTCTGCCTTACTGTGAAGATTTACAAAAGGCAATAAAATATATACAGAAATATCCCTTATTATTTCGCCGCTCAATCGACCCTGAACAGACGACACTTTTCCGTCGCAAAGACCGTCAGTAAGTTTAAACCATACAGATGAAATCAATCACAATTTCCCTCTTCGGTTTAAGCGAACAACAGAAAGCGAGGCAGTGCTTTTTTTATCATTCAGAACAAATCAATTACAGAGAGAAAGGTATCGTCCATCCGCTGAATCCAGTTAACATTGAGAACACCACACCATGAGAGCACACGAAACGGATCGATACAAAGCGTTGATCCGCCTAAACGTCGAATACTTCTAATTGCACAAAGTACCTTTCTAGACAAATTTTTATCGGCAATCGCTATTAGGAATTTCTTACAAAGTATTGATTATCTACATTTATATTATATAGACAGTGTGTATTGGATACAGGCACGATATAATTAATTACAAACAATGTATGATCCAAGTCCATCTGGTATCACAATGGTAATGGACGCAGGGCCCGAGCGACCCGATCCAAGATTAACTGAGTATCTCACGGACTTCATGTCCGATAATAACGAGACATCAAAAAAAGAAAATATAAGAAAAGAAACTCAAATGAAGAAATAACGAATAACCTTATTGACTCAACCAATCAAAAATTAAACATTCGAGCTATTCGTACAATATCACAAACTCCTGTTCATCCTCTTACAGATTTCGGAGCGTTTTCTGGCTGCTCTTCTCGCACCTTTATCGCTTTCACTTACTGGGAAGCACCACTCGACCATAAAGTCGACTTTGGAGCACGACAACCAGAATTGGTCAATCAACGAACAAGAGATCTTACGATCCTGATCAGAGATTTGCGCTACGTCTCTTCCTTAACTTTAATCTCGGAGTTGGTCAATTCTTTCGAAAGTACATCCTCCTTCGCGTGGGCCAGGACGGTCAGTGAATCTTTCACTGCATGATAAATAATGTTCTTGATCTGTAGCTTGTCTTCGTGATTCGTATGAGTATCAGACAATGCTCGAAATTCCTGAGTCAGGTGGAAGCAGTGCGACACATTCTCCGGAGACACAAAGTCTTCTGCTACCTTGATGCAATTATGCAGATTACGCACCTGATGCGGGGCACCTGCTGGAACAAATACTGCATCCCCCAAGCATTGCACTATGGCATATCTGAAATTCAAAAGTAAACATTCGTGTTAGTTTAAATCATCGCTCGTTGTTTCAAACACAGTTCGAGGATAATCTAGAATTCGTTTATCCTTACCCTTCAACACCGTAATCACGATACAATCGTTCTCGAAGTGGTCCATCGAGATAGAAACTCTGATCGTGAATAGGATCATGATGAGGTTCCAGACGCGCTCCTCGCTCCAGTGCAACTGCGTTCAAAAGATCTCTGATTTTGTCCGCATCACGGGCTGCGTAAATATGCCACAATGCACCTGGTGCTTCTCCCCGCTCACGGACCCGACGACGAGTTAGAATATCACAGCCTGCTTCGTCTATCGCTCTTAGTGCCTCTGTAATCACAACGTTGTAACGGTTACAGTCAAATAATCTTGAAAACAGATTTTAAAAGATTTTAGGACATTTCGAAAAAGTGTAGAAAATTTAAGATATTTCAAAATATTTTACAGGATTTCAAGGAACTTTAACAAATTCTAAAAGATTTCAAGAGATTTGACAGATTTTAAAAAATTCAAAAACATTTAAGTTTTGATATTACTTGAAAATCTTAAAACTTTTGAATTAATTTAAAATTCTTTATTATCACCTGAATGAGGCAGTATGCTAAGCAGTTAGCAGCTCTCATCGCGATTCTTAAGTACAGACCGGCGAATATAAATTCCAACCAATAGATGAAGAGACACTGTATTAGATTCAGATTTCAAGAATCTATTTTCGATATAATGGCAACCTCTTTTTTTATGATAAGAAAAAACAATTTAAAAAAGTGGAAAGTACCTTTAATATGCTCGTCGTTATCACCATCCTTGGGAATTCCTACGTACACCATCACGTTGACAGCGTCCGAAATATCCAAGTGAAGGTTTGTCGTGCCTTTGTTCGGATATAGGGCAGAACCGTAAGCGTTGTACATCTTGGGACCAAGGTCAGGCCTCACGAAGCAATCAGGAAGTCGACTTGCGAGGTTCAACCTCCCCGTTCGGTGAGTGTACTCGGAGAGAGGTAGAGCCTTCATCAAATCGGCGTACCTAGAAGGCAGCAGCTCAGCGAAATCTTCGCCTGGAGGCCAGTCCTTTAGCTTCAAAAGCATTGGCTGTCCCCTATCATCCTTCAATCTCTTGGAGAAGTGTTCAAATCCTTCCCAAAACTTGCGCATTGGTTGATTAGGAACCAAATTTCCAGTCATACAGTTAATGAGATCGTTCTTTTCATCGCCAAAGTCCGTGGCAAAGGAGTCAGGATGCCAAAGATCTACGTCAAGGGCCTTAGAAACGTCAGAAACGATCACGGGTTGTCCTCGCTTCCACTGATCTTGGAATATCCTATAGTTGTTGGGGTTATTTGGATCGTTTAATCGGAGTAGTTTTCCGTCACAAAGCCACGAATGTGGTACGTCGGGATAAAGGCTCTTGCTCTCAGTCAAGGTCATAATTCTAATAGGTAAGGGTTCTCGACCCCGCTGCGTCCACTTGTATCTGCGCACAAAGTGCTTCAACTCTCGCGGTTTTTCATCGTTGTCAAGGCCCCCTTCTTTCTCTTTCTTAACACTGTGTTCTATAACGCTGGAAATCACTTCATCCAATGTGTCCATCTTCGATTTCTTGCTGCTCTTTGGAACGTTATTAGAGGTCGCATTTTGTGTTGAGGTGTTGTTCGAACTGCTCGTGTTGTTCGTAGGAGAATTCGACCTTGAACCACTGCCGTTGGATTTGTTAGAGGGCCTGATTAGCAGTTCACGTAAGGTTGAATAATTTCCATCACGATCTTCGTCCGAATCTGAGCTGGAGCCACTGTCGTTCTTACCTTCATTTGACAAGGCAACGTCCGCAAGCCAATTTAAAGGCGAATTCTTATCCTCGCCGTTGGTTTTGCTCTCCGCAGCTCCGTTTGATTCGGTCTTCTTCACTTCTTTGGGTTCTTGCTTGATGTTTCCATTCATGACAGTTAGAGAATCACCTTTGATCATGTTTCTAAGTACTTCGTTAGGACTGGATTGAGAGACGAGAGAGCAGTTACAATGTTGGGGAATTCCCCACTCATTTCGGCACTCGTGGAGACGTTGACCTACTTGCAGCAGACTATCTCCAGCGATTATCTGTGTAAGCATTAATCTTGCGGGCTCGTGGACTTGTCTATTCGTACAGAGTAACCATGAAAAGTCGTCTCGGTCTTTCCCGCTCTCACCCCATATCTTAATTGTTCCATTTTTACGACCCTAAAATAATTTATTCGTTAGATTTTGTCTCATTTTATACTGAAGTTGATTGATTTTAAAGAAAAATTCAGTGTTAAAAAGCTCGTGATTTATACTATCATTGGTAATCAAAACTTTTTTTTCATCATTGTATGAATAAAATAAAAATCTAATAGGAAACGGAAAATAAAATAATATTTTACCTTGTAGCAATCGATGCAGACAACAAAACCACATTTTCCGCAAGCCCAGTGGTAGTTGAACAAGGTTGTTTCACAAACATCGCACATCTCACGAACTCCTTGAACGACTCGCTTCCAGGCAACCGTTCCGTCTACAACCCCCGAACTCGCTGTCAAGATCAATTCATAATAGGGACACAAAGCGTTAAATCATGCGAACCAAAAGTAAAAAATAGGGCATCCATGCAGTTGTAATTTTTTAAACGATTAGATAAAACAAAATTGGTAAGTGTGAGTCAAACAAATAATTTTACTGTCTCTTTTCAAAGCTCTATTCCAGCAAGTTAAAATTATAAAATATAATGACTAAATATAGAAATAAGTGTGTTAAAATGTGTGTGATGAGATGTAATGAATCATTGATCAAAAAACTCAAGTTATTGATATTAATGCTGTCTAAATTACAATTGGCCACAACATAGTAATAAAAAGATAATATACCTTCAACCATGTGTTCTTTAAGCGCATCCTTTTCCTGATGAAGCAAATCACAAAACTGATCTCCCACTTGACACAAAAGTCGATGCGCCATTTCCAAATCTAGATCTTCTTTCTCTCCTCCTTTGTCCTTCTCCTTCTCGTTCTTTTCAGCCTTATCTTCCTGTTTCACAGCATTTTTCTCTGATGACCAGAGCCACAGATCCTCCTGTGAAAAAAGTTTACTGTGCTATCTCATTCAAGTCTTAAATTTTGATCGCAATGAGAAAGGACGTTCGCATGACAATTGATCTAAACTTTATGCAGTGCTGCATGTCATTTAGTATTGAAAAATATATGTTGAGAAAGTTATACAAAAAGGACACTTACATCTGAAGCATCTTTGTGAGGATCGCTGAATCCCGCGATAGCTAGTTGCCCATTTTTTGTGTAGCGTAATTTACGAAACGCGTAGAATCTACAGAAAATATTCTGGTAAAGATTCTTGGAGCGTTGGTGCGGCGTCATTCTGCACTCGCGACACTTGGCCAACTTAGGAGCAACTTCACAGCAATTAGCATCCTGCAACCAACTTTCCCCAGTTTTTTTTAATTGTGAGATTGAAGGCTTCCGAATGGGATCACCTTTGCCACTTCCACCACCACCTCCTGGTCCACTACCGCTGCCGCCAGTGCTCTCATCCCTGCGTTCTTTTTTGGAACGAGGTTGCTGTTCTTCTCCTACGTCGCTGCCCTTCGAGGTCTTTGGTCGCCTGCCCCGTTTTCTCGGTTCCTTGTTGGCACCTGCAATTAAAAAAATAAAACACTTGAGAAGACTGCAAGGAGTCCAGTAGTTCATGCAAAAAGCTTTAATAAACTGTCAGTGTTAAAAAGCTCGTGTATAACATTCACGGTTAATAAAGAACTCTGGTGATCATCATTTTGCGTGTTCATAAAAGGGTTTAAGACAAAAACGTACGATCGTAGAACGCGCAGCACTTACCCTGCAAGTGAATGGTTAGTTCACCTGACGGGAAGTCCATTTACAAGAAGCTACGTCAACTAACCGTTTCCCGAGGAATTGTTGGAATTGGCTGTGGTATGTCGCCCTCTTGAGGCAGGTTGCACGGAGCCTAACTTTTCACTGGTGTCGCTAACCGAGCCAGCCTCACTCTCGTTACTGGATTCGCTTCCGGGAACAGCGCCTGCTCCCTGCTTCTCGTCTTTTCTTCTCCGATGATCCTCTGCAACTGTTTGTTGTCTCCGAGCGGCTCCCTTCTTTCGTTTTACCTACCACAGGGCACAGATTAATAAGTAGTCAGGAAGTTCATGCTCTTGCCGCAGCTACTTGATCAGCCTACTTAGCTACGCCACTACCGAATTTATGATGCAATAATTGCAGTACCGTTCACATCTGAACTACATTTATAAATCTAACACACATCTAATCGACTTGAAAGAAGTTACATGCAAAGGCAGTACATGTGTCATTTACTTTACAGCTTTTATCACTGCCATTTCTCTCTACCAACTACGTCTCAGTGAGAAACAATATTTTTCGTTTTACTCTTTTATTTTAGAACTAATCACAAAATAAATTTTCAAAAAAGTCGATAATAATGTTGCAAATATTTTTCACTACCTCTTGAATCTTTTTACTAATAATCAAGTAAAAGTAGAAATTACTTTTGTTAAGAAAGCATATAAATTGAAAAGTAAATATACTTTCGACTATAACATTTAAAGCCGACAGCATTAAAACTTTTCCTTACTGCTTTAATTATAAATCGTCAGAAAAAGCAGCTTCTATTAATATCGTGTTAGCAAAATGAGGTTATGTCACGATACGCCGAATTATGACTGGGAATTCTATGAATTGCGCGAAGATGTAATAAAACACGCGAAGACGCGCTAATGTAACTGTAAGTATAAGTTCTTAACACATCTGCTCACAAATAGAAATATGACCCACAATCCACATAATTTATCTAGAAAAAGAACACGAGACATAATAGATAACACATTCGACATGAACTTTCGTGACCCAAAAAAAATAATTCACGTATTTCATAATATTAAATGTATATTGGATATCTCGAAAAGAGTTAAGTTCCCAAAAACCTTAAAAAGAAGCAAAATCTACAATACGTTTCCTTATTGTCGGTTCAAGGACGAAGGAAGCCTAACCAGATTCACACGAAAATTCATCTCTTTTAAATTGAAACTCATAACGAAAATTATTTTTACTTTGAAAAACTTCGAATTGCACAAATTTGACTATAAACATCACAAACCTGATCAACAGTCAACGTAAAAAAAAAGGGGAGAACGCCGACACGTTCTATTTGAGGTTAGTTTCAAAACGAGAAAACTTTTCGCATGCATACAAGTTTGAAAATTACCATTTCACATGAAATCATCGTCTTTGAATGATACACTTCCGAAAAATTTACAAAACAACTAAATCGAAATATTTCTCGTCAAAAATTGAAAAGAAACCCAGGGAAATATAAACTTAACAACTGCAGCCAACGCCAAATCCGCCATTATACTGTCCCAGTTTTGCACGAACCGGAACGAACCGCTGCATATAGTGCGTGCGTCGTTCAGATTACGTCATTCAACATTGGCGCGAAATACAAATATCAATTTTTTAAGGGCATGTGGTAATTACCATTTGAGTAAATTCTGATTACCTAAGTTCTTTTTCAAAGTTTATAGTTTGCAAAAAAAAAAAAATAATACTGCACAGAAGTCTGTGTGATCACGATTTTTACGTCTGGTGCACTATTAGTTTTTGGAAAAAATAAAGTTGTGGAAAAAAACTCGGATACTCTAATCTGCTCTTGTGATAATTACCACATGCAAAATTAAAACGAAATAGTTTTGGCTTCAAAATTTGATTTCCTCGTTTTGAGCAACAAATATTATAATTAGATTTGTTTTCGCCCTGTACAAATAATTCTATATAAAAATTAACTACTACTACAGAGTGAAAAAATATCTAATTATAACATATATACATTGAATAAAGTGAGGAAATTGAATTTTAAAGTTATAACTTAGATCCAACATCCTTTATGCAACATTTTTATCAAATTCTTTTCGCTTTTCTTTCGAAAATGCCTAAAGCTTAAAAAATATTGTTGTTCTTAAATGTTGTGGTAATTTTCGTTAGCATTTTAGTTCTTCACATCGTGTTTGATGCACATGAAAAATGTAGATTTATATTTGCTAGCTTTGTACATAACATGGAGGACAAAAACGTTAAAATACACATATCATGCTTCAATAATTACCAAGAACTTTACAGTTGGTATGAATTAATTGTTATACAACTTGAAGTAAAAGAGTTGGTAGTTTTAATCAAGAAAAGATAATGTAACCGTTTTGTGATATTTAATAAAGCTGAACTATTCGACTAAAATTATTGAACTTGTAAAAAGAACTCCCTTCCAAGTTGTAAAATAATGAAAAGTGCATGCAAATTTTACTTCAAGACCGGAAAACAACATGCAATACGAACGAGTGATTAAAAGGGAACTCCAACCATTCTAAATATACTTGAACTTCTGTACGCTTGTGCAGAAGCTCTTTAGCAGAAGTGTGAATTGTTACTGAACAAATGAGGCTCTGGATGAATAAATTAATTTCACGTTCTCATTGTCGATATCGCTTCAAACAAAATAATCAGATCATAGCTTCCGCTTTCTTTAATTTTCAAATATACCAATGCTTTATAAAGCCTATATTTATCATAAAGAATCATTCAACAAGTTAATTAAATTACTTTTTTTCACCTAAAGCCTCTATTGTTATATCTAATCTGTGCAGATAGATACCTTGGGTGGTTTTCTCTTAGGCGGCGACTTCCTCTCGGGATCGCTGCTGGAAGAGTCTTCTTGTAAACTTTTCGTGTCGGTGACGTGTCCGTTCACGGTTTCTTTATTAGCAGGCTTTCGTCCGCTTTTTGCCGTTACTTTACTTTTATTTATACTGTTCACTGCCATACTTCCAATGTTATGAATAGAGTTAACAGCACTGGGTAAACTAGTAGACGTGGTTTCTCGTTCCTTGTTATTCAGTGGTTGTGAAGGTGCTTGAGCAATATTAAGTGGCAGCGTTACACACGAACCACTGCCAACAACACCAGTGGTATCTTCACTGCCGTCTTCTCCAGAATGCCTCTGGAGCCACGCCTTTTTCAACTTATGCACGGGATATTTCGAACTACTGGGTGGTCTAGGTGCTGGACTATTCGACTTTTCACTGTCGACGGTAGAGTTTGCCTTGGCAGGTGTACCAGGAGCACTGGGAGCTGGACTCGGTGCTGCAGACGGTGCCGGGCTAGCTATAGGCGCAGGACTCGGAGCTGCACTAGGTGTAGGATTTAAGGAGCTCACACTCCCAGTGCTGGCGGGTCTAACAGATCCGTCTCCACTCGCTGTTCTGGGTGCCGGACTCACGGAAGTAACTACTCGCTCGAGACCCTAAACAAAAAATAAATATTTATTATTCTGATATCATTTTATAAGTTTTTATTAGCAGAAATTTACCGGGGTTGCTCGGGATTTTAAGACGTCAAAAAACTCTAAATATTTTCAAGAGATTTTAAAACATTTTAAGTGGCTTTAGTTAATTGTAATGAATTTGAAAAGTTTTCATGATATTTGAAGAGATTTTGAAGATTTCATTTCACTCAACACCCTTAAGTAAATTAAGGAGACTGAATACTGAGGTTAGAATATGGGTCCAACACCGTTAACTTGTTTTTAATTCAAGTAATGTGGAAAGTTAAATTACAGGAAAGAGATAATTTCACATACCTGTGACTGATTATTGGGTTGTGCGAGGAGCGCAGTATTAACAACTGTAGTAATGGACGTTGCCGCAGAGGCAATAAGAGGACTAGGTTCGCTGACCCTGGAGAGAACAGGTGGACCCACACATTGCAAAGATAAAGGTTGCGGTTCTTCGACTCTGCGTTTCTTGCAGACTTCAAGCGATACCGGTTGGCCGCTGTTATAATCCGAAGGCGTCGGTGCTTTTCTCTTCGGCGAGGTCGTCCTCTCCATTCCTAAGTCCAGTGGCTGAGTTTGGAAAGACGCAGACATCTGTTGCTGAGGTGGAATGGGTTGTCCAGGTGTTTGATGTGGACTGGTATGATGAGCGGGATGAACAACCGCCCTGGACAAGGGAGCTGAGGCCGACGTTGGTGGAGAGGTGTGTAGAGGCGGTGGTGGTAACTTGGAGGCCGACACTGAACCAGCGAAACCCCTCGAGTCGTAAACAGACCTACTACTGTGAGCTGGTGGTGGCAGAGGTGGAGGTGGTGCCCCGTGGTGGTGAGGCACTTGTTGGTAAGGCGAGGTTCCGGCTTTCGAAGTCAGTGGCAGAGGCCCTGGCACCGGGCCGGGGTCTGACGCTCTACAAACTGGTGTGCCAGTCATGATGCCGGAATTGGGTTTCCCATATATGTGCGAAGGCGCCGGGCTACTGACTTTGGGCTTAGAACCTGCTGGCGCAGCATAGTGGGCAGTCGAAGATGCAGTTTGTGGATGAGGATAGGAATAGGCAGGCTTTGACCCATACTGCATCCCGGGTTCCGGACCAGGCCTACTGAGATACCTTGGTTCCGGTGGGGTATTGTGTGGATGTTGATGTGGATGTTGAGCGTGAGGTGACTGTCGATTGTGCGGATGTGTCGGATGAGTCGGATGACCGTGTGGTGAGGGTAACTGCGAATTCGAGCCGGGTCTATGATGACTCTGCTGCATATTTTTGGACTGCATGCTCTCCATGTGATGGTGATGATGGTGGGGACTTTGTGTAGGACTTCTGTATTCGTATCCAGATGGTTTGTGCTGAGGAGTCACTGGTTGAACATTAAGGTAGGACATCATCTTCGGACTGGGCGAGTGCTGCTGAGGCGTAGGAGCCTTCGGAAGTTCTCGTCCCTCATTCTTAACAATAACGGAACTTTTGTGGTCCGATAACAATGGCGGTGGATTCGGTAGAACGTCCCTGCCATGGTGATCCCTTTCGTGACTACCCAAGAGACTGGTACTCTTTCCAGGCATAGGTTTGTGGGATTGATGTTCACTCTTCACCTTGATCTCGTGCATGTAGGTCTGTGGTTGGTACGCCGAGTAGCCAAAGAGACTGACGTTTGGCTCCGCCTTCGGTAATGCACTGTGAGGAGGACCCACAACTTGAGGTTTCTCGTGGAGACTCGCCACTGAAAGCGACGATTTCGACGTTCTCGAGTGTGCGGGCGGAGGGTACTCAACTTTTACAGGTACACTTGACGGCCGGGATACCTGAAAAATTAAAAAAGACGTTATAGTTATAGTTACATACGTGTCTTTGTGACAAGAAAAATCGTGCTTTTGAGAAAAAAAAAAAAAAAGAAATACCTGTTGAGAGGTAGGTTGTGCAGTAGCTGCGTAATATGTGGCTCGTTGATGAGCAGCATGATCTCTGACTTCTGCTTGTCTGTGTAGTCGTTCCGCAACTGCCAAGTGTTCCCGTTCTCTAACAACTGCATCTCTTTCACGTTCTCTAGCTTCTCGTTCCTCTCGTTCCCGCTGTTGTTGCTGAACAACCGTTACTGTATGCGCAGCAGAAACTGCACCAGGATGATGATGACCATGAGGAGTCAATCCTCCGTGTGGTGTACCATGCGTCCGAGGTGGTAAAGGAATAAAGCTATTCCACGTCATCGAAGTCGGTTGCATATTTCTCTGTGGAGTATAAGGCGCCTACTTCAATCAATACTGCCTTCGAATTTCATTACTGATCATTTCACATCCAAATTATTATTCTAAATCTACGCTCTCCTCTCCTGGTTTAATAAAAAAAACCTCACGATAAATATTCTTATCAATTACGTCTTACTTAGAAATTTGTTTGTGAAAAACAAGTTTCTTCAGACCTTTTGATTTATCGTGTTTACCAAGGCCAGTTTGAAATGCAATATGCGACCGATACCCTATTATTTGCATATATGATCTCTGTATTTATGTGACATAAGCCACAAGCACCAGGTTATTACCAATGAACTCGAGAAGTTTGTTCAGAAACACAGAGCAACAATTCGATTAATATACTCATAAGCACTCCAACTGCTATTCAATTGCCAGCATTAGACGATGAAGTGTATAGTCAATTCGTGACAGGAAATATTACATTGTATATCGACAGAAAATTCGACTTGGTCGATGCCAAGCGCGCAATGTCCGACTTCACTTAGCAGACCTCCGTTAAGAGAGAACGAGAACCTATATAATTATACTCTTTGAAGAGAATATTACTATGCTAATCGCAGTGTGAGTACTGAGTAGATATCAACCCATATTGCTCTCACGTATTAAGCAAAAGGAATTTAAATTATACATTTTTTCGCTCTGAAGGGATACTACTTTTATTTCAAAGAAGAGTTCATTCTAATATTTGTTGAGTAGAATGAAGATTCAATTTTAAAATTTGAACTTGAACTCAACAGCCTTATATAAACGAAGCGATTTGGAGAGTTAGGCAATCAAAAATGAGAGTGAAAAGAGTCAATTAGAAAGTTTAATAGCAATTAGGAAAGAGGTCAAAGCCCGATCGGAATTACGGATTCGTGGAAAACTACTTCGGCCATTAAAAGCAACATTTCGATTCGGAAAACAATCAATCGATAATCTAACTTGGATAGTTGTCACCCTCGA
>JAUESI010000008.1:5820661-5853693 GCA_032275145.1 Synergus laeviventris | reverse complement strand
TGTACACTATAATATGAATTCGAGTGATTAACCAGTAGTAAATATTATTCAAGCTCAGTGATAAGGCACAAGAAATAAACGATTTCTAGAAATATTCCACGAGCCATAATGGAAACTATAAATATAATAGACAAGAGCACTCGCGTCTATTCCTAGAAGTACATAATTGAAATTCTTACGGCGTTATATCTTCACTGCAAGGAATACATATAGAAATGAGTCTTATACGTTTTAGCTGTGTGCTACGCATTAACGAAGCGTTATGTAAATGACTTATGCTCGTCGGGCAATATTTATCTCTAGACACTGCAATACATGAGGTCAGGGTTAACCGAAACAAATCCGACACGTTTGAAATCACCAAGAATTGTAAGAAGGTTAATCTCCGGTGAAGAGCGAAGGCCGTCGAGAGCAGGAATTCTTTCTCTTTCTCCTTAAATGCCGCTTGAAATTCATCGAGTGGACACCAGTAAAACCAAATCGACAGTATTATAGTAAACCGGATGGGTAAGTGAGCAGGACAACCTTAAAAAATCCTGTCTCGATTAACCGAAACCAGAACCTCGGATCCCAGATCACCAAAAAAGGACTTACGCATCCTTGCTTGGACTTTTTTTTTTTCTATTTTCATTTTCTCCTCCAACCGGTTCGCATCAACTTGTTCGTTGCGACTGCGACCGATATCCGTGATTGTATTTTATGTCGGACTGTTGCAGGAAAAAACCTCAAGTATACATACTCGTTTTATCTGATCAAAGAAAAGTTAACTTGAGTCTCTTGATTAAGAATTATACTGAGATCTTTGAAAGATTTGCAGATTATTTGCCTAGTAGGTCCCTTTTCTCGGATCGTGTCACATATATGTATAGTTAAAGATATCTCACTATTGGTGCAATTAACCTATTTTGAAATACAAAACTTACTTCAAAACTGCTAATTTATAGAATATTTAGATTACTGGAGAAACTTGTTTAAGAAATGGTTGTACATATTAATTAAATTCAGTTTAGATGAACAATCCAACTCCTAACTCATAAACTGTAAAATGCAAATCAAAGATATTCTTATTCATTTTCGAAGGTCACGAGATCATGCATTTTATGCAAATGAAAGAAATCTACTATGTAAAGTTCAACGAATGTACAAGTTAAAGTAGAATAACTGTAATTTGAAATCAGCTCGTGCTCCTGTAATTGGAACTAAATCTGTCTCTGATTTATTACGTAAGTCTGTTACGTTATTATTCTTCGTGCAACCGAGAGAAAGTTTTAACGGAACTTGCTTGCGACTATATATTGATTCGTTGAGTGTGAGAAGAGCATTTAAAATTAAATATATTCCAAGAAATACGGAAAAAAAACGAGGAAGAAAGGAATTGCATATTACGAGCCACATATGACCTTAATCGAAATTTTTTCAAATATATACGTTTTGACCTAGTCATTCAGGCTTAGGTAAACGACCCAATTTAATTCATGGGTATAAGTCAACGATCTATAGTGACTTTATATTTAAATATTCAATTGAAATTCTCTTCTCTTCGAAATTTGAATCAATTCCAAGGATATTGTAAGATTCAACGCCAATAGTAAAATTGTGAAATTGTGTTCACATACAAACGGAATGACGTAATCTTCAGCACGACTTAAATCTTAATTCATGAGTTGACGATTGCGTTTCAGGGACGACCATGTTTGTGAATTTCAAATTTAGATTCAATTTTCGAAAACCATTAGCCGAATCATATTTAATCAAATACCGTAATTTCAATACAAGTAGCCGGGTTTCAATTTATTGAAATTTTAAGAACTTTATCTTACACCTGGATGCCTGCATTTTAATATAATATCTTATATAAATTTGCGTACTGCAGAGCGATAAGACTGAATGTGTTTGGCAATAATAGTACATCGTGTTCTAGTTATTTTATGAATTTTTAAAAGCAGTGCAAAAATTAGGTTAAAAAAATATCTGGAAATACTTTCATGCTTACATTTGGAGAATGTGGGCTCTTTATCTAGATAGATAAAATCTTTGAGTAAAAATGGATGAGAAAGGTCGGAAATTAAAGCACGCAAAAAGTAATTTTCGTATATGTATAATTGTATATATATGACTATTGAGCCAAGTAAAATTAGATTACATATAACATTTTGGCTCTCAGTTCGACGAGTGGACGTCAGCGCTCGTAAAAGATTCTGAATACTTTGCCTGCGTATTACATTAATTTTAGAAAATATAACATCTTTATAGCACGTTCTAGAGACATATATTAATACTCAAAATTTAGAATATTATTTGCAGGTTAAATCACTATTTAATATAGCAACGCTCGATGGAATTTGTTCAAGGTCTTGTTTGGGGTTATTAACTTTACAAATGTTTTAAACTATGTTGATATCGTAAACAAATTTTCTTTTAGGTTTATTGAGGAAGTTGGTAGATAAGTATTAAATATATAGAAACGTATATTTCAACGAGATTTAAGCCTAAACTGTGGTTCTAATACTTTTACGTTTTCATTTGCATTCGCATACGCCTATAAGCTTATCTGAATGATGCATTGAATTGTATACACTCATATTCCCATTGGCGCCAGCTTTTGCGTGTTTTATTTCAGACTTTTCAGTGAACTTGGTGAAAGGTGCTTTAATACAACTTGTGTATCATGAATCATGAACATTTTCTCATGTTGCAACACCCATAGTCAACACAGTCTGGAGTTCAATAGTTATATGATTGAAAATAAGATTAAGGTCGGTTTGTGTAACACAATTATCCTGACATATTAGCATGAAAATAAAGCAATTTACAATTGAGAACTTGACGACTTTATAAGTATATTTCATTACTTTATTATTTATAATATATGTAATACTGTTTTGGAGCCTAAAACTAAATTAAGTACTTCTTAATCTGCACATTTTTAAAAAATTTATTTTAAATCTCAAGTATTACGTCACATAGAAAACACGAAGAGTTTGCACTGGAGTGCAGAAAGCGTAAGAATGCAAGTTTGCAATTCATCGCGTGCAAAAAAAAAAATACCAGTCATATGTATCTCTGATTCACGCTGATTTCAATGCTCTGTATAATTAATATCTGGAAATTAAAACTTTAAATCCAGATCAACTTTTCTCTCTGATGAAAAATTCAACATCCATTTAATATTTTAATGTATAATAAAATGTCTCGAGTAACAAAACCACTGTTTATGTTTAAAATTAAAAATCAATATAAAAATTCGTTCATTTGAACGTTCAGAACTTCAACGACATCTTGAAATGAGGCAAAAGAAGCCTTTAAAAGCATTGAAAAATGAAGACAATCAATCCTTTCTCGAGAAAATGGAGGTTAAGGGGATTGGCTGCAGTGTTGTGATATTCCAAGGTAGTGTGATCCTTCAGAAGAGCAGGGCAATCGATAATTCGAAGAAAGGGCGCAGGGAGTGAACGACTTGTATAATAAAGGTTGGAGCTTGGTGAGGTTGAAAGTGGTATGGGTGTTTCTAGCGACATTGCTGATCGATGAGGAGGTAGACAGGGGTAAAGTTGGGGTAACCAAACGAACAAAACTGAATGGAAGCTCCCGTGGAAGGACGTAAAGCCAAATAATAGCGATGAACGAGGGTGGACGGAAATTTAATCGCCTGCGAGTCGATCGATTCATTCCAACTCTATATCTCTCGACCCTACTTTTTCATCGTCAGACAGAATAATTTGATATACGATCACAAACCGACGTACGCTCCACGCAATAACATTTGCATCTAAAGAAAATTATCGATACATGTGTTTTTTTACGAATTTCAAAAAGATACTCAAATTCTCAATTTTAAGGATTTCAAAGGATTTAAACAAAATTGCCAATTTCTCTAAAAGTAGAGAAATTAGTTTGAAGCAGAATAGTAGATTCAAAATATTTAAATGGATTCATGGATCAACCTCTCGTGTAATTATTTTTAGTAACAATAAGATTAGGTAAACAATCTCGACAATTGCCTACTTTCTGCATCACTCTAAAGGGGGTTATCGAACTTCTTGGCAAGATCCTTGCCAAGCTCGAAGCAATCTTTACACGTGGAGTATAGAAATAGTCTAATAGCAAGTCAAAGTAGACTTGCGAAACTTACAGATTCTTCGAAAAGTTAATTGTTTCATCATGTCGCGTCATTGTGAATGTTTCATTGTAATATATTAAATGGGACAATGTTAACTCAAGATTATTAAAAGACGAAACTAAGTCCTGTAGATAAAAATTGACTAAATAATTAACGTATTATTCTTCAAGTTGGTTGCTTCTCTCGTTTCATCCTTTCTCTATTTCCGTAAACATTTGGCGACGATCCAGGAACCAAATTGAGTACATGTGCCACTATGAAAATACCAAAATTCAAGAAGAGCTTTACTCTCAGGGCCGCTGATATATTTTGTTAAAAGACAGCTGTAATTATAGTCAATAACCTAATATTTCTGACTTTTTTTAAAGGCTACGTAATTTGTGGTTTGAGTAATTTAATTCGTTGTTTGATTACGTACATAAAGATCTCTGTTTTTAGCAGAGTTTCGAATCATGCTCCCTATGGGTCAATGAGTATATTTTACTTTTTTATGTACCTGTCAAACCACTTTGGTCAAGCGAATCTAAAGATAGCCTCGAATCTTTCGAATCAGTAATACAGGAATTATTATCCGGGAGAGAAGAAAAAAACATTATCGCAGCAAATAACAGAAATTCAAGAGACAATGCCGAAGAGAAGGTGAACGCACTATGTTCGACCATATGTTAAACTTTCAATTTTCATCTCGCAAAGGTTAAATGTTCCGTAGCCTTCGGTCGTGAGAAAATTGATATGCGATCACGGCCAGAAATTCATAATTTTCTTCTCAGGGATTTGGTAACCAGTTTATGTTAATGTGGACTACTTTGAAAAACAAGCCAGTTCTTGAAATCTTACATCCAAACAAGTTTCGTGATTATTTTTGTAATCCGATCAAAAAGCTTCTCAGAATATTTCTCTTAATTGCATAAAACAAAAAAATAGAGAATGACAAACAAACGTTATATGTAGAGACTCTATAAAAAGTAAATTGCTTTTGTCCCTTCTGCATTTTTTGGTGGAATGGGGAGGGAAATATTATTCATCAAGAATTCCCATTGCTACACTTAAAATCGTCCGCTGCTGACACGAATAGAGAAACAAAAATAATCCAGGGCGGAATTCGGCGTCAGCTTCTCGATACTCCAAATGTAAAATCATTCCGCCCCCGTGTGAAATCAGGAGTCAGTTATGGGCCCGAAGCCAAGTTGTACCCCTTCGAGGAATAACGTCTCGGTCAAAGACAATGGCTGAGAAAAATCCGCGATAAGTATGCATGTGTTACGATATATCCTTGGAGGTCACTTGTCGACCCTGCACATTGCAAATGCTAACGCTGCGCTCAATTTATGCGCGTTTATACCACTCTGTAATCTCTCTGACATAAATCGCACGACGCAATCGCTCTTGTATGCATTAGACATCCTCGCAGGTTTTATCAGTTTCTCAGGGCTGATAAACAACTGCAGACACATTCTGATTACGATAGATCGTTACAAAGTCTAATATCAAAGATGCGTGCAAGAAGAAGATTGTACAACATGGATCGTTTGACCTTCAAATACTTGAAGCTTCTAAATCACTGAAAAGAGATTTTTATTGACTTTAGGGATTAATCGTATTTTAAACTTGAAACAGTTTTAAAACATTGATTCATTTGCACTGAAAATAATTCTGTTTGAAAGAAACTTGTAATGGCTATTGTTTTTACCAGTTTTTTACTGTATTTTTGTTCATTTGATGTTTAAAAAATCTGGAACATAAAATTAGATTGAACAAAAATATAATAAAAAGTGAAAGAATTAGATAAGTTCGCACTTGCTTTCAAAATGCCTTTAATACAATTATCCTCAAGACAAAATAATGCATGACGTCATCTGAAATTTGGTTTCAAAATGTGTGAATGCCTAGGCGTAACAGCTACATTTATATGGATGCATAAAAGAAAGAAAGAAAGAAACTGATACCGATATTGCAACGGTTATAAGTAACGAGTGTCGTTAAGCATTCGCCCGCCGATTAGCCTTGACTTGTGTAAAGTGCGTATTATGAACAGTCGTTATACGTGTTTATCAGTAATGAGATCCTGTCACATATATGCACGAACAGGAGTACTTTAGCAGTTTATGAGCACGTTCACAAGGTTTTACATGTGATGTAAAAGTATCTATTATTAATAGCCCGCATGGTTCTTGTATTGACGCACTCCACAGTATCAAAAAATTAACATTTCAAATCAGAGAAAAAAGCTGCTCTAGATTACTTGAAGTGTCTAAAATGTCCTTGAAAGAGATAATAATTCCAAACAACTCACGAGACAATAGGGCAATTCCCTCTATAAATTCTTGCAATAAAATAAAAATAATTCCTGGTATTCAAGACAGTATTCGGAATTTCAGGTACTAATTTTTTAACAATCCTTTTTAAATCGTAATTTTCGTAATTTTCGTAATTTTACCACCCATTTCCTCAATGATACGTGCCGATATAAGAAACAAGCGAGAAAAAGTGTAGAGAGAGAGCCACAAAATCGTCTCGGATAACGCGATAATTGCTTTTGCGTTCTTTGATAAGATCCCAAGAATCTTTTTTTGCTCTCATTGCATATCCAGATTAGATATCAAGATTAAATGAAGGTCTAGATGCAATAAAGGAACACAGAATTTCTTGACTAGAGTGCAATGACGTCTTGCTGTTTTAAAAAACTTGAATCTCATAAAAAAAGTATCTTATATGCCCTTATTGGTTACGGCTGTTTAGATATCGTATAGATATTGTTTGATAACGATAGATGAGTCTAAAGAGGGAGAAATTGTATCTCCTTTAAATAGGAAATACTGCCTTAGAATAAATTGGCATTATCGCGACAATGGCGCGCAACTTTTTGAGACCGCCCGTCGCTTTTTCAATTACATAAAACCTTTTACGGTTTCTCTGGGCGAAGGGCGCGTGTCCCGAAGCGCCATTACGAGTGTTGTGCTCGGGGCAAATCTTAATAGATATTTCGGTATTACGCAAAAATAAAGCAAGCGGTGGGGCAGGTCTTGATCGACCTAAATGATAACCCTGAGGACTTGACGATCACAGTTATTCTTTACGGTTGTGATTCACTGCTTCTCACAAGACAATCAATCGAGCAAAAAAAAAAAGAGAAGTGAGAAGTCGGAGCGAGAAAGGCGAGGCAAAGGGAGAACCCAAAAAAGAACACAAATCGAGGAATGGTCAAGAAAGACAAACCGACCGCCACCAGACCAAATCACCAGATGCATGCTGCTCACATCCAACCGAGAAGCTATTTGAAAATCTGGTTTCTGCGCTTGACAAGTCGACCGTAACATGAGTCGAGCGTTTCTCTACTCCACGAATTAGAGTCTAAAAATACATAAAAGCAAGTTTTGATGGCAGAGGGCTGTTGACTTTTCCGTTCCGACGAAATACGACCTTCAAGAAGTTTTGTTTTTTCTATATTTTTAGGCATTGGAACTAATGATCAATGATTAACTGACTTTCGAATTCTTTTGAAATTCCTTTAAAATGCCTTAAAAACGATTGGCAGCTTTATCCTCGATTCTAAAGTACACACAGAGTATCGAATACTAATCCAACCAATAAGTTAAGAGCAAAGAACAAAGGAAAGCAAGATTGCATCTTTGCAGAAAAACATGACTAAATTAATCAGAATTGAAACTGCGAATTGCGAAACTGTCTTTTCTAACTTGCCCAACTATCTCCGCAATGTGAGAAAAGATTTCATTTATACTTGTCCAACAGATAACGTAATTTTTAGGCATTCCGAATGACTCGATCTACGACCTTCACTGACCTCTAAAAACTCCAGGCATAAAAGACTTGAATACTTTTCTCTCTAACCAAAATACGTTACATTATTCCTAAGCATTAATCCACAAGTTTGAGGAGCAGGTAGTAGATTTCTCGGAACAAAAGCCTCTGCGGTTTTGTCAAGATTCATGGTATCGAAGGTGGACTTGAAACATTTCTACCTGAGCCCCCTCGACCTGACGAGGCAATAAAGAGAATGTCTAAAAGGTTTTTTTTTTTTGCTGAATGGAAGCAGCCAGGCGCCTGATTAACTGTATTGTTACGCTTTTTCGAAGGTTCATTATATGAGAGCGAGGCTCGTGTCGTTGAGTATTTTATGCACTATGAGAACACAAGTCTCCGAGCGAAATTTATCTGTAGACTGGTGGCCTTCGACGAGCAAAACCGGAATTCTCCTTTCCCGGTCAGAAGAATCCCATGCACTGCCGTCTATCTTGTCTCTCCACCTGTCAGAGGCTCTATTAATTTCCCATCTGGACTTCGACCTTCGACATCTTTAAATGGACGTCGTCGATAATTTCACAACCTCTGGAATTTATTGTCGGACCGAAAGAATTACTATTCAGATTATCAGAATAATCCTGCCATTGATATTTATCAAGTCCCGTATCATACTTGAGGGAAAAAGAATACGCCAGTTAAAGGAAAATGTTTCACTCCCGTGAAAGTTTGAGAAATCTCCAAGTCGAGACAAGAAAAACTAACACGATATAAAAACTGCCAGTCGACGAGTCACGCAGAATTATGTCGGATGATATAACAGCGATGGATCGCTTAAATTTCCACCTGCAAGCATGTGCGTTGAAAAAATTGCTGAGTTCCAGTTTTAAGCGTCCTGGCGATACGACTAATTGCTCGAAAACGAAAGGCAAGTAATTAAACTTGCTTGTCGAGTCATTCCAAGTTTCACTCTGCTGGTCACGTATAGAGCGTTTCTCCCTGTTCCGGTTCAGGGTCGACTATCTATCGACATCTCGATTCCCAACAAGATTCGTTCCAGGCCAGAGATACCACCTCATCCAAGTTTCATGGGTTATCGATTATGCCACTTTTTTAAAGGTCTTATTTCGTTCTCCGACTCCAAATTGTCACCGAAGTCTCCTTTTTATCTACATACCATGATTCGGGCAGGTGTTCCGCATGAAAGAGAGGCAATTCAAATAATGATTAAGTTTATGTAACTCACAAGTCGATTAGGGTGTTTCCCGTTTTTCTCAACAAACATAATAATTAGATACTTCCTCATTTTTTAATTCCTTAATTTAAATACTTATTCTGTAAAAGTTTAGAACTGGAAAGACCTTTAAAATCATTGGACGCATTAGCTAACCGCGTATCAGGTTTCGGAAGTTAACGGAGGTCGTTGTACCCGCTCCAAATCGAAGAAGCAGTTCCGGATCTTGTAGATCGAACTCTGAACACTCAGCAGAAAAACAACTCTTATCTTTCTTGATTATTATTTTTCCTTAATGCTTTTTCCTTTCCACCAAGGTCAAATTAAAAGAACATTTCCTTCGTCTCGGAAGGCGTAGTACACCTTTGTGAAACAGTTTACTGATAAGGACTTGGAATACTTTTATCTTTCGAGCGCAATCACTCAACTCACGAACAAAAGAATAAAATGATTTGATAGAGGAAGACTTACATAGCGTGGGTGGAGGTGGACTTGTTAGGGTCTTGCAAAAAAGAGGCCTGTTGGGCGGAAGCGAGATGATGTAGATGATGATGATGATGCTGAAAGGCTGTGTTCTGATGAGAGGGCGAGCCACTTGGCATCAAATTGTAGGGCTGATAGAGCAGCTGGGACTGGGCCTGGCTACCCAGAACTTGGGTCTGGCTTAGGGGGTGCGGGGTACCCTGGGTGGCTGTTTGCGGGCTCGCCGGAAGGACCGCCATCGCACCTCCTAGCACTGGTGGCATGCTTCCGTCGTTAAGTCGGCGACAGATTGTTCCAATATCATCGTTCGTTTACCAGGATCTTCTTCAGCTCAAGGGCTACGCAATCCGCATCTCTCGCCCCCGAGAGATCAGTATCGCACTCTTCCCGAGAACCAAACAAGCATTCAATTTGCTTGTCCTTCCCGGCACTCAATTCCACCTTGCACTTGCACCTAATGCGAACAGAATCGGGGAAACAAGTATGGGGAATATAATCGCACACCTATTACAAATAATTGGCCTGGCACGAACTCGGCTGGTGCTCACGGAGAGCGGTACCTCTCAAACAATGGCTGCGCGTCGCGCACTCGTTAGTTGCTCCAACGATCACGAAATTTCCCGGTTGAGCCTTTACCTTATTTCTCCACTCAATCCAGAAAGGTTGCACCTGCAAACACCTCGACTTGTTACGTTAAAAAAAACTTCACTTCACTCTTTGTTAGCGCCTCGCAAATCAACTGCGATGTGGAGATCTTGCACTTCGTAGCACTTGGAATTCGCTACACCTCCAGACTCACCGAGAACAAAAGGCCTTGGACGAGATACGACCTAGCCCATGAAACTTGTCACGATGAAACTCCTTGGACATTTAATCCACGTGAATTGTAATTTTGGCACTGAATCTTTCCTGGAAAGGGTTATTAGATCATATACTTGTGTTTTGTGAGATAATCCCGTTAATTCAGGACGGAGAGACGTGGGATCAAACCGCTTCGAAGGCCGCTACTCTACTGGCGAGGAGAGCTCGCCCCACCACCGAATTCCCTCCCCTCGGTCGCCGCACCGTTGATCCCACACAGTCCGCAAAACAGTCGACTTTCCCCTCGACCCCTCTCCAACGTGCCGTTCCCCCCGCCATAAAATGCGCTGACAAGAACACACCCCCTCCACGTCAGACTTTTACTGATCCATTCAAAGAATTCAAGGGGTTTTAAGGAATTTCACAAGATTTTCAGGGATTTAAATTCATATGGAATTTTATTTAAATAAATTTAAATATAGAGAGTATGATATACTTAGAACATAATGTTCTTTTCTCTTCTCATTAGATCAACGTTAATTTATGTCAAGCCATTTCAAATTACGATCTAAACTTAAAGTCGCAGAATCTCTCGAGGACAAAATATATGTTGTTTTGTTTTAGAAGAAATTAGGCGATACGTACGTTTGCGATTTGTGAAAAAATGCGGTATTTTAATATTTGCTTGGTTTTGTCAAAAATCCCAAATTTTTTCAATAAACTTGTAAACATTTTTTATCAAATTGAGTTATTTAAGATTTCTTTTCTGAATATCTGAATCAGAGTCTGGGAATCAGAATTTCTGATAGCGCGTTTATCTTCTTTAAAAATCCGACAGAAAATTGACAAAAGGTTTATCAGAAAATATTTATAGTATATCAAACGTCTCAAGATTCATGAATAATTGAATGTATTGCGTAGACCTCTTATCACAGCAATACTCATTGCGAAACAATTCAATCTCTTATTTTCTTAACAATTGCTAATCTATTCTATTTTTATCTATCAAGTATACTCAATTCGCTGATTACGCTTATCTCTTTATTTCCACTGATTATTCCCGCTATAGACGATATCTGTTTGTTTACTCTAACCACGCTTTTCTTAAAGAATTTTTGCAACTTAAGTTATGCTAATTTTCACGAAAATAACCTTCGTTATGAACACAAGTTTCACGAATTCGGAACGACGTCTAGAATTCCGATGTTCGTAGGTTATACAGAAGCCTTTTTTGCATGTATGTCAGTCCCGTTTGCGAAATGTATTCCTTATACAAACATAGAAGGAAGTCGCTTCACAAGGCATAAATTACTTCGGAAACTGTGAGAAAGTACGAGGGAACAATATAAAAACAACAATATAAGAACATAAAGACTCTTCTTTTACATAGGTTTTGTCTTTCGGCTCTAGATTTAGATAGCCATATCTCGACCTTGACGAGAAGAAAAGATTAAGAAAAACTTCATGCGCAATGTGAATATCAGAGTCAAAATATTTAGTTTGAATAATCAAGTGAAATGCTTCTCTCAACTATTGACTGCATTCTCGAAAGTATACATCTTTCAATTATTTATAGAGACAAGACAGTTGTCACCGAGCACGTCCTGGGAACTGCTGAATAACATTTAACAGTCTACGAACATACATAAGCCTTCGTGAAGAAATTACATAAGACATTGTATTAATGTATTTTCGACATTTCTGATCTATTAATAAATTAACGAAAACCCTCTGGAGAGGCTTGCGAATATACGGAAGCTTTGTGGAGAGACGGTATAACATTCGACACTTGTAACATGGTATCTTTAATATTCAATCGACAGGCCGATATGTAACGTAACCCGTTTCAGGTAGCTTCTCGTATTAATATTCGAGACTCGAGCATCATACATGGTCTATGTGAAACCTTCTAGGTTTCCAGAGTTATAGTCGTTATATAGAAGTATAACCATGACTAACGTGGTTTTCATACTGGTTAGTCATACAACTTCGTATTTGCGTGTTGAGGAGCGTAATCAAATATGTATTCTGTGAATCGATACTTGGTTTATCCATAATCATAATTAAATATATAGGTCTCCTGATTTCGTGAGTTTGCCAAATAAATTGAGCAATTTCAAGGGGAGCATGAATCTACTCTTTAAAAACATTGTATAAGCATTTGTTTCGGTAACTGATCTGATGCTTCATATGTATCCCTTTTATGCATAAAGGGCATAATATATAAAGGCTTAAAGGCCCTACTGGCTTATGTAATACTGGAGAGTATAAGAGTTAATGTTGGGTTCAAGTGGATACTGTCTCTCGATGCCTCTCGACGCGTCCCCGACAGCTGCGAGTTTCGGTTCTATTATTTACTTTTTAGGCCGTGAGGGAGAAAGTTGTATTAAAGGGATATTCAACGGCTTTTATTCGCAGATATTCACGTTTAGACTGTGAACTTAATGAACTCGTTTAGCATAGACACACGTCTTCCAAGGACAGAGAGGTTCAGCTCTACAATTACATGCCTCTCGTAATCTGAATTAGTTATTTCTAAACTTTCTACCAAATAAAATAGTAAGAACAACTTACCAATCTTCTTAGTAGTTTTAGTTACTAATTGAATAATGTTCACAATGAATAATTGTTCTTCGAATATCGATAATGATAAACCTTTTGTATAAATAACTATGTTATATCTTTGTCGCATATTATATAGTTTTTATAGTGTATTTAACAGATTTTAGAAGATTTAAAAAAATTTCCAAGGATTATAAATAATTCGAAGCATTATAAATATTTTTCTGTTATTATCTATGAGAGTTCAACGGATTTTGTCGAATTTTAAAGTTTGACGTGGGAATCGTGGAATTTTATGAAAGGATTGCAAAAGATTTTGACGATTTTTTAAAGATTTCATAGAATTTTAAAGGGATTTTATTTAATTTTTTTTACCATTTCTCGGGGAATTTAGAAAACTTTAAAAAATTGTAGGGACTTTTAAGTATTTTAATTTCAATAAGAAATCACCATTAACTAAGTAGGTTGTTAAAATCAAGGATATTAGAAACGCGGATTTGTTTAATTAAATAATAAAACCATTTAATAGCTGGAACTGTTAACAAAATAATAAACACATAAACGGACGAATGCTATATGAAATCTGTTTGACGATCTCTGCAAATATCTGAAAATGTCGGAGTTTAAAAAGTTTTAGAAATTTTCTTTATCTTTTAACTTGTTCATATTTACAAAGAGATTTCATAATTTAATTACACTCGTGATTGTAAAATTTTAAAGCGTTTTAATAAAATGCAATTAATTATAACTTCAATTGTGAAATTATTATTTTTTAATTACTGTTTGGATATTGGATTAGTAACCTGCGAAAGTCTAACTAATTTTTTTAGTATAGTATATTGTTACTAATTCAAATACTAATTGCAGCTAATTGAATCAATAAATTTTAATTAATTAACAGTAAACGACTTTTCACTATTTAAATTAGCAAGAAACTACTATTAATTAGCATGATTTAACTAATTCAGATTGAGAGAGCGCATTTTACCTGATCCTCGTTCCAATTCTAATTTCTAATTAACCCATTAACACTGAGACAATAGACACGTCACGCTATCCACACACATTTCACAGTTTCGAAAACTGTGAAAACTTATAAAATATGTGCAGTTGAAGCGAATTTATAATGCCAAACATTAGAAAGAGTATGATTAGATTAGAGATGAGATTGTACTCACGCAGGTCCTTATAGATTAACTTTATGTCCATAAACTCGAGTAACACTTACCTGTAACAAAGAAAACGTTTTCATTAGTCTTAATGCAAACAACTGCCATGCTAGTGGTGTGTAAAGTAATTATTATAAGAGCATAAATCTTGTGAAAATAGTGCAAGTAGTTAATTAACTCGAGACAATGAACTGGAAGTATATATAATAATAAGGCCAATGAAGTTGATTTTGAAGGAATTCAACGCAAAAGCTAAAATACCGCTAAGCGATCCCATTGTTCCACGGCAATGAGTCGAAATCCTTTTATTCTACCGACCGGGTGAATCATATACAAGTTCGCAATGGCAATTATGTCTTCCAACGTCGACGAATGACAATTCAAACTCATTTGCTGGAAACAATATTACAGTTTTCGCAGTCTCGTCACGCATGACCTTAAGCGAATTGATGTTGATGCTGATATCGGCATGCAAATCAATCTCAGACCCAGATACTGTATACCAAACAATGTGGAAATAGTTGTGGGAAAAATAGACGTGTGCCTGTGTGAGCTTTTGTTGTTTTGGAATAACGGGTTAAATGAGTTGAATCGATAATAAAGGAAAATGGTAAAAGGAGATTTAGAACAGCGTATTGATACAGTTTCTGTGCCTTAGACTAGAGTCTGGCACGAAGTGAATTTGAATGGCGTCGATTCCAAGCAACGTTGAAGAGGGAACGACCTTGATCAAGACTATGCCACTTAATGCAGGCTCCCATTGCAAAGAACCGGCACGCGTAGAACACGCGTCTGTGTGTTGCGTGGTATGTGTTTGCGCAAGTCGGTATCGATTCTATAGAGTATTATATACATGTATAGTATATTTATATATGGAGGACATATCATCCCCTCCGAACTCCGTAAACCCGCACCGTTCAGAATCGAATGCTCAGTCTGCTCAGACACCCTCAAATAAAATACATACATATTATTACCCCATTTTCCTCTCCCCTCTAGCTTTGTATTTGTATTGCAGCGATCAAAGAGAAAATGAAAGTGACATTCTGCAAATTTTTCTCATGCTTTCTTAGTCGAATGCGAGTGATTGAACACTCGAGTTCTGAGCGCGAATAGGGAATTTAGGGAATTTTATCGGTTTTTGAGGGATTTCAAAAGGAGCTTAAGAATTTCGAATGTGTATAGGAGGATTACAAATATTTAAAGGATTTCAATTAGAACTGGAAAGTGATATCAACATACGTCAAAAATGTGAAATGTAAATGATATTTTCTTCAACTATTCCAGTTTTAATTATCTCAATTCTAAATTTATATAAATACCATCAGGCACTTTAATAATAAAACTGTCCATAATTTTTAATTTATTTAATTTCGGAAGGTTCGTCAAATCTATTTTATAGGTACCTACAAATTTTTAACGATTATTTCCATTCTAAAGCTCTCAATTTAAACTTTGTTAATGTCAATAAAACATTTTTTTTCTACTTCAAATGGTTCAATTTTGTTTGGTCCTATTCAATATAAAATACTCTGCAGAATTTCTGTCCTAAGTCCTTTATGGCTCTACTAGGAAATTATCATAAGGTACAATCTGTATTCATCATTTTTTGGTCCTTCGCAGGTATGCCCCAATCAATCCAGGCATAAACCAGCACCCTCACTAATAGGGTCATTAAAATAATCATCGAAATTTTCCTACTTCACGTACCTTGAGTCCCTTCAGATTTTCCCTCTAATTCACGTTTAGAAACATTAGTACAACGCTCACCTCCGATTGTAACAGTCGACAATATATCATTGTTCACTCATACATACAAATTCAACTTCCTTAACTCTGTATATCTCGGGTAAATTTAAGTTCCACAAAATATATCAACATTTTTATCAAACGCACTACAGTTTACTTATTTCTTACTCGAGAATGCACAAATTTTTGAGGTACCTACTTTTTTATCTGAAGAGCTATACTTCAATAACATGATTTAATTAATTTAATTAACGATTTGACTGAAAGTGTCCAAATTGTACCCGATTTAAAAAAAATTTTTAATCGAAAATTTGTTTATCGTCATCTAAACCGATGAAAATAAAAGGAAACAAAAGCGTAATATAAAAGCAGTACAGAATTTTTTTTTCTGATTCTCAAAGTCTCAGTGAAGTCAACTTTCCCCGGGCAAATATCTCCATTTATTGTTGTTTTTGAAGATTTTGAAGAATTTCTAGGGATATCCAGAATGTATTCCCTGCTGATCCTTATCCAACATGAATTTCTAACTGAATTCAGCAGTTCGAATGTCCGATCAAGTCATACCATCCTCGAATTCTTTCCTCTCTATTTTAAAACTTTATCGCGTTCTCGACGAGGCTGTCGACTCCTGACTCGAGACAGAGATCAAGAGATGGAAAAAAAAAAGAAAAAACAGGTATGTGGCGAGGGGCGGTTCACTCTCGAATCAACTCGCAGAGAGATTCGTCGGATTCGTCCTGACTGCTCGCGATCTCGTGATTCACGAGTCAGGGAATCAGACTCCCCACGAGTGGAACAAAGAGAACTAAAGAAATGAGGTAAAAGTCCAAAAAGGCCCAGCATTCTGTTTCGAAAGTGATTCCCTCCTCGGGCATGTATTGTGCTGGGAAGTCGGGGAATATGTTGTGCTAGTTTGAACCTTACTCAGAGAATGCTTTGGTAAAGTCACGTGACGCGTTGTGTATGTGAATGTCTTTAGGATTTTTGTATTTCCGAAGAAGATCCCAAGCAATCTGTGCTGGTGAAGATTTAATTCTGTTAATTCTTTAATAAAGACTTCCACTATCGTTCCAAAGTATGCTAAATTTATAAACCAAAAGCATTAAACTTGAATGACCTTCAAGAAGACAGGATTTGCGTCAATTAGGAAGAATTCACATTGCCTCCACCATTCGTTAAGGTCGAGGCAAAGAATAACTAAAGCTGACTAAAGCTACTGAATAACAGACCTCTAAAGGTGGATTCTTTTGTCCCTTCAGTCAGCGTCTCCGTCTCGCTGGAAAATATTGTAAGAGTTCTATCCGCGTGTTAAATGTGCGTCGATTGATCGCAAGGGCACTCAGATGAGAAAGAGATAAACAAGTTCTGGAAAGGGCAAAGACTTAGGAAGAGAGAAATGCGACGGGAAAGGAGACAGAAAAGAGTAAAACATGATGGGAATAAAAGACACGCAAGGGAGGAAGTGTGCGCGCAGGTATTCATGTTCCCGACCAAACAGGAAACACGTACAAGAGGCAACAAATAGTAATAATAAAATGGACTCGTTTGCCGGCCTGCTCGAGACTCGAGACCCACAGTCCATACCGAACACCGGCATTCGCTCACCCTCTTCTCTCCTTATCTGTGTCTGCTGCCAGTGACTGTGTAATTCTGCGAGAGTGTAAGATGTACGTAAAATGTGGTCGACCCCTCTCGGAATATATATACAGAACTGCACGTATAGAGAGGAACTAAGTCGAGTCGTGAGTTGTAACGTTCGTGGCAGCGCAGCGGCAAGGGGTCACGTGGCAGTGACGGCCATCTTGTAAATAACGATTCATGCATCTGCCGTGGCATGGTGTTGTTACACACTAACACGCCACCACGCACGATACCAAAGTGCGTCCAAGAGAAAAACTTTTCGATCAAGATTACAGCCGATATGATTGCCACTATTGGTTCCGCATTATTAGAGGAGATAAAAGATCTTTCTGTTTATGTAATGTTTCGCGAGAGCTATTTTTATAAGAAGCAATTGAGTATAAATATGCGATACTATGATGATAGCAAATAGGAGGAGGCGTAATTGCTCAACAAATGTTCTTTACGTTTACGCAGCTATGAATTATGTTATTTGTAGAGTGGGCGCATTTAATATTCATTTGTAGAAAAGAGAAACACCTGTTTTGTGAGTTCAATGTTTCAATCCTTTAAACTGAAGCTATAATAATCGAAACTATATGAGATGATGATGATAAGTATCCTATTAATGGCTTCTATCTATGTGTGTAGAATGTAGATTGTGTTTACTGACTTTGTGAATCATGCCATGATCGTGCAAGTCATTTAGAGACTTTTTTATGTGATGGCACCCTCATCTGAACAGCACTTATTTCGTCAGCCTTAATTAATATTTGCCGTGAACCTTTAATAACGAGAAAGCAGGTGTTAGGCATATATGCTCAACCTATATAGGCACTATCCACGCAATCTGTTTTGCAATGTGCTTCATCAGTGATATAATAAGCGATAAGAGTTGTTTTTGTTTAAACATCTTGAAACTTATAATTGAAGGGAATAAGACGACAATCATATCAATCTAATTGGGCTGAAATTTCATGTTTGTACAAAACATTCCCATGATATCTGTTGCAATAAACAAATTCTTATAAATAAAAGCGATATACAATATCAATAAGCTGAATAATCCCGATAGCGACTTTAAAGCCTTGTCCGAAGTTGTTGACGAGAAATAGCAAATATAGGTGCAGTGTTTTTCACGAGAAAAAACCTATGCATGTAAAGCAGTTTGCGACGTTTATTTATTTGTACGTTATCCAAGTTAGCATCCGCAAGGTGCAATTGAAAGTAAAATAGTCTTTGAGTGGTAATTAATGTTAATTAATGTTAATGAGGGAACGTTGGGTATCGAGCCATGTAACTTGATAGGTGGTTTGAGTGAGGTGTTATATCCTGAAGCAGATGACGTCTCATAAGTTCCTGAGCGTATAATGATAATTTCATCTAGTTTTTTCAAGATGTAGTGTCGCTAAGAGAAAAAAGATATTATTTCTCTTATTCTGAAAGATGATTAATGAGCAATTACAGAAGAAAGCAAAATTTAGTTTAGAAATTATCTCTCTTGCTTGTATCACTTATTTTAATTTTCAATTAATGGAACGGTTGAGCATGCGCTATTGAAAAGTTACACGAACATTAACTTTGTTTCCCAGAAACGAAGACGGACGTTATCTTACATAATAAATCAATTTTACAAACACAATAAACTCTAGTAAATGAGCGCAGGAAGCATTAAATTGAATTGACGAAGGAGTTATAGGAGAAAGAGCATCATGGAGAGAAAGGTTGAGTGAGAGGGGACCAGGGGCTGAGTAATGAACTAATAATTGAGAAAGATATAAAATAACAGCGTTCAAGGTTCACTATAGTCGCTGATATCGATCAAGTGGCCAGAGAAGATGCTTCTCAATAATTAATTAAGACTGATTGGTTCATTGCCTGTTTTGCGCCGATTAAGATCGCATTTGTGAACCAAACCGCCAACCTCTAAGCCTACATCAATCTCGTCTTTAGGATTTTCCGTCAAGACTGGTTTTTTTTTTTCGAGTTGATAATAATTCTACGCCTCGCCGCGCGTGCGATAAACCAGCTCCGTTTCAGTCTTCATCTACACAATTTCTTCAATGGCGTGGTGCGACCAGTTATAAAATTGATTTAACAAAAACACTCCGCGACATAAGAGAGTCGGTTATAAATGCTTGTGTTGGTGCTTAACTGCTTATGCGTGTTCAAACTCTCCCAGGCCTCGCTTAAATCGTGATACTTGTTTGGGAGGATTAAAAAAAGTTACAGTCGAGAATTTAAAAAAAAAAAAAAGAGGAGAAAACTTGGGCTGAGTCACATTGTGACGTCCAAGACAGACAAGGATTAGGGTAGGGTCTTATAAATCTTGAATGGTCAGGCTATATAACACAGCATATTGTTTTGCTTACTCAAGACAATTTTGCAACCTTGAAAAAAGATGCATAATTATGTTCTGAAAATAAAGTTGTATCAAGTTGCGTTGCTGGAATAGGTGTTGTAATTATTATAAGAGCAGATCTACCTCTTCATGAATGACGTCGATCTTAAATTGAGGATACATCCGTCATTTGTTGCAAGTACGCAAGTGATATAAATAATCTACATGCGCCAACTGTTCGAGTGATATCGACAATTCAAGATAAACACGTTTTACCAGGAATATACTTTTAAAAATTCTGTATTTTATAAGAAACATCATTTAAAGGCTTATCTTCAATGTCAGCTCTATATATTTGCACGCTTAACAGGAAATAAAAATAGCTTAGCGTTTAATATACATAGCAGAAACATTCAATTAGTTTCAACTAATCCAATTTAAATTGATTTAACTTCAGAAGTTAAACATTTGATCGATTTACACTTCAAACCGAACAATTGTTAATATTTCAATGTAAAATCCTTTCAATTTTAAAGCTCTCAATTTAAACATTGTTAATTCCAATTCAACATATTTAAGAGCTAATTTAATAGTACATTCTTTTAAAGTCGATGTAACCACGCGCCTTTCCTTGCAAACATCTGTATTTATTGTTGTTTATGTACATTTAAGAATCCCCTTTTTTATCCATATAAGAAATATGTATTTTAAATCCCCTAAAAAATTCCTAAGATCGCAGTCAGCCGCATGACGTGATGCATGGCTGGCCCCGAGAAGAAATTACTATCGACAATTTTCTAACTGTGTGCCCGTTAGTTACGCCATTGGGCTCACGTATATGTGCCAATACCGAACGTAAATATACGCGCATATCTCACCAGGTACACGTTTGCACGAAAGTATGTAAGTGAGAGTTCGTGTATGCCGGTGCGACGATCTGTATGTGGAATACATTATCGACGAATGGTCGGACAAGGGAGAACTCAAAGAGCGAGAGAGCTTTTGTAGAGGGAAGAGAAGAAAGGGAGAGAGAGAGAGTGTCTGAGAGTGGGGAGTGAGAGGGGTAGAGGGGGTGGGGTAGCCGGTAGAGAGTAAAGTGGCTCAGTCAGTGGTTACTCATGCACATTGGCACTGTGCAGAGCCAGGCGGAGGCCTTTGACCTCCTCGCTCTCCTTCTCTTTCTCACCAGCGCTTCCCCTATCATCTCCGTCCCATCACCCACTCTCTCTCTCTCTCTCTCTCGCCCTTCCTGTCCCCCACCCTCAAACTAGCTCCGCCGCACCGACCTGCATTCATCCTACAACACAACCTCCACGACAACGATAAACGAAACCGTGCACTAAGTGCATTATACCCTCCCACGTTCCCGCCACTAAAGGTCAAGCCTTAACGAGCACTTTTTTTTCCCTCTCTTTCCCATCTCTTCGATTCTTTCTCCTCATTTCTCGTGAACCGGCGCGTTCCTATACAACGCAGATTATAGCACCCGATCGAGCAACTGCCTTCGTATCGAGGCGATCTGTCTTCCTGATTCTCTCACTTTCCACGAGGTCTCGCCTATATCTATATCTATTTGATGTATCACTTTGATGCGTCTCTTACCAAAAAGGCTTTCTCTCTGCTGAGAGCTTGTGCAATACGGTACCGATTCTATTGTTCGATTATACACATGCAGATTTATGAGGCATCCCCTCACAGCCCGCTTCCACATATTTTTCTGGCATCAAGAGTACCCTTATTTCCAAAATTTATTCCATATTTCCCCTAGTTTCGAACGACTGGAATTCCTATAACATACTTTGGATCATTCATTCTTTAACTTGCACGAAAGTGAATGTGATTAAATTTCATTTTTATGAAATATAACAGAAGTTTACTTGACGTTTTCGGGGATTGTAAGAGATTTTACAAGATTTCGGTAATTATTAAGGAATTCGAAGAGATTTATAGTGATTTTAAGAAACTTTAAAGGGCAAACCGTACAAAAGCCTTAAGGAAGGGGGGGGGCGGTATTAATATTTTGCATCTTTTTAAATTCTTTTAAATGAGTGCATAATATCCTTAGAATATTGTGTCAAAATTTCAAGTCGATCGGACCGGTAATTTATAGGTTATTAGAAAAAATTATGGAACATCCCATAAATTTTTGTGAATTAAAAAAATACCCATAGTGCAAATCTACCCTTTTTCAAGAGTATTTCCAGAATTTTTCCTAACAAATCTTTAGGAAAATTTACAAAATTTGGTATATAATATTCCCTAAGAGCTTTTCGGTAATATTTCTTAAAAAATCTTTGAAAAAACTGAAAAAATTTTAAGTAATATTCCCTAAGCGCGTTTCGGAAATTTTCCCTGCCAAATGTTTGCAACCGAAAATATTACGAAAATTAGAATTCCAACCGTTTAGCGAAAATTTTCGAACAAGTTTTTTACAGTGTGAATTTAAAGAATTCCAATGAATTGCAAAGGACTTCAAAATACATATTTTGAATGATTCTAAAGTATTTTTAAGAAATTTAAAGAGATGATTTTATGGAATTTCAAGGGATTTCGAAAGTGTTCAAAAGAAATGGAGTGGTTCTGCTGGATGACGATGAGGTTCGAAATTTCACCAAAAGCGAAATTTGTGAACCACAAGTAAGGTTTTTCACAGTTCAGATCGAAGTTTCCTAATAAAAAGTGAACATTAGTCAGCTAATTCGATAATGATCTGCAATTAAAAAATGGGGACTCCATTTGCGAAATTCTCAAGTAGGAAGACTACTGTATTTCCCAAGACAGGTGTAAAGCAACTGTAATACATAATCCTTATAAATATACTGCCGGCAATAAATATTAATACCGGTAATAATACACAACTGTTATGCATTTCGAAAATTAAACACTGTCCCGGATATATCAACTTGGGAGATATTCCTTCATATGTGTACGTAATTTATAATGACTAAACGATATCTCTTGTTGTCAGTAGCTCGGTAAATAGAAGACATATTCATAAATTAATTTCAACTCCTTCAATAAATGAAACATAATTTTCATTTTGTTCGAAGGTTAACTCTCCAGAATGTAATAAACCATACATTTTTACGTTTTTTCCAGTCAAAATAAGTCATATGACACTTTCTTACGTAATTCAAAATATCGCAGGTGATGATTAAATAATATTTTATTTTAGAATATTTAGAAATGCCTTTGTCTTAATTATCTTCAAATTCAATAAGCTTCTGTCGATAATTGCCACTAATATAAGTTTAAGTAAATAAGTACCGTATATAACCGCATGGCAGTTATTACACTATACCTTATATGGAGAGCGTGCGTGTCCTTAGAAGGAAACTCGAGTAAAATGAAACAATTAATTGCAGGTTCTCAAAAGGAATTACAAATTCCTTGTACTTTACGACGTGTTTTCTAAATCACATCAGGAAAAAAAAAACTTGCCTGATGGAGCATGTAGTTGATGCATAAGACAAAATTAGAGCAATTAGTCAGCACTATATATTTATCATATAATATATCGCTCGCTTATCGTGTGTTGTCGATATGCTTTAACGGATTTTTAAGATACATATTTCAAACATACCATAGATATTACAAAAAATGTTGAGGGATATATTCTAAACTTTAAAATTTTTTAAATATAGAAAGTATTTTTTTAATCTTTTTATAATACTTTAAAAAACAGCTGAAATAACTGTAAAATTGTTTTAAATCCCCTGTATTCGCCGAGAAACGCCAGATATAAATTTCTGCTGGTATATTTAAAAAGATTACGAAGGATTAAAACAAAATTGCAAGTATTAAAAAGCATTTCAACTGATTTAATATGGAATTTAAATTTTAAAGGAAATTGACTTTAATTTCATCGACTTCGATTGGAGATCAAAGTTTTAATGCTTCTATTCAAATGTACTAAGTTTTTGTACATTTGTATAGAAATCTTTATATCATATTTTTCCCTTATTAAAAGATATCCCTTTTTCACATTTTTAAAGGTCAATATTCACAAAATCGTAAAATTCGTACGCAAATAGATTGTGCAATGTTTCTCTACGATCCGGAACTATAAACGTAGAGCGATTGATGAGAATGTAACTGGAGAGAGAAAAAATATCCATGAAGATTTATCGCATTTGTATAAGTAGTGCTTTAATAGGCTCTATTTCATCTCCTGTCAATTAACCGAGGTACGCTGCAAGAAAAATATTCTAGAATCGTCGAATTAGTGATGAATTTCTATTTGTAAAGCAATGTAAGATTATAACTCAGTGGGTCCTAAAACTCAGAGCCAAAATACGAAAGTAAAAAAAGAAGATGATAATGGTTAAAAATACAGTCAACTTTGACTAACAGCAAAATTTAACTTTGACTAATGGCACACTGAACACTTTGGGTCACTGCACACCCCGCATCACGGACCTTCTTTTGGTAACTGCACACTCGAAGATAATATTGCTGTCTCACTCATTCATGCGTAAGAGGACGAAGCTAAAAAGTGTGCGGTTAGTCAAAGTCGACTGTAATGTAGTATAAAATTTATATAACTCAGACAAGAATCAGAGACCGTATTTCCAAGAACAGTTTTGCGAAGCAGTCGACCTGCACGGCCGCGGTCAAAACGAAATAACAGTAAGGTCTTTGGGTGATAAAAAAGGCATGGCTCGTCATGGTACACGACCGGGGCAAGTGCTGTCATTCTAGCGTGACTTTGAAAGCAACTTGAGATCTTCACAAAGCTAAAAAGACAAAGAGGAAAGAGAATGCAATTGCCTTATCCGCAATGCTTCTCCGTCTATCTATATTCAATGTTCATGCGGAGGCTAAGATCAAGCTGATGATGGTCTTCGTCTCTCTTATATTTATTAGTTTCTCCTTGACAACCGTTGAAAATCCAGTTGTAAACGAAAAACAAATGTTTCAGTCGATCTCGTCCCCGATTTTATCGGAAATGCGAGGAATTGGCAGGTCGAGGAGGTCGAGTGCAGCGCCGAAGGTCGACCGAGCATAATCAGTTAAAAAAAAAACGCCAAAGCAAAGAGTTCGCGCGTCGAATAATAAAAATTACTTCCACGACAAGATATTAAATTGCATATTAAAGTTTATTACTTAGAGATCCTCGCATTCATCCTCTCACTCACTTTCTCAACCGCGACTCTCGCTTTTTAGCATAGAGGAATTCTCGAGATATATGTACCTTGGAGATTTCAAGATCAAATTCTTGAACTGCACCTTGTTTCAAAATTCGGGACAAATCCTACCTTAACCCTCGGGAGTCAATTATTTCGCTCAAATGCTTTACTGAGGGGTCCATATTAAAACCATAATTTTTCTGGAACAGCTCTCTTGGGGTTCCATATGAGATACTGTTGGAAAAAAGTAAAACCAAAAAGTAGAATTATAACGTAAATAATCCTCTGAATATTTGGATTCCTACGAAGCCTGGAATTGAGATAAATTCTGATGTTTCCTCCGTAATCAGAACAGAATGCTCTCATGCACTTTAATTCTCTATTATTGGCTTGTGCGATCGATCGCAGACGCTCATAAAGGTCGCCCTGATGGTTGTTCTCCTTCCCAGGCCGACCTCGACAAACTTTGGGCTCTTCCTCATCCTCCTTCCTCTCCCTTATCTCCCCGGGTTCTCTCAAGATTTATAGGCGAAGCAACGTGACCCGATTCCCTTTTCAAACCCGTATGAAGGATATTTCACACAAAAGCGATCAAGAAAGGCTACGTCACTTCCAATCTTCCCCTTGGCACAATATCCTTCTCGATAATTGCTTTCTCCATCAGATTAATTCTGATGATGAATATTTATTGGGGTATATTAAGAACATTTGCAGGGCCATACATTTTATTTGGAGATTTGTCGCTGAACATTCAAGGACAGGACTAATCTCGATTTAAAAACTAACAATCTAAACTATAGATTAGATTATTTAACCTATATATTTTTAGGTTGGCCGACTTTCAGATCAGAAAGTAGAACTGAACGTGACATAAATAAAGGGTGTACATGACAGCATGACAACATGAGAAAAATTAGTTCCAGTAGTTTCGTTAACGGAGACAGCAAGGGTTGAGGAAGCAGGGAAAGAGGCGGACATTTGAGAGAATAGAGACGAAGACCAGAGGCAATAAACCTTGTTACTTTTCTGCTAAAACCAGCTTCAGAGTTGCCTGCGCAACAAGCCATCTTTCTCAGTGTTTTGTATCGTGTAAAACTCGTTCCACAAGACAGAGCTACAGGAATCGCTTCTATAACTTGTAATAACCGAAGGAGTTTTGCAAAGAAACTTGAGGCTTTAGGCATTACTTTAGTATTCCGCATGATCCAGAGTTGACCGAGAAATAGGCTATTTGTGAAACTATAACGCAATACACATCTTCCGTTTCTATAAGGAAATGTTGAAAATGAAGACTAGTCTTATTGTGTTCATGCGGGTATTCTCACAAGGAAGGATGATTTATGATCATTTGTGATTCTCCAGAAGATCAATGATCGATTCATTCTGAAAGTATTGACACTTGTCTTGTGCAAGAGTGGCACTCAGGAGTTGAAGCTATTCGATTCATTTTCGAATACTTGCAGAGTCATAGTTCATTGTATGATTTGCAAAATTCTTTTCTCTTTCAAGCGGTCCCAAGTGATCAGGTGTCAAGTTTAACGAAGATACTCGTTTTCGGTTTACATATTAGCATTTTACAATTTAAAGCATATGTTTCGAGGGAGCAGATAACGCGACTATAACTGCTGAGACCAACATGTCGCTGAGTCAGTTCTAGACTGTAAAGTAATATAATGGACAGGGGAAAGATCAGAGTTACGGTCGAGGACACGTGAATCTGTCCACCCTCGTCTCTGGAATGCGTCGCGTCATCACGCCAATCCTGAGGGTCAGAAAACCCCACCCTTGGAGTTTCGAGGGTGAAATGCCCCCTTTGGCTTTGACTCGTGTAACTCAACCTAGTCTTCCCTCGGTCATTGTATATGTATAGTGTATACCCAGCTTCAGCTCAGCTGGCACAGCTGGTCTTCCTCCTCGCACACAATATTATCGTACCACGGACACGGAATTCACCCTTCCAGTTTTTTAGGGCGGAAGTTATCAAGGTGGGATCATAAAATCTGGTCGTTGGACTCCCTTTTTGGAAGCAGAGAGATAGAAATGGAGACAGATTTTTTAATAGAAAAGAAGATAGATGTGCATTGAAGTTGATTATGCATTATCGTGAAGATTAAAAGTGAGTGAATTGACAAGTGCAAATGTTATTCTAGTTTCCACTGCCTCTCATATCAATCATAATGTTTATCTTTCAACACTATTGAAGCAGATTGAAGCTACTTTAGGCTTATCGAAAATTAGAAATGCGGTTAGATACCACACTTTGGAATGCCTCCCACCCTTCCAATGGCCTGGATTAGTGACTACAGATACGGGAAAGGTGATATTGAGACATTTTTATTCAGTGACGTCAGTGTAAACTTTCCTTTTTTTTGATCACTTAAGACAGGATAGCAACCAGTCTCAAGATCAATCGAAACTAATATTACACTAATTTCTCCGAACTTTAATTGTACATTATATAAAACTTTTAGAACCTGTTCTGGTTTTGACCTGATTCTATGCACCATTAATCAGTTACGGTTTAACGCCACAATATGGTCTGGTGAAGGCCACTGTAATTAAAGACTCAAACAGATGAGGAGTCAAAATACCAAAATTCTCGAATGGTTTCCGTTTGTGGGTCTATACGAACTTAAAATATTTTAGGCTTAATTAAAAAATGATAAGTAATTTTTAAATGTATATAAATGCACTGTTTCGCAGAAGATTATTAGCGTTTCTAATGCAATGATTATCGTTAGTTTGCACGACGTCTTTCAGAAAACAGTTTGTCGACAGACAAGCAGGTTATATGCCAAAGGTCAGCATCACTTCTTGCAAAAGATAAGGAGAAAATAGTCGCCTGGGCTTGTTTGTCTTAAAAAAATAAGACCATGCTATACTCAATTACTAGACATACTTAGCATTAATAAGCTGCAATTTATTACGCATTAATTGACATTTCTATAGATATCCAAATCTTTGCAATTATACAAAGATTACATAAAGGTCTCTGTATTTATGCAATTAAAAATAACTTTCTTTAAACAAGTACCATAGAGCGATTGATCACACAAATATTGATGGATTAATTCGTTTGTGCTTTTCTTATATCGTGAGTTAACTTACATCATTTCAACAGATTTCAAAGATATCAAAACATTCTAAAGGATTTCAAGAGATTTCAAGAGTTTCAAAATATTCAAATAACTTAACATACAATTTTTAAAAATTAACATAAGCATAAATTAGTGACAAAGGCGCGAGCATGACATTTTATTTACACAAAATTGCAATAAATTTCAAGAAACTTAAAAGATTCCAAAGTATTTTGAGTGATTAGGTGATATTTCAAAATATTTCAAGCTATATTTAAAGGCACTTTAAAGAGTTAACTTTACTAATTAAACAAATGTGAATAGGTAACCTGCATTGACTGATAATAGGATTCTTTTTTGTATGTTTTATCTATTAGCACCTGAGGGAGAGATAACCCTTGAATTTCCGGAAATCGGTAACTCCCCATCTCTAGTGATCTGCGATATGCACGTGAGACCAAGGAGGGCGGCCATTTTGAAATCGTTCTCCTTTCCTGCTCTCCACGACCATATAACGTTTTCAACTCGGCCAAGGCAGGGTTGTTCGACTCGTCTAGTCATGCACGACGACGTAGCCCAGTCGCCATGGCAGTTAAATTTGCATAAGATCTGTATGCAGCTGACCCATTTGCACCATAATATTCGATACATGCCACTCTAATGCCCACGGTTCTTCGGAATGACCACAACTTATAAGTTTAAGATCTAAAGACTGCCTAAAGAAGATCATCTCAGTTTAACTATTATATATGCAGCGAGTATTTACTCAATGAAGCTATAAGGTATTCATAAATCCACACCCCTTCTTTTACTGTGACTACACGTCCCAAAAAATATAATGATTCTGCAAAAAGTGGCTGGTATTCAAAGTCAGGGGATACGCTTGCCCCTCGGCTTGCCCTCAAAGTTTTTTTTATGCAGATGAAAAAAAAAGGTTATTAGAGTCTCAGATCGTTCAGCATTCTCCCTTCGGATCAAAAGTAAGATCCACTGTTGCAGATTACAATAGGGTAATCCCTGAAATAGGGTTGATGAATAAACTTAAGAGCATGCTAAAGCTGTAGGTTTGCGCTTACCGAAGGGGAACAAGAAGAATTTACTTTGGAGGACAATTGAAAATCTGGCGCATGATTCTTTAAGCAAGGCCTTTATACGTACTCTTGACACTTGATCGAGCGATATTCGAAAAAATATTGCTAGAAACGTGCCCTAGCTCTTTTGGTCTTTCGTTATAGCTTTCGTAGTTGTTAAACTAATATATGGTATAACTCTTGATAAATAAGCATTAAGTATAATAGACATGAATAAACATCTCTCATGTACCTGATAATTTGTTGTTCTCGTTTGTGCGCATACAATTAAGGAAAAACGAGGCAAAAAAGTTTCACTGGCACGATCTCCGAGGTTCAAACCTATAAATATCTCCCCTGTCCCCGTTGCGATCCAACATCGCAAAAAGTTCATTTGGTACGGGAATGGAAGTGTATCAGGGCGAGGCTGGTATCATTAAGAAGCAATAAACTTTCAATTAAGAGCCGTCGCGCCGCTGGTCTGTCAAGAATCTCTCAAGGTCAAAGGAGGTCACAGCCTCGAGCGAGTCGTTTGGAAGGTTACTTGGCTGAAGAGATCGATCAGCCTGCAAAAATTTCGATGCCATTTGTTGAGACTATTCATTGAGACTATTCGTTGGCATTGCTACGTCTCAATGGCAAAGCTGCCAATTTTAATTTGCAGATTCAAACATACAGCGCGAGAAGAAGAATGAGAAACGAAAATAGCATCTGCCCTCAACTAGATCATGTGTCTCTCTGTTCGCAACGAGACAAAATTTGCAAATTGCAACTCTGAAAAAGACTGCACGAGAATGTCTCTGGATCAAGCCCAACAATAGGCGCGATTCGATTTTATGTAACTGGCGGGCGATCAAGTCGGTGAACAAATGTTCGCCCCTTAAGCTGTTAAAGGCTTAAAGAAACCGGTCCTCATTGAATAGTAACGAAAGATCTTGATGTGTTCCGCGCCTCGTTATTTGGCGGGGCTCTTGTTTTTGTTTTGCTTTTCTTTCCCGTCGGCAATAAGCGGTAGTCCCTAGAAATTCAAGAGCGCACCGTCTGCAGGAGTCAAAAGAGAGATGGAGAAAGAGAGAGGAAGAAGAAGGTGGTTCGATGGTCGGTTAGACGAAGGGGTGATGAGAAGGGGGAGGGCCAAATAAGGAGAGCCGGTGCACAAAGGAGAGGAAACATGCGTGTTTGTACGTGCAGGTTCACCCAAACCCAGACGTATGAGTCTGCAGATGTTCGTGTTGCACACTCGCAAACGGAAAAGGGGGTCGCCTGCTGCAGGCAAGCTGCTCAGGACAAGAAACACAAGTCTTTGCAGCCCAGCCGGTTAGACTGGTCTAAGAGAGTCGTGGGTTGAGGTGTGGAACTGGCAGAAGAGGAGGAGGGGGTGGGGATCTGAAACCGGATGGAGAACCGGTCGAACAGCGGGGTAAGGCAAAAAACCGGTTCGACAGGTACAGCAACTCCTATTTACCTGCCAACGTTCGGTTATGTATTACGCACTCCCTCTGTATGTGTAACATACGCACGAAATGAGAGAAAAATCGAGAGAGGGGGGAGATAAGAAAAAGGAGAAAAATAAGGTTAAGGAGACGATGAAAGCGGGCGCGCCATGCCTGACCTCTACGTGATCTTCACTCTCATCTAACCTGATCTCCACCTGAAAAGGGGCTTAATTTTTTAATGCTCTTAGGCTAGGTTAGGGAAGCCCATTTTCATGTACAGTCATCCACTTATCATGACTAGTTTTTGTGCTGATGCAAAATGAAATCGTTGAACGAAGGAGAAAGGCATGCAGTAATGATACTTGTACTCACGCAAAACCTCTGAATACAAATGTGCACGAAATAGACTTACCTGAAACAGAAAATAAAACAATCATTAATTTACGATTTTGTTTTTAATGGAATTAACGTTATTCTTTAAAAATATATGCGATAATGTCACTTGTTTTGGGTCAATGTGCCTAATGTCTTTGTCTATCCTACATATTAATGCGAAATTGTGACCCTAATATGTTTTTTATTATTTTATTAAATTCTGGCATTGATTATACAAATCCAAAGGGTCGTTTATATCTTCCGATATAAAGAAGCTGTCGCGCTATTTTCAGTTTGCATCTACAACCATTGGCATTTAGCACAATTTTCATTCAAACCTTTCCTCTTCTGCCATCTTTCTTTAACCACCTACTCATCATGGCCGCTGAGGTCGGTTTCATGGGGTCATAAATTCCGAGCTGCGAATGCACAAAGGGCTTCTTTTTTTCATTTTGTCGAAGTTATGAACTACTAGCAGAATTTTATCTGGCGTTGCCCGGGATTGTAAGAGATATTTAATTAGTTTAAGGGACTTCAAGACATTTTAAGTAAATTTGAGGAATTTAAAAGAATTCATGACGCCCTGAAAAAATTGGTTCTGGTATAGGTTTAAGCCTATAAATAGAACACACACGTATTTTTTTGTTTTTAAAAAAGTTCATTCATAAGAATTTGCATACCACTTTTCACTCTTATAGACTTTAACATGTAAATAAATGAATTTGTTTGAAATTTATTTACATAGGAATGAAAATGCATTGTAATTGATATTTTAAAAATGTAATGTAAGGATTTAATATCTTAAACTTTAATAAAATAGCTATGTTCTGAACATTATATAAGAGGCTTTCTATATCTTTTGATAACCGGTATTTCCATACACAACTTGTTTATTTAAGAAGAAACTGTTTATCATTGTGAAGAACTCTCCAAACTTGAATCAGTAAAAAATCAGTACATTTCCTCTGATTAAATTTTAGAGAAAATATCTCATATAAAAATGTTATATAACTCTGAACCTCAAATCTGACTAATATAATTATAAGCAAATTCCAACGAAACTATGTTGTCTTCCTTCCTCGCTTTCAGGAAACAGGATGTGCAGATAACGATGGCAGATATATACAATATATCTGGTAATTTTGTGTTGGAATACTTATACCGATAAGGCGTCGTCGACCTCGAGCTTCCTCATATCTCTCGCTTTATCTATCCTGCAGTTGCAAACTTACATCGTATATTAATTCGTCTTCACTATCATATTTGTTTATATGTTTATAAGCCCTCCTTTTGTACATGTCTTCTTTTAAACTCCACTCTTTAAAGGACTTTTAGCAGATTTCAATAAATTCTTGAAGGCAGAGACAGGAAACTCATTACCAAACTCGTTTTCATGCAATGGGAGTAAAGGGGACCATAATGGATACTCTAATAATCGTGCAACTGTTTCAACACCTGCATGGAGATTGTAAAAGCAGTTGCAAAATTTGTTTAATACCTTCCATCTTAGTAACCGTTACTTATGACTTGGTCTTTCACTAAGTATTGTAAATATATATACCTTTTGATGTAGGAAATACGAGTTCCATATACCTTAACATAAGTTTATAGATAAAAATGCAAATCACCTATTTCCAATCATCTGTCAATATGTTTATTTTACTCAAGTTTTGCGTGGTATCTCAATTCTCTTGTTTACACAAATGTCTCTTAGCATTCAACTTTTTATCATTCAATTCTTTAAAAGAATACCTTGACACAGTTGACAATTAATCTCCGTCTAGTGAAGAAAAAGCTATATATAACTTGTGTAAGGAAGTGCTAATCTCTCGAGGTATTTCTTTGCCTCGTCTTGGAAGAAACTCACATTTTATATATATATATATATATAAATAATAAATATATATAAATAAATATAAAACTATTTCTAAGTTATTATATTAAATTTCAGCGAGATCGGAAACGTCCTAAATTGAATATAACAGTAAAAAAAATACTTTTACGAGACAAACTAACTTTAATGTTTCGTTGTACGTGCGAGGAGCGAAGGCCAACACTTACATTACAGGGTGCATTATAATCGGAACCGGTAAAATATCCCCTGGCA
>JAUESI010000008.1:5794987-5813942 GCA_032275145.1 Synergus laeviventris | reverse complement strand
CGTTTCGTGTAACGCGAATATCAAAGAGATTAAAGTACATGTGTCTCCAGACCTCCCGACGTTTAAACAGTCGAGTCCGGCCGTAAAGTCTTACAAGGCGGAGCCAAATAAAACGGAACCTGCGACTGAAGCGAGATATTTGCTTCCAACAGCTTTTTCCTCGAAGTGGTCGTTAAGTGACTCACGAGTCGCTGCAGTAAATCGGAACGTGTGTTTCAAATATCGAAATGCAACTACAGATTGACAGGACAGACATTTAATCCTCGGTGAGACGAATCAACACTTGTAGCTCACCGGTGTGAACAGGTTGAGGACATGTTAAGTGTTTCGAAAAGAGTGGTCGAGTTATTTATAGCTTAAGCAGTGGTTTCGGGTCGTTGCTTTATTCCAGTCTACGCCGATGGCAGCGAATCGTAATAGTTTGATTGCTTAGGCAGGACACGTATATCGCAGCAGTAATCGGACGGAAGTTAGGAGTGACTCGCAGCTGGCGCCCGGAAACACACCCATTCACTCCTTAACGCCTTCTCAGGCATACAGATACCAGCAGATACTAAGCCATATCTCTCTCTCTCTCTCTCCCGTCTTCTTATGTTATAACTGCGAATACCTCGAAGGCCAAACAGCCTCAACTCAAGACACAAAGCTAGTAATGCTAAATGCAGCTGCTCCAACGGTCATTGCATCGAGATATCGCATGCACGACGTTCATAGGGGAAGTTCAACACCTTATCCGCGATGCTAATATTTCCGAGGTACAAAGAAGAATTTTAACTCTGTTGGAGATTTTCACTAGTAGATGAAGAGATAACTAATCACATTCCATAAAGTTGAATGTCCTTTTCTACAAAGGATATGCAGTTCGGTTAATTTCATGCTCAACCTTGAAACTAAGCTCATTAGTAGTTCAGAAACCTTACTTCATTCGGCGCGGCGCACTTACCATATACACTTCATTTGTCGTGCGGTTTGAAATTTGCATTTGGTCTAAATAGTATAATGCGTATTCATATTTTCTCTGGAAAAATACATATTTTATGGACGATCGATTTTGCGATATGAAGTTTCACTGCCTGTCTGACTTGAAGTGGATTCGGTCTTTCCAAAGCCTTGTATTTACCCAGTCACTTAACCGCAATCAGTCTGATGAAGATATTTTATGTAGAGTCCTTTCATAAACCGGAAAGGCTTACATTTGAGTTGACGTCCTCGCGTCTCGGGTTTAATTCACTAATTGCGGCTTTTAAATTATTATTACCGAGCATTCTACGAATCGCAGCAAATGGGGTACACTTTTTCTCAGAATGAGTAACTAGCGTGAGCGTTTCAGAACAGTCCAAAGAAAATAGAAGGTACCGGTGGATACAAGAGTGTTTTAATTAGACTCACCGAAGCATCCTCTCGTGTCGCTCCCTCTCCAGGAGCTCATCAGGACTGGGCTGCGTCGGGGCCAAAAGGGCATGGGGTAGAGGTGGGGGATACCTGGGCGGTCTCCACAGCATCTCGGACGCAACGACTGGATGATGATGACCCGGAGGAGCAGAACTCTGGTAACCGACCTGTGGTACCGTGGAGGACGTGGAGCTGGCCGCGGGGTTTGGTGGGCCTTGGGGATGGGCCATCAGTAGAGAAGTGTGTTGGACGCTTTGAACGTGCCAAACCCGTGCTGGTGTGGCGGCTGGCGCCGTTTCTTCGGCGCTCAAGGCAGAGCTTCGACTTCCGCTTCTCTCGTCCCCGGAACCGGCGCTCCTGAGAGAGCTTACCCCGCTGTCGGAGCCGCTGTCCCCGTAGGTGGCAGCACGCAATGTTCCAGCGGCAGGGACGCCACTGAGGACGCCGCCGCCTGGTATACCAACTCCGGCCCCGGCCTCCACCTCCATGAGGCCGGCCTCATCACCGCCCCGCGATGGTAAGGACTGCTGTTGCACCTCGAGGAGGCTGGCCGATGTCAAATGATGGTGATGAGGACTGCCGGGAATCTGGAGATGTTGTTGGTGGATCACAGGACTGCCGGTTGAGTAGCGTTGCTGGTGGTGAAGTTGTTGGTGGTGGTGATGATGAAGAGGATGATGCTGGTACTGGAGGTGGTGACCCGAATTGGGTGGAGGAGGCTTATTCAACCTCTCCGCTAGGATGACGGGGCTTTCGTTGTGACGATTACGTTCCTGCTCCTCCAGGAGCAGGCTCTGCCGCCCACGGCCACCGGTCAACGGACTCAACCTCTCCAGCACGGAGCCTGAGTCCTGACTACTGGACTCTAGCAACTCGACGGATTCAACACTTGCCGCCCTTGCACCACTGGCACTGCTGCCCTGGCCGCTATCTTCTGTCACGTCCGCGTTTGAATCTGGCCTTCCAGGAGCGCTGGATTCTCGGGATTTCTCTTTTTCTTCCTCGTCTTCCTTCCTCTCTTCTTCGCTCTTTGATATCTTTGTACTGTTTAAAGCTGATGTACTTCCGAGGCGATTCTTAGCGTCAGTTGTGACGTCATCCGCGACCAATCCATTCACCAAACGTTCATCCAAATCGCCCACCGGTAGCTCACTTTCCGGCTCAGTTTTTACCGTCAAAGTCTTATCACCTCCTGTGTCTACTCTGCTTGAAGGTGGAGGTTCGGGCTCACGATCTCGTTCCCTCGATTCGCTCTCCTCTTCCTCTTCCGGTTTGTCGTCGAGTTCCTTCTTCAACCCTTCAGAGCATTCCTCGTCGTCTGCAACGTTATCACGATTTCCCCGTTCCGGATCCTTTTTTTCTGATCTGGTTTTACGGGTTGTGGGATTTGCTTTGAGCCTCTTTATCAAGGGATCACAGCACTTTTCTCCGCTTCGATCTTCTTTCTCTGTCTCACTTTTGGTCTCGGACCTACATTCGAGACGATCTTTCTTGTTGTCCTTAACTAACAGCTGCTCCTCTGACTCGTATTCCCCAACGAGTTTGAGATCGCCACCTGGCCGAGGTTTTTTCCGCCCTGGCCTCTGTGAAAGGTTTTCCACTGGACTCTTTACTGCAGTTCCGCGACGACGTAATTTCGATAGACTAGCTGGCACTGGATTCGCTTCTTCCAAAACTGTTCTTGGCGTTCGGTTACCAGGTCTTCCAGCGGAAGGTCCCTTGTTTTCACGATCCTCGTGTGCCACTGATAGAACCTCTTCCGATTCTTCCGAAGTTTTCTCGCCTTTCTCTCGACTGACACTTTCGCTGACACGACTTCTGCGGTTACTGCGAGTAGTGCTCTTATCTGAAACAAGAAAGGCGAAAAGGTAAGTAACATCTAGCAAACTCGAGCGATAAGTGGTGCAATCATCTTGCGATACTTGTATTACGTCCTAAATCACCTGCACTATCTTTGTAAATTGGTAGTATATTTTGCAAAGTCTATCGCGACTAATCAATTTGCTCAGCTGGCAAGCAGCATGATGCAACTATTGAAACGTTTTGGGAACTTATAGTTTACGAAGCTAATCTCTTTAATACCCGTAGCTAATGAATCACAATCTGTTCGTTTCTACTTCACCACCTCCTCTCCTCTTCAGTGGCTAATATTTTTTACATGAGTGAGATTTCAAATTCAATAAATTTTACTTGATCTAAATGCCTTGATTCTAAGGATAACACAAGTCCTGGGATATTTACTCGTTAAGATTTGTCTTGATCCAGAAGAAGTATTTTCTTCTGAACCTGACATTTCCAGTTCCAGTGCCCAAGTGGACATTCATAAACTGGTTTCGCGATGTAGAAACCGATTCTGCATCAATAAAATATTTCCTTCCGTCTAGCCAATACAATAAGACTAATCTCGGAATCATTTTCAGATCTCTGTCAAGTGCATTGAGAGTACTCAGTCTGCATTCAAGTATGTAGCTAACTCAGTACGTGGAACATGTCCGGAGCATGGGAACAATAAAATTTACAATACGCAGAGGTTGGACGAACATATACCAAGAGGAAGGTTGAGTGAGATCGTGTTAGATACAGAGAGGAGAGTGAGAGAGAAGAGGGATTTATTGCTCAGGATTTACTGTTATTACCCAGAGGGGCAAAGCCAGCTATCGGTGCCACTCCAACGACCAGCACCGTTGCATATGCGGGGTGAGACTCCTTATAGTCCTCGCGTCCTGATCTCAACGCCTGTTTACTCGTGTATGTGTCTGTATCAGAAAAGACAGTTACTAGCAATGGAACCCGATCCTACTCCAAAATCCACAATTTCCCTTCTAGTAGAAGCAGACTGATGACTAATGTTTTTAAAATCGTTTATATCTCAAAAAAGCTTGAAATTTAGTTTTGATAAACTCAATCACCTAAATCAATAAAATTACAATCGCGAGCGTACAAATAAATCGTGATCGAGTTCGCTTTTTTCGCCATCGGGAATTCGAGTTATTTACGCGATCGCGTCAACTATGCGAACATTCCGGCTTTTCCATAGCGGTCGTGGAACAAATAATGCAAACTATTCTCGTGTGACTCACAGCGAACGAAGTCACGTTCGTTCCGATTTAGAGCAAAATATAGTTGAAGGCGATGATGGAGTAAAACTCACTCCTCCTTCTACCCTGCACAGTCATTTCTACTCGGAACACGAACTCTCTCTCGTGCTATCGTTTCAATGTAAAGTGCCCTTTAACCCTTTCACGTGCCCTCGTCGCCCACTATTTGAAACTAATATCAAGTCTGAAGTGGATGACTGAAGCAGCTTGACTTGACTTTATCCCATTATACAGTGAATGACCAAATTGAAAATATGCTTTTTTATTATAATTACTTAAACAGTTTCTAGATTGCTGCTCTGAATTATAGACATAGACTAACTGCGTCACCTATGATCAAAGTGAATTATAGTAAGAACAACAGATTAATCTATTTAGAGTTTTACCAACAGAATTTAGAAGATTTAAATGATTTTTAAAGATGTCATAGAATTTAAAATCTTTAGAAGATTACCATTAATAAAGTGAGTTAATTTAATCAAAATAAGAATATTACAAGCGCGCTACTTTTGGCTGGTCTAATTAAATAATTAAAACCATTTCATTACTTATCTCTTGGGTCTGTTATATCTACAAAATGAAAAAATCTTTCAAGTTCTTCACGTTTAAGGAGAGATTACTTAATTTAAATACACTCACAATATTAAAATTGTAAAGCATTTCAATAAAATTTAATTAATTACAACCACAAATGTGGAATAATTTCTTAATTATACTCTTTAGATTAGTAACTAGCAAAACTTGAATTTCTTTAGCAGGTATTTGTTATTTCCTTTAGTAGTATACTGATACTGATTGCAAGCTTTTTTCTTTTTAAACTCTTGCCACTTTTCCGATGAAAGGAATGTAGATTTTGATTAATGGGTAAGGTATATTCTTCAGAAATTCAATTCCCGGAGTCAATATGTATCAACTGGCACTGACCGAGCTTAATACATATATTCTGAAGGGTCGTCAAGGGAAGCTCGGATGGCGTGCTCCCATTGGCATTTAAACCCTTTGTCAAATTCTCCCCCTCGTATCTTCCGGTTCTGTGCTCCCTTCTGGCATCCCTCCACCCTCATGTCGAACGCCCTTCCTTTCTGTGCTCCCTTCCGTCTGCACTATTCTCCCCTGTGACATACATTACGGCATTAATGTGAGCACTGGCAGTGTTGGCGCCGGGTTCGTGCTGATGTATTGTTATTCTCAACGGCTCAAAAATACACCGGCTAACGCAGGTAGGAGTTTCACATCAACGCCGATATTCTTAAAAAGGGATAGGTCTTCAATATTTTTCAATGCTTTTCATATTTTAGGCCTACAATAAAAAGCTTTTGTCATTCCTCCAGACAAAAAGACTGCTGAATTCTTACACACAAATTTCAGTGAATCTAATTGAGTTAATTTCCATTCAATGGACTATTGCAATATTGTGTTGACTTACAAAACACCAAATTAAGCACGTAATCCGTATCTTATGTACGTTACTGGCTTCTTGATTAAATTCCCAGCTGTGAGCACATATTTTTACAGTTGAATAACGGATAAAGTCTCGTTATAGCATAATATTTCTATTATCCTGTTTACTCATTGGCGAATGCAGTGACATCGGAATATTAATATAATATAACAACACATTGGAAACTTTACAATTCAATGATGCAAATTGAATGGAATGGCGTTTTTTTATAGTCAACAACTCATGCTATTGAAATCCTTAAAAGAAGGAAACAATGAACCACATTTTGATTAATAAATTAATCAGTTGTAAACTTTTGAAACAAGAATGCAGCATCTGGGTCAAGTTTCCAACTAAATTGTTTAAGTTGAGCCAACTATTTTTGATTAACCGTCTTTTTGTGAGCTTAGGAATATGTTTATTCAACTTTATCTCACTGCTCTTTACTTTAGTGAAAAAAGCTGTTAGCTCGCTTGCGTCTTCACCCTCAAGAAGTTTATTTGAACTTAATTCAGTTCAAACTGGCGAGACTGACACAACGAGAGAGAAAGACTCAGTGGACATATAAAACGGTGAAAGATATAAATTAGCGAGTGTGAAACGAGAGGACTGAGATAAAGATCCAACTTGGCAGAATTCCAGACCTTCTCAGACTCTCAGGCTCCATGCCAAAAACGTTCCGTTCCCATCACGGTTGACTGGGAATACGAAAAATTTACATTTTCACTTGTATCATCTGTCCAATTTCAGTTTAAAAATATTTCTCTAGATATTTCTAACTACGCTCTAGAAAAAGAGGAAAGCATGAATTTTGAGGAAGCGATAATATTTCTGAATAGTCTTTGCATGAAGAAAAAACACCGAGTCTTTTTTTGGCAGTTAGTTATTGTTACAAGAGAAGGACAGGGACAGGGCATAATGTGCAGCAGAGTTAATTGTGAGTATAGTGAGTACACATGTTATGAACATGTGCAATGTGCATCCTTGAATATCCAAACTACTTGGGGAACTCTATAGTCCTCGTCTTGCATTTTTATGAACTTTTATAGAAGGTGGAAGGAAAAGAGAGAATCAGAGGCCGACAAGGCCTCTGATTCTTTTTGCCAAGCGAATCCCATCCCACCTTAGCAAAAATACAATAGCGACTCACAGCTGTATACGGCTGTTATACCCTCAGGCTCCAAGCCGGCCACCACTACGATGCGGTTGCCATTCCGCACACTTATATGTTCTTTTTTCGATTGAGGTAATCAGAGAAGAAAAGAAAAAAGCTATTCGATCCTCGCCCATTGATACGGATATATGTATGTCGCGCTGATTCCTGTCTTATTTTCCCTAAACTCCAGGGGAATAACCTCAATGGACCACTTTCTTCACGCCCCATAAAATTTTCCCCACACAAGCCACACAGGAAAAAAAATCCGTTAATTTTAGAATTTATTGAATTTTCTGTAAAGTTAACAATGTGTGCTAACTTCTGGGCTTTAAGGCAAAAATTGTAACATATGTCATCATACCATTCTCCTTCATTCGCAATTCGATTTGACATTTGACATACGTAATCTGATGATTATGTGTGCACTCTGTCTTCGTGATGGAAATAAAGAAAAATAAACGCATTATCTTCGGATTATGAGGATGAGGGTTCCCGCAGTATCGATTTATTATCTGAGCTACGATGGTGCAATTTACTTTGATAGGCAATAAATAGACTTTACTCAAAAATAAAAATACTGAGTTAATTGACGGAAATGCCGCTGCTTCTTTATAAAGAAAATGCTCAAAGGTGATGATGCGTGTATCATCCCAATGACCTTCGCTCCGAGACTCAAGATTTTAAGACCATCTTTTGCATTAAATGCATCACGATTACAAACACAGGACACTGATCAAGGCATTCCAGTAACGCAAGAAGTAATATAGCATATAATACGTTTGCGAGCTGTCGGAGGTCACGCGCAATGTTTTCACAGATAAAGGATTCGTTCTTTTCAATAAATTATAGGGAATCGACAGTATTCAATAGCAGTCTCTCATATAGCTCGTCTCATAAAGTAAAATATGTCTACTAAGATTCACTTATAAATACTAACTCTCTTAATTGTTGATAACTTCTAACAGTTTGAAGAGGCAGGTTTAAAATGCGAAAGTTGATACAATGATTTGACACATGATACAATTAATTTCATATAGCCAATGAAGCTTTCGATCGATTCAAGGTTCAAAACCTTCCACGGCTTTCGTGACAGGCATAGGATTAGGTGATTACATGCAAGATACTCTACACCATGATTTATATCGCTCCTACACCTCTACGGATACTAATACCAATTTATCGCACGTCACATCATTGTTCAGAACGAGTTCCGTTTTTTTCCCTTAAAGCAAAAAAGCGATTCTACTCTTTGAATCTGAATTAATAAGAATTTGACTAACTGAATAAGTAGCCTTATGCCCTTGTATGTATATTTGGTTACTTAAATTAGTCATTTTTCCACATCGATTATTATAAAGCTTTTAATAGTGTTAGGAGATGTTAGGTTTCGAAGAATTATAAAAAATTTTTAGTTATTCTATGAGATTGTAACGAAATTTGTCGAATTTTTTTATCGTGAAATTTTAAGAAATTCTAAGCGGTTTTTATATAAAATATTTTCGGGAGTTTTAAGATATTTCAAAGCTTAATTGACTGGCGATTTTATGGAATTCTAAATGATTTAAACATTTTTTTTTAGAGATTTCGAAGATTGTCGTAGAATTTTAAGGGCACGTGGTAATTACTATAAGTGCAAAGTTGCTAACTTTAAGCTCGCAATAATATATATTTTTTACTAGAACCTTACCTCCATCCGTACCATTTACCTCCGAATCCGTACAAAATATAGTTTTAAAGAAAAATATTTATTACTGCAAAGTTGGCGAAATTAAATTGCTCTTATTGGAAAGTATCTCATTCCCTTAAGAGATTGCAAGATATTTTTATTATTTTTAAAAGATTTCCTGAAATTTTATTAGCTGCGTATTTCACTATTTCATATTTATAGTTATAGTTTTTAACTTTTCACTAAAGTAAATTACCGTTAATAAAGTACGTTATAATGTTATATAAAGTACGCGCTACTTTTAGCTAGACTAATTAAATAATTAATACCATTTAATTAAATAACTTTAAAGTCTGTTATGTCTATATATAAAATGAAGAATACTGAACCGAAGAATGCTATGTCTTCGCTTAAAAAGAGATTTAGAAATTTAATTACACTTGTGATTGCAAAATTGCAAAGTCTAACTATAACGTCTAACTAATTTCTTTAGTTATAGGTATGTATATTTACCATTTCCTTTGTTATTAATTCTCTCAGTAGCGAATTCCAAATTCATTTAATTCGTCTTGGTTACTAATTTAATTAGTAAGATTTCACTAATTTATTGTAAACGATTTCGCACTATTTGAATTATTGAGAAATTACCATTAACTAATTAACTAATTCTGATGGGGAGAAAGTAACCTTGATACTCTAATGGTCAAACATATCACACACAAATAGTAAATTGTTAAATCTATAGCTATTTCTCTTTCTATCATTTCCGATCGGATGAATTGTCGAGTTGAGGTAATGTGGTAACCTTTGTGCGATATATATGTCGCGTGTGCCGCGATAGTTAAACCCATGACAAGGAAGGACTACATAGAGCTATAATGTTGTACATACACACAGGCACTGTATATGTGTGCGAAAACGGGGTGCTCGACTTTATAGGTCGTAAACACGCGAGTAATTATCGTGGCAGCCATCTTGGCTCGAAGGTACGTCACATCCGGTCACTGACCATTCAATCGTTGCAATTCAGAGCGTTTCGCGACATTCAAATAAATAATACAGCCGTCAGGATAGAGGAAGCGAATAAACTTCTACACATGCAGTTACACATAACACACACAATGCACGCGCAATGCACATTCTGATGAGTGCATTCGTCGATCTGTATATCTATATCAGAGAGGGAAATGTTATATGAGCCAAGGAAAACAAAACAAAATGTGACTCCTTGTCGGCAAAACAAAATTGAGCACCGACTCTTTAACGTCGAATGAGAATTTTGCTTGAGGTCGTTGCCTTTGGATTTAACGACAGGATTAAAATCACTCTTCAGGGTCGACGAGTTTCGTGGATCTAAATCGAACTGGGTCATGGCCGCACTTCGTTTTTACTTCCATTTTACGATTGCGCTCTGTGAACGTAAATGGACAACTTAATGCAAAAATAGTTCATGAATTTATGAGAATTTCAGGTATATTTACACTTGTATCGTAAGATCTTCAATTTTTCCGTTAATTTTTATGACGTTATATATTTTCATAAGTATATGAAAACGACCATAAAAGTAATATTTGCGCAAAGTTCTCCAAGACAAGAACTAAAAGTAGTTCCGAGAGTAGTTCTCGTGCATAACGTCAAATTGTAAATTCAGTCATCCATAAAAACTTTTCTTTGCGGCGTTAAACTTTTAATCGGAAAAGGCGACCTGCGGGTGCTCCTTTAATTAAAGTTTGAACACGCTTATCTTAAGGTAGAATGGCATTCTATAAATAATTTCTGTTGTTATATATCGTCTTTTTTGAGGTGGATAAATGTTCATTAAATGTCCTAGGCTGCAATAACCGAGATTGAGAACGCCGCTCGTCATTAATGGCTTTAGGTTTATGGGGAGCCGTAAATGCGGAACCAACATGTGACCTCTCGGGTGAACAGGTTCTATAGGCTACATTCTTTCATAGTGACCTGATCCCCACGAAAACCGTTTTCTCCACTATAATTCCTGATCATACCCTTCGTCAATTATAATGAATTATTTCGTTGTTCAAAATAAAAAATTAATGTCCCACTAATTGATGCACTTTTATTTGTTTAAATCAACGAAACATGCTCAAATAAACCAAATGTTTAGTAAATAAAGTGTAAAATAAAATGAAATCTCTTAAAATCCCAGAAACGCTGGGTAAATGTTTCCTTATGCTTATATAGTAGTCTATAAGATCTACATTCATATGAGAGTTAAAATGAATTTAATCCAAGTACTAAAAACTTATCCAAGCTTTCATTCTAGTTTAATTTAGAACACGAATTGGTCACGTGCGCTTGTCTCTTCCGAGCCACTACGTCCATTAAATTTAATGTGTTTCGCAGTGACGTCACGGGCAATTGACCCCAACTTCGTATGGTCCGATTAGTACGAGGCAATGGCTTTGGGGTCGTGCTCGACTTGATTTGCGTTCGAGACGATTCCTGATGGGGCCAGTTATGTGAACCGGTATAATATAAATAATGAACAAATATTGTATTATACACGACGTGGTCTGCCTTGCTTCTAAATGAGGCCTTGTCCTTCAACATGAAAAACTATAACATGCAAGCTTGCAGACAGAAAATAATCATTCCGATAACTCTCCTGCAGCTTTAATTCGAGATATGCACATTACATATAAAGCGGTTAAAATTGATTGCTGCCATAAAAAGACTAATCTTTACATCCGAGTAATAATGAAATATGAAACTAATCTGATCGAGGAAGGTCATCGCAAGACGGAAGTCCTCGATCTCGACTTGGTAACAATGACCTCTGCGTGACCTCTGCACATGGCTGACTCGGTGAGTCACTGAGCTTTCATCTAGGGGATCCATGTGTATCGTGTATAAATGTATATATCTATAGCATTATTCACAGTAGATGTACCTGATCTGTAAGCGAGTCATGCCTTCGAGAATCCAACGGGATGCAAACCACGTACATATACATTAGGGTGACAATGAAACACACATTTATTTTATTTATGCTGATCCCGCGACTCCCAATTCCGCATCTTCTAACCAAATAAACGCAGCACATTTCTTCTTTTTGAAACTTTTTTTAGATTTGGAGTAGATATTTTGATTTGTGAGAGATTTTTTTTTGAATAAACGATAGAAATGGATCACAAAAGGATTCTACCCATCATATCATCCAAATGACTCTTTTTGCTGGATCAGAAAGGAAATTTGGATTGCTTGATGCTCGAGATATTTATAGAAAGGTAGAGATGAAAGGATTCGGGATATTTTATGAGAGTTTGAAAGTGTTCACATTTAAACAAAAACGAGAGTTCTATTTAGAGAACACATTAAAGTAGCCATTACCAGTTTTTCTTCCAACTTTCGGCCGCATGCATCTAATTCATAAAATAAATACATGCAACGCGCGGCTAAAGTAATCGTCATGTTGGTCATGTGATGGAAAAATGTCGTGTGTGAAAATTACCGTCATTCGTGAAATTATAGCATGTAGTAGAGTCAGAACTCCGTGTACCTACATCGAAGAATCGTAGCTTCGTTTTCTTGGAAAATTATCGTCTCTTGCACGCGCAGTTATTGCCTCACGTGTAAAGTATCATTATCCTAGGCAACCTCATTTCTAGAGTCCACGCTGCACCCAGCAAAATATATACTGCGGGGTTTCTTTTCAGATGAACCCTATATGAGCAGACGAACAAATTTTACATAGGAGGTTTTTTTGTAAATAAAAATGTTGTAATAATGACTTCCAATTCACCAAAGAAGCAGCTAATATATTCTGTGTACTAGTATATCAGACTTGTTTGGTCCTATTCGTACAGGATACTCTGCAGAATTTCTGTGCTGAGTCCTTTATGGCTCAACTAGGAAATTATCATAAGGTACAAAATCAGTATTCATCATTTTTTGGTTAATTTCCCTCTAATCCACGTTTAGAAATATTAGTACAATTAACGCTCACCTCCCATTGTAAATTGTATAACAGTCGACAATATCATTGTTCACTCATACATACAAATTCAACTTCCTTAACTCTGTATATATCTTGGGTAAATTTAAGTTCCACAAAATATATTAACATTTTTATCAAACGCACGACAGTTTACTTATTTCTTACTCGAGAACGCACAAGACTACTTAGTATATCTGAAAAGAGTTGTGGAAATTTTTGAAAAGATAGAAGCAACACAGGAAACTGATCCGTAAAAATATCAAGAATAACTTGTTAATTGCTTTAACATTCGTAGAAATGCACTACTTGAAAGTTGTAAGCGAATATGACAAAAAGCACTGTAACAAATCACAATATAAGAGATGACTTAGGACACTAATTGCGAACTAAAACGGGCTATTCACTAATAACAGTAATAAATTTCCGCTAAAAAAATGCAGAAAGTGTAGGTACGTTGATTAAAGTTGGTAGTTGGAGAGTGAAAGAGAAAGAAAATTAGCAATTAGTCAGGTTGGGAGGAAAAATTGAGCGCATGCTATGGCAACGAACTCTGAAGCGTGTTTTTTCTCGAGTTTTAATATATTGTAAACAGTTAATAGCGAGGGAAAAAGTCGAGAGGGAGGAATGTGACGGAAGAATGCGACGGAAGATATCATGGCGGAGCAAAAGGGCAAAAAGGTCGATGTCTTCGTGGAGTGGGTCAGGAGAGACACACCCTTAAGGCGCAATCTACAGCTACACTCACTCACCCACGCTAGACGCCTTTATACTCTTCGCATGCACAGAATCCATCTCTTCCTTATACGCAGTTCCTTTACCATCTCTTTTCCCTTTATTCCGCTGGGTGATTTTATATCGCGACGATATTATCAAAGAGGAAGGATATTCATCGCGATCTCCCATAATTTCTATCGAGAGACGTGTGGGTGTAGAGTTGTAGGTAAATGTAGAGATGTGTGCAGAACTTTTGTCAAGGGAATTGCTGTATACCTACTCTACATTTATAAGAAGACCATGTGCACGCATTCACATGGACATTTCACCGGCTTCATGCTAGTCTAGAGATCAGTAGCTTAGATATTCAAGTAAAACGTCAAGCTAGGGATGAGGGGGAGAAGAAGTAAAAGAGTATATAAGAGAAGAGAGATCGTTACTTATTGCGGGAAAAGAAGGAAGAGAGGTAATTGGAGAAAGAGGGGAGAGTTTGTGCAAACTACCAATCTTCCTTTAATGACACAACGGGGTAGGGGGCAAAGTTGGAGGAGAGAAGGTGAAAAAAAGGAGAAGAAAGAGGTGCTTGGATAGAACTGGCAGAACCGGTTTGACGTACCGGTCCGACTGGTTTCATTAAACTCCGGTTGCAGCCTCCGTCTCTTTCTCCAGCTCCTCTGCGTTCCTATACGCACGAGTTGCGGCTAAAAAGCTGCTTGCTCCCATCCAAGAGCTCCGTCGAGACTCCTTTTCAGGTCTCAAGAAGAGGACCCTGCATTCAGAGAAAAAGATGCGAGAGAAAGGAAGCGAGAGGGTCAAAGAAGTTCATTTTGTCCTTCGTGTACCTCTATACCTTATCCGTTACTTTGAACCGGGGTCGCAACTCCAGCTACTCATTAACTTCACTTTTCTCTTATTTTCATTCCCATTCTCATTTTCATTCTTATCAGGCTATTACGCTGAACCGGTAGTCTTTTCAGATTTATACTACCAGAATGTCATGCGTGCGCTAAAGCACGCGTCTTTTACAATGATTTTTTGAAAAAATCTTTTGGTAAAATGTCTTCATCTTTAATAATATTATTGTGGCCTGTAGAAAAATTCTGTCATGAAAACTGCTTCTATAAAATATTGAAGGTTTTAAAAAAATATTAAAAAGCTTTGAGTGATTTCAAGGGATTTAAATATGTATTTTTTTGCCGGATTTCAACAGATTTTAAAGGATTTTGAGGATGTTTTTAAAATCTTTAGACAGTTCAAGATATTTAAAAAGATTTCAGGGAATGCCAAAATTGCAGAAGAAACATTTTTCATGTCCTGAAATTACTTAAAAACCTTGAAACTCTTTTGAATTATTTTTCAATTACTTAAAATCTCTTGAAATATGTCGTGCTAAAATGATATTATTTTAAAGTACTTAAAAGTTGTTTAACATCATTTAAAATCCTTTAAAATACTTAGAAATATTTTTAAATCACTTTGATACCTTTCAAATCTTCTGAAACGGGTTTTAAAATGAATCGTGTCGTTTGCTTCTTCTTTGGTTCTTCAATGTTTTACTCTTTAATCCTTGAATATGTATCGACTAACAATTTCGAAATTGCCAATTTATGTCATCTCGAAATGAATGCGAGTAAAAAACGTAAAACAAGAAAAGTTCGGAAGATAAAGTGATGTATAAATATTGCGATTTTATCAGGTGCAAAAAAGTTGTTGAGAGGCCTTTTTGCCTAAGCTGGCTCACGCACCATAGCTCTGACAATATCTTTCACTGTCACGCTCCATCCAAGCCACCTTCGTCATCGTCTCGTCATAAAAATATTACCAAGCCAAGTACAGGTTATACTGGATCAATAGTTACACTCAGTAATTGCGTTGTAATATACGCTGGCACGTAATGGCTAAAAAATTAATGACCTCTACTACCTCAAAGTTCTACGAATCTATTTATATTCACAAATTATTGCAAACTCACAATTAAAAAAATTATCGACATGTTTTAAAGAAGATAGTCGGCAATTAGTATACTGCAAGACTCCAATTAACAGCAATATTACCAAATCTCTCTAAGTTAGGCGAGAGATAACATGTAATATTTATAACGATATAAAACCACAAATAACAATTTTTACACTTGATTAATCATCCGCTTGACACTGATATTTATATAAAATATGTGATGAATCATGTCGTCTCACTAATCTTTGATTGTTTAATGAGCAATTTTACCAAATATGTTCACACGATTGTCATGAAATAATTCAAGACACGTGAGCTAAAACAGAAAGCCTAATTAAATTCAGAATCTACAATTCTAGATCGCTATTGTGACACAGATTACTGCGACATAAGCGACAAAGAAAGGACAGTTAATAAAGCGTTTGAGAGTCTCGTAATTGCGCAATAAGGTATAATTTCTCGACAGCATTCTCCACATTGTTTCTACGTTTATAACCACGTCAAGTTATTACACCCACTCTTATCTCTCCACATCTGCTGTAAGACTACTGCTTGAATGATGCAAACATATTCCATGGTTAGAAATACCGAGATGGAAAAAAAGCAAAACCGAACGAGTGTTAGCAAGTCTCAGCAAGTCGAGACAAGTTTGAACAGAATTTAAATCAATTTTCGAGCAAAAGAGAAGTATGGAAGCTGGCAAAATAGCCTTAATGAAAATGGATTTAAGAATCTAAAAAAAGATATGTGCAGAGTGGGAGGAAGTGTGTATTATAGAGTATGCAGCTCTAGGCAAAGATTGTGTTCAATGTTGGAAAATCCTGGATGGCGGCCAGACGCCACGAGATAAATAATTTATCGGTATAGTGAAACTTCGAGGGGTCAGGCCAAGTTGTCCATATTATCCTTGCTTCTCGAGGCGTGTGAATCTTGTTCTGTTTTGGCTCTATTCAAGGATCATCTTTTCCTGTCTATTTTACTTCGAAGTAAAATTTCAAGAGTTCAAGAGATTTCATGAAATTTAAACTTTCAGAATATATCAAGAAGTTTCGCAGATTTTAAAGAACTAAAAAACATTTATTATATTGTAAAATTATGTACTTGAAAATCTTTAAACCTATTCTGAAATTCCTTTAAAGTTCCTTAAAATCAATTGACAGCTAGCTCTGATCTCGATAGCTTCAGATTTCGAGATGGCGAGAATCTATTTTCGAAGAGCTTCTAAGTAAGTACGTGTCGTAACACATAATATCGATAAATCCAATCACATTCGAATCCTATTTTCTTTTTTTACTAGAATGTCATATCTTATGTCGATGCAGAATACAAAGTGCTGCCTCTTCTCTTTAAAATCGGATAACGGAAAACGAAAGAGCGAGTGAGAGAGTGAGTGAGAGAGATCGTCGATTTCGCGCTCCATTCAACGTAAATCACCGTTTCGATGTGTGTAACGGGATTTTGCAGCAAAAAGGAAAAGAGATTTGATTTTCCCTTTAAAAAATGAATCATATTTCATGCTGAAAGAGAGATGATAAAAGATATAAAGCAGACCTAGATGAAGTCTTTTGTCCTTACTAAGTAAAATTCTCGATATAAAAAAAGAGAATTCTGGAATTCTGAGAAGATCTGGAATTTAATGAGTCTCAAGAAATTCCCAACTGAAAATGCGAGAGAGGCAAGAATTGAATTGTTGAGCTTCTGCTGATAAGTCTTGATTGTGCCGACTCGAGAAATCATATATTTAACAATACGCTTACGCTCAAGCTGACAATTGCAGAGTGCAAAGGAACGCGAAGTTATCGCATTACACCGTGATATAATACTGAATGCTACTTTATCGCAACTTCCTGGACGCTTCGAAAGTCGAATCGCTGAATCAACATTACTCAAAATTGAGGAGAACAAGGGAAAAATAGACGTGACTAAAGCATAGTAATATTATACTATCATGGATTCAGAACACAAAATTTCATGTGCGCACGTGTCTATATATCTCAATACTTAAGGTAGACTCTGTGAAAATTATTACTTGGAATAAAAAGAAAGCAAAGTAGATGGACTAATCATTCTTTCATTGCCTCAAAGCAATCTGCAGTTTTATGAGATATAATGCTCTCAACGCAACAATCAATTTTATTATAGTGCATGAAGCCTGCACTTTATACTGTGTAGGCACAAACAATTATATTTCTAAGAACTTTTAAAGCCTATAGTCTTTAATAGAGACTATGTTAAAGGAAGGGAGAGAGAGAGAGTACATATATGTACTCGATAGTTTATTTTTACGAGGAACAATCGATAATTGTGCTTACATAAGCCTGTCCTCTAATACCTTTTGCAAAAGATCGATTACCCGCGCACTTAGACTTTTATTTTCAGAAATGATTATATTGAAACAGAAATAACAATCTATATTTATACTGGTTATTTAATCACTAATTCAGACTGATTATCGTTTTATAGTTACACTAAAGTGAAATATTAAACTGAACCAGACATTTTTTGGAGTAATGTAGACTTTAATGAAATCCAAGAGACTTTGGAATATTTTAAACGATTGTAAGACATTTAGAATGATTTGAAAGGATATATCAATAAAGTCTGTGAAACTTTTTTTGAGTGTTGTATTTTTTTTGTACATATTTGAATATAATTAATTACCACAATATTTTCCGCGCGTGTACTAATTGTATTATTGCTGGTTACTAATATTTACATCACTTTTCTCAATTTGTCTTTTACTTTCATCTCCATCTACCTTTAATTTTAAAGCAGACATACACCTGCACCGAGGACATCATGTTGAGTGAATGTGTCTGAGCAGCAGCATTGTAGTTAAGGGCAATCTTTACGTTACATTCTCCCACGTGACTGCTGAAGGTCATCGAAGATTAATGCTCGAGTGTTAATATATGTACGCACTTGGCTTGCAACAGTATATTTGCATTTGCCGTGTAACGAGTTTGCTTAATCCCTATTGTGTTCGCACAAAACTGACATACGTGGCACACAGTTTTCCGCGGGAAAGAAATTGAGTATAAATCCGTGGTTTAGTGTTTAACAGTTTAACATGTACGCAAACATATGTAATCCTGGATTTTAAGAACAACTTCAGAGAGTCATTTTTGAATCCTCAGAAACATAATTTCAGAATCACCAAAGGCGAATGTTCTACTTCGTTTTTACAAAAAAAGTAATTAAAAGTGAAATGCGCTCGAAACCTTCAAATGCTCTGTGTTAGATTGATTAAACTGGAATACAAAGATGATTCCGCTGAATTTCTTCCCTTGAAGGTGGGCAGTGTGAAACTCGACACTTTAATCAATGAAACGTCGACACCCTCGTGGTAATTCCAGGCTGGCAAATACATACAAATAGGGAGTACTCCATAAATCTCATTGGAGGATCGGCAGACTGACGTCTCCCTTTTTTACTTTCAAGATAATTGATCCGTAGCACAATTGATAAAATCGTATAATGAAATCAATTAAAAAGTTTCAACAGGACTTGGTTCAACAAAACTTTTAGAGAGGAAAGTTTTTTCAGTTTGTATACTGTATATATATATATA
>JAUESI010000008.1:5736290-5757635 GCA_032275145.1 Synergus laeviventris | reverse complement strand
AAAAAAAAGACGAAACAAGTGAAAAATAATCCACATGTACTTTCAAAATATTTCTAAAAAATTATCAAGACAAATTTATGACACCCTGTACATTTGGTTTTAATAGATTTTACAGTTTTGGATGCAAATTGAAATCCCATAAAATCCCTTGCAATTCTTTGAAGTCTCTGGAAATATCATGAAAGCTTAAAATAATTTTAAAATACCTTGAAATCTCTTGAAGACCTTAAAATCCTTTCAATCTTCTGAAGCTTTCGAAATCCTTTAAAATCATTCTAAATGTCTTGAAATCATTTTAAATATTTTGAAATTGCTTGAAATTCATTAAAAACACTTGACATCTCTTAAAACCTCTTGAAATTCTTTAAATCGTTTTAAAATCCATTGAAATGTCTTACACGGAGAAAAAGGTTTAGTTGGGTTAGTAACATAAATCCTACTACTCCGTTTAGTAAATTCTACGAAGCCAACAGTAGAATCTACTTCCTAGTAGTTTAGTCTGTCTATAATATATTGATATATAATTTAGTAGGATCTATTAAACGTTTAATTTTCTCTGTGTAAAGAAATTTAAAATCTCCTGAAATTCCGAGAAATGCGAGATAAATCTCTACTCTAGTTTACTATACATACTCTCTCAATCTGAATTAGTAAAATTTTACTAATTAAGAGTAGTTTTTTACTAATTCAAACGGTGCAAAGTCATTAACTATAAATTAGTAACACTATTCAATGAGATATCTTTAAAATTTTTACATATTTGGAAATATCGCAAAATCTTTTAAAAGTCATAAAAATGATTTTAAAATCGCTTAAAGTCTGATGAAAAACTTTAAAATCCCTTAAAATTACTAGGAATCCCTTAAAATTCCATACAACATTTTGAAAATCATAAAAATATTTTAATGTCCCTTAGTATTATTTATTAAAAAATAAAGAACATAGTTATTTATACAAGAAGTTTAACATCACTGATGATCGAAGAAAAATTCATTGTAAACAATTTAATTAGTAGTTCTTACTAATTCACTTTTTTGTAATAGGTGACTCACTATTTGATTTAGTAGAAAGTGGAGAAGTGACTAATTCAATAGTCAAATGTAAGGCTACAAATTTACTTAGTCAAATTTGTACTAATGCAGATTGAGGGAGTACAACATATTCCCACTTGGATTGCACGTGTTTTTTTCAAGTTACATCACAGGTTACACGTTAAATGTATCATATGTTATGAAAAGAAAGTATGTATGTTTAATTAAAAAAAATTGTACAACAAAAGACATAAATAGAAACGTAAAACTCTGGAGCGGTAATGAATGTTTGCCAGATATTTTCAGCAATGTGTCACCCGACACGAGTGTGTATGCAAAGCGTTTATTTTTGCAACATACACATAACATTGCCCAAGGGGTTTCAGGAAGGCCTATAGCTTGGTGAGCCAGAGAGGACGAGAGTCTAAGCTTCGGTAGTACACGCAGGAAGCAAGGAATTATACCGATGAGAGACGAAAACGACGAAGACGTTGCTTGAAAACTACTTCAAAGACCTAATAACGGTCGTCTCGTTATTTTGTAATGCGTCGAGCTCTCCAGGAATGAGAAGGTTTTTACTGCATGGAATCAACGTCTGAAGAGATTTTTCTGAGAGGAGGAGTTACTTTGAAAAACTTCGTGTTTAATTGACTGGATTTATTTAATGAGAATTAATTGCGTGCTTTCACTGAAAGTCAGTGCGACAGTTCCGGATGAGTGGAAATTTGTATAATTGTAGATCCATAATATTTCGTTGAATAAAAAAATCAAATTTGAGTATCGGGAAATTATATACTTACATGTATAACTCTCTGTCTTTCGAACACCGCAGCTTTTCTCTCTTTCAAAGAGACTTTTTGGATTCCTGTGCCAACTTGTAAAGTGGAGAGTGTAAGTAAAACGTTGGGAAAGCAAAGAGAGGAAAGGCAGACAAACAAAGAAGTGGGAGGAAAGAACACAGAAGCAAAAGGAAAAAGAGATCAAACGGGTGAAAGAGGGGTTGTGGTTATATTTGCCTCGTGACGCAACGGACTTCACAAGACCGACGTCGACTTTGCTACGAGTCACTTTGCCATGGATTGGATGAGCACGATGAGAATGAGAAAGTCTTTCTGGCGATGTGAAGAGACGAAAAAAGAAGAAGAAGGAGATAAGTAGATTTAGAGGGTGGCTCCGGGCCAGCTTTATTTCCACCTTGAAGACCACGATCTCGATTCGCACTTGACGGCTGTCGCGAGTCAGGCGCGCTTTTCGCGTGTTCTCTCCCATCTTACTTGGAATGCGTTAAAAGTGACCTTTACTTCCGCAAATTAAGTACTTAACCTACCACATCTTTCAATTACTGATAGACTAACTTTTTAATTAATTTTACTTGTTGGAAAGATCATTTACATAGATCGAACAATACTATAACGACAACTAATATTTGTGGAATTTCTCTTTGCGGGAGTCAATCAGGAATTAGGTCAAACTCATTTATTAACTCTCCTCAATTCAATGATGAGACAAACATAAACTATGAATAATACAGGGGGTTAATCATGTGACTTTACAATTTTCTTAATTTTCCACTTGTCCATTTAAACATAAAAAATTTTAAAAGATTTTTAATTAATTTAAAAAAACTTCAAAGACTTTCAAGGGATTCTATTAAATTTAAAAATCAAAGAGAACATATTTAAAAGATTTCAAAGGATTTAAAAACATGTTATAGATTTCATGAGATTTAAAAAGATTTAGAGATTAATAAATAAAAACAAAAGAAACAATAGGAAATAAAATTTTAAACTGTTCTAAAATATGAGTCTCATTTTAGGGTGTGTACTTTATTAGAAATTATTATAGTGAAATTATTGAAAACTCTAGCATTTCTGGAAACTTCTAGCAAATTTTTCAGAAATTTTAGTTATTGAGTTAATTATTAAATTTCTCCACTTTACTAAATGAAATAGTAGGTAAGTCACCTATTACCAAAGTAAATTAGTAAGAATAACTTACTAATCTATTTAGTAGTTATAATTGAGTAGCTATAATTGAATTGGTAAAAATTAATTGTTCTTCAAACGTCGGTTATTTTAAACTTTTTATATAGCTTTATAGTTTATTTAACAGATTTCAGAAAATTTCTAAGGACTTTGAATTATTATAAAGAATTTTCAGTTATTAAGGGATATTTAAATGAATGACATTTTAAAGAATTATAATGAGTGGAACATTTTTTCGTGAAATTTTAAGAAAATTTAAGAAGTTCTAGGGAAATTTAAAAGGTTATCGGGGAATTAAAAAAAATTTCATGAGTTTTTTTTAGAAATTTTAGAGATTTTGACAAATTTTAAAGGGATTTTAACATTAGGTGATTTTAAAGTTCTTCTATAATTGGGTGATTTTTAAAGTTCTCATTGTTACTAATGGAATAATAACTTTTTACTGATTTATACTAAACGATTTCGCACCATTTGAATTAGTAAGAAACTACCATTAATTAGTAAAATTTATCTAATTCAGATTGAAAGAATAAATTGTTGGAAATTATAGTGAATTGTTATAAATACTATTAAATTCTAAGAAATTTTAGTGTATTTTTGAGAAAATCTAATAAATTCTTGATACTTTATAGAATTTTTAAAAATGCTAGTGAACTCCTAAAAGCCTTACGTAATTAATGAACGCATCCTTACCTAATTGCAAAGTCGACATACTCAAAGCACTTTTGAGGAAGTTAAGCGGCTAAGTATAGGTTATAAAATAAGAAGAGGAGTATGAAACTTACGGAGAAGAATGAAAGATTAGACCTCGATAAACGTGGTGCCATTATTGAAGTGGGGGTAGAGTTACAAAAAAGCAAGATAGCGTGGTCTCGCGATTTCAGGAGGGTCGAGTAGATTAAGCGAGTTCTAAGGCGGACAAAGACTCGAAGGCCATATCCTCTATCCGATTCCAACACAGCATTACCAACACTATCGCTATCGACAGGACTCGCTGATTCTCTGCTTTCCTGACTCAGCGAGAGGGGTCTTCCATCCTTCATCCTCCTTCCAGCATTTCTCTCTTTCTCTCCCTCTCTGTCTGCATCCTTCCCAGCTTTCGAAAGTTCTACTTCCTTAGCCGTGGCTGAGTCGCCAACAACTCTTTTGTTTGTAGACCCGTTCTTCTCGCAGTTCCTCGAACCATTTATTCCTCGGCGCTAGCACTTCTCCCTTTTTCTTCCATCTCGCTCTTCCCTTGCTAGACGCCGCCTAATATGACTTCACCCTTTCATATTTTATTTCCACTCTTCTTGTTCCATTTTCGCTCTTCTTGTTTCATTCGCTCCACTCTTCCAGGAGGATCCATCCACCTTCGAAAGCTTTCTCTCTTCCTCTGCTTGATTCTCCATAAGCTTCCCATCTCATCATCTCCCTCTGGTCGGGTTCTTCATTTTTTGCAAGGTTTTATTTGCAATGATCTCGACTCTGAAGAACCGACCGTCGCGACGGGTTCTCCAACCATTGGCTTTGGCTTAATCGAGTTGGATGTAGACCGACTTCATGAATGAGCGAAGCCAAATACTTTAAAGCTGACTTGCCACGGAAGGTATGAAACGGGGCTCGTTTGACCTAACTACTTTCGACAGGTTCTTCGATTCCACCGCTCATCGACCCCACGGATGACCCCGTTAACTCAAACTTCATCGATCACGTTTTTCTTTTCTGTTAACTGATTCAGAGCAGGAGGAACATTGAAGAAACCTTGAAAGTATAAATACCTATGATCAAATGAATTCTTCTCGGATGGCAGAAACATTTTTTACATCACATCTTGTCAATTCATATTATTCGCTTAATAACCTTTATCATATAATGTTCGATAATCCAAAATCATATAATTGATGATCTTAGTAGCATTGTTTCGCTTTCGAAACAAAAACCATAGCCTTCCCCAACCTACACTCATTAATCAAGTCTTAATAATCAGGTCTCATTAATCAAGTCTTCTCTTTCTTCTTCTGTATCTTTAGAAGCTATTTTCTCGAAAGAAATCATTGACATGGACCTGGTTTCGTAAAACAATCTATTTAAAACTCTACGATCGTTGAAGCGGGGGCGGTGAATCACGAGCCAACCCATGGGAAATCAAAAGTTGGATATGCCTTTATTGCCCGATAAAGATTAATGTTTTTGCGTGGGACAGTAGTGGTTGCCTTGTCATCATTGGTCAACTATACAGTGATTTCTGCAGTTGATTATCAAAACTAGTTCGCAGTATTAATAGCATCGAGTGTACTCATATGTTTCACCTTCTCTATATCAGATTTGATTTAGAAGAATAAAATTACTGAATTCTATCAAGAATTAGGTTCAACCTAAGGTTAAACTTGTCTCCTCCTGCAGTTTATATACTTCACTATTTAAAACTGTACAAAACTTGTATTTATGCAAAACAGTCATGCATAAAACATGTAATACTAGATCTCTTTCTTGAAATTGGAAAAAGGTACTAAAAGTGTAAAATTTATAAAGACAATGTTATACTTAATTCGTAAAGAGGATCTCCATAATGTTATAAGAGCTGTTAAATTTGCTACGCCCTGAGACAGGTTCTAAAACGCTGCTACTTAAAGTTTAAGATCTTATTTTATGAGCTACATCATAAAGTCTAAAGATCTGCGATGAGAACTTACCTTTTTCTAGTTGCTGGGAAACTGGGCTCTGGGTCCTCAAAGATGTTTGTAATTGAGCTGCATTTCCTGGGCGTCCTCTTGGCCTGCGACCAGTTCGGGGCTGGAATAAGTAACAAAATATACTCAGTTTAAATTACTCTCAAAATCCATCTTTAATCTATAGAGTTCAACGCAACGAGCCTTCGTTTAAGCTGAGTGATATTATCAAGTAGAAAAGGAGGGTCAAAGTCAGACGTTAAAGTAAAATCATTACTCTCTATAAGTTAAATCGACGTTATTTTTATAATAAAACTTCATTAACTATATTACTTTCGCGGCGAAGAAAGTGTTAAACCTTGCAATTATTGACCCGTGGAAGTCAGGAACATAGTGGCATAATCAGGAACAAATAAATGTTCCATGTTTTCTCTAGGTATAAAGTTTTTCCCAACGAAACTGGCTTTGCCAGGCGATCTTTCATGACACACATTTTGTTCCCCTTTCTTCTGCATCTCCTCGAGATAAGTTTACTGAGTATTGCAGACTCTTGCTTTCTCTTTCATTCCGTTTTCCAAGTCGTCTTTGAGTGAGATAATCGCAAAGTCAAACCGGCTGTCCTGAGTCTCGCCGCTTCTCCTTGTTGCCACTCGTAAAGGTTCAGGGGCTTTGTTTAAACTGAACATTTATTACCGCAGATAAACGCGACACGCTCCACGGATTGACGGTCAGAGATAAATAATACTGAACCTTCGTATTTCGGTCGCTATACTTAATGTGATGCAATGTAGTTTGCAAATGTGACAGGACATGCACAATATGCAAAACGAATTGGCGCATGCGTACGAGTATGTGCGGCTGTGTGTGCGGGTATGTATATATATATATATATATATATATATATGTGTGTGTGTGCGTGTTTGTAATTGTGTATGTGATGCAAGAAGTGCATCATCAGAATCCTTGGACCGAACGAGAAGAGAAAGTAAATCTCGAATCGGACGTTATACGTTCTGGACAAGTGCAGGGACAAGAACTGTCTCTCCATTAGGAGAGAGGAATCAAATGAAACATTGTATAAATATAACTAACGTTTGCTATTTTACTGCTGACCTAAATATATTCCAACTCTTATTACGCCATTTGTTTCCGCAGAGCAACATTCTTCTTCTTTCAGAGCACGTAATCCGCAGAAGAAACAGAAGAAGTATCTCATAATGAGGTGCGGCGGAACAGAGGAGGTGCAGGAGGATAGATACCTTCTGAATAGAAAGAGAAAATGTGCATCAGCAGACACTTCCGAGAAGTTCCCTCTTTAAACTGCAGATCTGGCAGAATTAATTCCTTGAGTCTTCTGTGTTCCTATATCTCTAAAACGAGCGCGGTGTGGCGTTTGCTCTGCGCTCCTTTCTTCTCGAAATACCATGAGCAAACAATTTCGTTCATGTAGAAAGAAGAATCCGAGGCGATGTTCTGTATGTGTTTTATTGCAAATTGAGGCTAAAGTCTTTGGCGCATGGCCAAGTATTCACCTAGGCCGGAACATTCCGCTTACATGCATATACAACTGTATAGATATAAGGAAGGTAGGTGCCCTCACATGGAGTACACCAACACTCAGACAACTTGTACTGAAGTATAAGAACATGACCCATTGCTCTTGCGTTTACGACATGCACGAACTTATAAAGAAAACCTTGGTATTTCAATCCTATCATAAAAAAGGTTGAGATTATATCGAAAATAGATTCCCGCAATCTAGAAATCTGAAGTCACATTCTCTCTTCACCTATTGGTTGGATTTGTAGTCGCTGCCTGTACTTTAGAATTGAGATGAGAGCTGCCAACTGGTTTGAAGGAATTATAAAGGAATTTGAAGGGATTTCAAAGAATTACAAAAGAAGCCCTACTTTTTACATTTAACTTTCTAAATCGAATAACTATAAAATCACTGGTGAAACAGTGTCAAGTAGTGATAGACAATAATAACCTACAATGAAAATATTTACAACTTTAACTAGAACTATAAACTCGGTTCGAAACTTCAAATGCAAGAAATGCTTTATAGTCCATAATTTTACACGATCCATGTTCACAAAAGAATAAACTTCTTTTTATTTCTGAATGAAAAATGTTGGGACATACATAAAATTTATTACTCAAGTTTTACGAGCAGAATATAAAATTCTAAAGCTGGAATAGTTCGTCATCATATGTGTTTGTACAGCGACAACTTTATCATATAAAAATAACCAGTTAAATTAGAAGACCCTTGATATTTATAACTGCTTATACATACATAAAGTAATAAAAAAAAAATAGTAGAGTGCTCTCTACTAGTCCAATTTTCCAACTTTCTTAAGTTTGAATTTCGAGGATTTTCAATCAAACTGACAATGAGTGCTATGACCCAGAAGTGCTAAACTGTTGATAACCGTGTCATACGTAGGCGATTAATACTCTGATCTATTAGCATGAACTGTCATTTGTAAATCACTTCGAATTAATCGAATAAAACGTGCGTGGACACTAACACCTTTTTTTCGGCATATGCTAATTTAATTAATGCTTCCGCTGCAACTAAAAAGCGATATGTGTCTCCGGAATATGTTAATGGAGAAAATATCGTTAACATAAGTGTCTCATACCATATAAGTATATGCATAGGGAGTATTTGCAAATCATTCATCGCTTTTAAACTATATAACATATTCCACTTTTCATTCAGAATTATTTTTCAGCTCTAAGCATGTATGCAAAGAGATTCTAATAAGTGCCTCGCGCCGCCTACCATTAAACTTATCCCAATTAATTATCCGAATTAACTTATTCAGGTGAATTATCCGAATCACATGAGCTACGATGTTTTCCCAAATTGGGTATTTGAGATTAAATTATTATAAATTAATTATAGATAGGGTTCTACAGAGTATTATATATTATTTGTATTACTATATTAATAGGGTATTACAGATTTCTGCAAATATATATATATAATGCACGTGATATTTATCGTGTTATGTGTAAGAGAGACGCACATGCATCCCACGCATTGAATTACAAGACGATAAGCGAAACGATTTGAAAATTGCCATGCTTGTTTACCAATTTTTGTCGCCTTTTTTCCCACAAGTAAGCCGCAGTCGCGGTTGCTAACCGGTTAGGAATACCGGTTGAAGCTTAATCTTTTTACGTGTATCCTCTACCCACCTTCCACCATCGCTCCGTCTCTGTATATCTCTACTAAGGCTCGCAAAATCAACTTATCAACCACGTCTTGCTAGAATCTACACTTTGACGATCTTTAGCTTGGGATTCTTTTGATGTTATACCGCCACTTCGACGCCCCGAGTTTCACGGAACGAATGTCGGTCGATGGGACCGGGTCAAGATTGGCTGAAGTGAAAATGAAATTTCGGAAGGGTTCGACGTGAGAAGATACGATCTAAGCTAAAAGAAGAAGAAAGAATGAGGGAGTGTATGTGTGCAAAAAAAGGCAATTCTATGCGGTAATCGAATTGTTGCCGCTTGACCTTGAAATGTTTGACCAAAAACCAGTCTACCGACCTGAACCGTTTTATCGCGCAATGAATCCAGATAAGAGAGTTTAAGCTAAAGAGATGTCGCGAAATTTGGAGTTGAATATTTAAAAGCATGAAATAAGAGTCGCCTAACCTTTTATGGAACATGAATATATCGAATAGGTATTTCAGATGTTGATCCAAAAGTATATTACACACACTTCCAATGTTACGGTTATTAGTCTTACAGAAATAAGATTTGAAATTGAAAATATGTAAATGTATAAACTCTATTTCAGGATGGTAAAATTCTTGACTGTTTACAGGATTTTCCAAGAATAGTGGTATTCAGAAAGCCACACGTATTCAGGGCACTTTACTGGTGTTTATTTGGCATACATATATGCATTTGCTGGGAACGAAAGTGCTTTACCTAAATATTCGTAAACGGACTGGAATAAAGCGGTGTTCGTGCTTTTGAATAATTTCCAACTGTTCATCGCAGATTTTGAAAAGAGCAGAGATAAAAAAGTAAAAACACATTAATTATTACGTTAATAATAATGGAAGTAGGTAAAAATTAAGGTCCTATGATCACTAATGACATAACAGAAAAACTAATTCGTACTTGTGAGCGCCACCGTAATATTCGTACCTGTGATTACGTAATAACGTTTTCCACCTCTTTTTAAAACGGATATCATGCTAAACTAATATATCTAACAGTAAATCATATTATAATAATTGATTCTCAATATAGATAATATGAGAGATTTCAAATACTTCAATAGAATTATTAAAGCTGCTCGCAGAACGAGTTTACATACACAAAAGCATAGATGTGTATTACAGAAAAGCGCCGGATACCACTATCGATCCTGCGGGTTATCCGACGTGCCAGCGAAATTCATTTACTCTCCCTCCAACCCCTTCAATTACTGCATACAGACACATACACATACATCCGCCACCTTCCCTCCTCCTTCTTCCACCGCATAATAGATCCCAACATTGGATCTTTCCCATTCCATCTCTCCTCTCCATGCACCCATTGAATTCTGCACTTATTCACTCACTCGCTCATTACACTTATACAAGAACCTCTCGAACTTTGCACATACTCAAATAACCAAAGACTTACTTTTGTGGTGCTTGAAGAAAGTGGTTAATTAAAATCCGTAGATTATCCAGAAATAGTCATTGGTCACCCTTGCTATCACTGAGTTGACACCACACTTTTGTTTACTATATTGAAAATATCAAACACACGCGTTACTTATCCGTACTCTGATAACTGATGCTCAGTCTTAATCTGCTTTGTTTATTAACGCCCACTCGATCCGTACTCAAAATCCAACTGAAAAAATGTCAGCAATGCAGGATCGTCCTCAATGTGCAAGAATCGATATTCAAGAATGTGAAATCGACGTGGCACTATCAAACTGGCGCGAATATACTGAAAACAGTGTTGTTGGTAGACATTCTAACCTTCAATCATACCACAATCTACAACTACATATAAACAATTCTGGGAAAGACAGGCAGAACCAGTTCGTAGACAAGGTATATACTCGCTTTATCTTTAACTATATATATTATATATATAAAGATAAAGCGAGTTGATTACGAGTAAGGCTGCCTTTTCGGAAGATACTATTCCAATGATATAATCAAAATCCTACTTCTTTATAATAGTATGAAGATGAAATAGTGGAGATATGATAGTGGCTCTATAACAGCATCAAGTCATTACTGCGCTCCTCATAATTTATGATCGTCAGATTTGCATATTTATGATGCCCCATCAAGAAGATGTCACATTAAGTTTATGTGCAATCCGGACAATGATATTCACTCAGTAATTGATTGAACAGATCATAAAGTAGATATAGAGCAAATCTCGCTGATTTGCGTCTCCTGCAAGACATTAAACAAAGTTTTTTTTGGCGTTCCCTAAACTTATTCGCTTATTGATAATCACAAGAGGTTTTCTGCAGCATAAAAGCCCGATTAGCCATCTCTGGTGAATAACTTGAGTAATTCTATAGAAACTATACAGATCCGAGGGAGCAATCAGTTCTTAACTTATAGGTTTACTCTCCATGAAAGGAATCGATGGTGAAGAGTCTGGCCAACATTATGGATTTCATGGATAGAGAACTAATGATAGAACCAACAAGCTATAATACACCTAAATATTAAAGAACATTTTCAGTAGACTATTGAGATAAGGTGAACTAATTTTTTTCATCAGGACTGCTAATGTTCCTGCCTATAGCCAAAGACAGTAGCTACACCTAAGATCCTAAAAATCAGCCAATCCATCAAAGATTACATCTCGAAATGAGTCATTCTACTTCTCTACTTCTTGTGATAGTAAGTGTGAACCTCGAGGACTACCCCACCCTAGGAAACGTTGAGCCCAGGCCCGGCCTACCAGCTCCTTCCACTCAAGGAAGGTTAATCTCACTCCACCTATCATCTTCCACTCATCATCCAAATGACCCTAAAGACATCAGCTCTTCATCAAAGTATGAAGTTCCTTCACTCACGTCGACACCACATTCCTAAAAATCGAATCCTCGCTTCCTTTGCTTGCATGGGAATGCAGAAGGAAGTGACGTGTCACTTGGTACACTAGGCACTACACCAGTTCTACGTACCGAGTATCTTGCAGGGTTGGTAGGGGGCAAAATTTATTTGGGGTGGCTCTAGCGACGGCGGCACTTGCTAAGAAATTCGAGATTGCAGGAACATCCTTTTTAGGGACTGGTTAAGTGTAAACGATCGGCCGTTAAGTGGATTTAACCCGCCTAGTCGGACGCAAACTGAGATGCGCGCGGGCCGCAGTGCTGCCGTCTACTGGAGGCTTGAGGTTTGAGAGGTTCGGAGGGTCAGGATCCTCCTCTGCCCCTCAACCATTCCTCGCTCACAGAGTCGTCGCGCCGGGTACCCCGACAACCGACAAGCAGGCCGGCGAGACCAACGAGCTCCCCACTTCGAGACTCGCCTCCCCCCCAAACCCCGCGACTAACCACACCAACTTGGCGCGATCGGCCCCACCATCACCACTACCATCAATATTCGAAAACCAGGAGCGTCACGCGAGCGACGATAATATTGCAAACTCGACTCACTCATGCATACCCGCTAAAATATAACCTCTTGTCTCATTCGTCGCTCGGTTTATCTTAAATTTTCAAAAAAATAAAAGTTGTACTGAATTGTGCTAGATTTTTGCTTAATTCTTCCGCAAAAAATGTTTCGAAAAATCAAAATTGGAGCATGAATTTCCAAAAAAACGTTTTTTTAGCCCAACACAGCCATTTTATTTTTTCAAAAGAAAAAAGCGGTACTAAGTTGTGCTGGCCGAGCACAACAAAACTTCCCTAAGACACTTTTCCGTTCGAATTATATTTTCGAAAATGTTGGAAAACTTTAACTAAAAGCGAAAAATGCCTAAGAGTTGTTGTGTTAGGCTAGCACAACTCTACACAACTTTTGTTTTTTTTTTTAAACCAAAATAGCGTTGCTGGACCAAAAAAAATTTTTTTTAATTTTGACTCAAATTTTAATTTTAAGGAAGACGACGAATCTGGCCTCGTTTTATTTTTAATTCATCATCTCTGTAAGACATCATAATTTCTGCATTATTTACGCTTGGGACATTATTAATTTTTTTTAATTCTTTCGAAAGTGAACTTTCTTTTTGCTCATTAAGTTTCACGTAAAATGCACACTAATTGTAGAAAATTAAAAAACAGATGTCTCATCAGGCATTTTTTAAAATCTAAAAGGAAGCAGAAAGTCAATCAACTCTCTAAAACTGTATCAGTGGAAGTTCACTGATTTTCAGTACATTTTTCACTGAATGAAATCGTGAGAAAAGATTCACTGATTTTTTACTAATTCAAGTTTAGAGAGAATAATATTAATCACAGAATTTTTTTTACGTAGAATTAAATATTTTTTGTAAGAAATATATTATTTATTAATTGTTGCTGTCCAAATGAAAGGATCGTGCAAAATATTGATAAAAAAAGAAAAGCAACAACTATCGAGCCTTATAAAAAAGGTAATGTAACGAAATCTCTCGAAAATCTTGCACACATTGTACGTTGCAAATCTGATGGACATTTGAATGACCTAAATTTGTAAAAAGGAAAACCAAATAATTGAAGATGTTGGTATGTTATATAGTGTAGTCAACTCTCACGGTAGGTCACTTTTTAGACATGGTCTGAAGTTGTCGCTATAATGTATAGACAATTGCTATAATGTGGGGCTCACGGGGCTTGAAGGGCAGAGAGACGTTTCTCTCTCTGCCCCTCGAACCCCTCATCAAAGATTACAGCAAGAGAGACCTAACGTAAGAGTTAAGTGTATTTTAAAAGGGGGCCATACAATTTTTTTCACATTCAGTAAAAATACTCTCAAAATTTCGTTTGCTTTCTAGAATATGTTTCCGGTTAAGTTCCAACTTGATGTAATGAAATCAACTACTTAAGTTTATATTACAAATTTCAGTATGATAATATTAACTTCCACTGCAGACTTCTCTTTATACGCAGATAGTATATTGCCATTGTCCAGAATCAAGAAGTCACGAACAGTTCAGGAAGCAAAAGGAAGCATTCCGATTTGGGCGCACCTTTACTAATTTTGCCACACTTGCATGTAGTGAATAGACTTGGACTCTGGAATAGTACGTGGAAGCCCATTGTAAATCGATGAACTGTGAACGAAATGGCTACCTTTACGCTTTGTCGAATATGGCTCCACGGAATTTATTGGCAATCGATAGGACGACGAGCTTCGATTGTTACTCCACGCAATAATGTCTACGTGTGAGGGACGACAATGTGCTTTCCTCCAGAGCTTTCCCTTTATCCGCTTCACGAGGGACGGAAATTCTATTAGGAACAGAAAAGCTTTGATTCACTTATATATTATAAGAAAACAGCACGCGATGTTTGCAGTGTAACTGATGAGTGACAACATTAAAGTTTAAAATCACCTTCATTAGTTCTTGTAGCAATAAACGCATTGCTAATTATTTACCGTTGATTCGTTATTTCATTAAAAACCGTTTGTTGATCTGAATACGAGGTTGAGTGTGAAGGAGTAGTCTGTCCAAAACGTCCGTTTCTCCTGAGCTCGTTAGCAATCCGGTCTACAATTCTGTTAATGAATCAATTCATAATGAATTCTCGGTAGGATGTCATCTTCATTTAGAAGTGTCCCCAACGTGAATCGCTAAAGCTTCGTTGTAAAGTAACGAGTTGCTTCATAAAGCGCCTTATTTGCTATCGTTTCCACGAAGAGGGCTGAGAAGCACGTCTTCATCGACCCTTTTACGTTGCTACTGTTTCGAATATGCAGATAAAAGCGAAAGCGAGCATTCGGTAGAGAGGGGCTTTTCAATCAATATATGAATTAATATCGACTAATATGTATATACTATATACGTATAAAAATACATATAGCAATTATATAACTCGGCATTTACACCATTTTCTGTAATCGAACAAGTCAGTTAAAAGTTCTCCTTTAAGTTTCCTGTTATACCTGAGAAAAGCGAGCACGACACATCACCTGAGGACGATAAGGTTTCGCGGAAAGAAACGCAGGTTCTTACACTATAATTTGTTTGCGCAACATAATTATGCTCTGATGGTATTAGATTTACGTTCTTGATCGTTCAACACGCAGCCTCGCAACTGCCTAATTACGTGATATTTCCACTGTTCCGTATCGTCATGAAATAATTAGGGTCAGGCGCGTTAATAAATCGCGACATTGTTCGTAATAGAAATAAATGCTCACACGAACGTAAGAATTCATATCGCTATTATTCTTCTACACGCGCTGTTCCTTTTTTATTCCTGATCTTGATTTTCAGTTTATTGAAAACATTCAAGTTTTCAATAGATTGTACTCTGGTGACGTGTTTCTATAGAGATAAAAATTATCTGCAAGAGCCAATTTCAATATAAAACCCATTTTCCCAAATGAAAACTGCCAAGGGGTTATTATCAACAAAACATATATATACACTGAAAAGATGTTGTTTGACAACACGTAGTTGTAATTACAGCAGCAGCACCAAACGGTGCAACTGCTGTTCAAAAATAGGTATACAGCTGCTGCATCTCTGTGGGTCAGCAGACGCATCCTACCAACTATAATATATACATCCTATTTTGACACAACCGCTATCCCAAAATCAGCAAAGATACTCTTCCCAACTTTATTTCCACAGATAACTCAGTAGTCTAAGGGTCCTTAAAGTCGTCCAGCTTTGTGTAGATCGAGGGATGAGGATGGTCTTGGGACTTGGCGTACAGGAGAGGTGCATTCTGGGAACCGCGTGACCTCAACGACCCGAGGCTGCTATAGCTATACGATGTAGCAGTCGTCGAGCTATTTCACCCCGTTTACAAGGGTGAGTCGCCCACTCGCCCCACCTCTCATAATAAGTCAAAGAGGGTGTTTTCCCCAGCGCACAAATTCCTAAGCATCCTCCTGCATGACGAGAGAGAGAGAGGAAAGAGCCGGAAAGAGAAGATAGGGACGCGTAAGGAATTAACGAACGGAAAGGGGTCGACGGGTCTCTGCGTGTGGAGCTATTAGTTCGCGGATGTAAACACAGGGTGAGAAAAGGACCTGGGGCGAGCACCGGGGGAGGAAAAGAGGAGACGAGACTGAGGCTCTCGGGTGCCTGGTTGCGGATTTGCGTCTGCGTCTCATGCAGGACAGTGTTGCTGTTACCCTGGCCACCGAGGGTATGTCTCAACCCCCGCACCCTGGCGCTTACCGCTTGCCCCACCAACTCGACGCCATCCCCTCCAACTACCCTACTCGCGAATCAATACAGCTACCGACCGCCGCCCCATTTTCAACTCCTCGTTCAGTGGGATACGCATACCCTTTCCCATTCTCGAATGCCGATTCCCATTCTCGTCCGGAGGTCCTCTCCCGCTTCCCTTTCTTCTCACTCGTATTATTTCCGACTCTCCTACCACCAAGTCTTTCCGTCTAGTTTCCCCTATCTCCACTTCCTGGTACTTCACTGTTTCTCCCAGTTTCTACTGTTTTCCGGCACTCTTTCCGGTCTGCCCATCCTCCCTATTCTCTTTTTAGTTCAGGTTGACAGACAATCCTTTTCAATGTTAGAGTTGGAGGGACAGAAAAGAGAGGAAGAGGTCAACTTTTAGTTTGAGGAAAGGATGTTGGAATAGTGCTAAACATGCAGCGATATTGGCCGATATTCGGATGTATGATGACATTTCTTGAGAAAGTTAAATTCCTGGGTCGAGAGAAGAGTGAAATCTGATTATTATAGAGGATGAACTCCTATTCTACTTTTTTCAAGTAAAATTAAAACTCTGGCGGAATTTATAAATACGAGGTATTAGAAGTTTAACACCATAACAGCAGCAGGCAATTACGGACAATTTCGCACTCTGCAGAATGCGAGAGTAATTTACAGGTTCTTAAAACTTTCCAAATGACATTTGCAAAAAGTAGGAATTAAAAGTTAGCTGAAAGCTTTAACCAGGCTTGTTTTTCTCTTTGGGAGATCAAGAAGATAAAGAAAACTGCTTAACTTTCCGAGTAATAAAAAAGGGGATTACTTTTCTTCTTCGTGGAAAATAAAACTCGTGAGAAGTAAACAAATACTGAAAAGAAATTGATACAGCTATCAGGCTATCGATCAATGTAAAAAGTGTCCTCCAAGATATTCAACGGCGGGAAAATTTTATTAATTCCGAACTAACTTTACTATAGAAGTCATTCATAAATCATTTTATCGACAGGCAGAATTTGAAATGAGGGTGCAACAGGAGTTGAAGTCGCCTTAATAGTTATTTTACGAAAGCGACTCGATGTTACCAACTTGAAGCCAGCAAGTTCCATTACGATCGAGCAGTTGCAGGTTAATCCTTCTGCAAAGTTTCGGAACTACCTAGTAACAAATTGAACTTTCAAGTAGAACTACCAAGTTCAGTCCCGAGCTGTTTGTCCTAGAAATACTGCACATGTTTATGTACTTATATCTCCTTGCGCAGTCATGCAGACTCCCAAGTACAATGAGTATCTCTACTCTACATGACCATACGATCAGGGCGTACATGACAGGACATGTACGTATACGTATGGTCGTACTGGGAGCTACAGACACATATATATGCATTGTTATCTAAAAACCAATAGGTTATAACATGGGAACACGATGTTCATGCTCTGGATGTAAATTAGATGGCAGATACATTCGTTGTTTGATCAGGATGCTTCATATATTGTGCTCAGCTGGGTGAAATCACTGCGATAGTAAAGTCAAATCACACTTATTATATTGAAGCAGACATCAGGGTGTCTACTAATTTTCGTCCACCAAATTCCTCATTATTTCCTGGTTTCAAATTCTAAATCTTTTAATAGAAAAATAAAATTTAATAAAGGCTGTCCGGCGAGTAATTTTAGCACTGCGATATCTTATTATACAAAATATTTTTGTAATTTATAAAGGGCATGAGTATGCGCGCCAGATTTGAAGAGACAAATTGCCAATGTATAATTCCGAGATAGAAATTTTACTTGCGCGCAAGTACGGTTCTATCTAGTTTGACCCATTTTCAATAAAGCCATAGATAATGGCCATAGAAAGGCATCAATACTAATCCCTAGTAATTATTATTTATTAACATATTATGAACTTAAAAATAACTTTGAGGTATTACATGATTGTGATATCAAATATATTTGACATATGATTCTATGAATGGATTTTAATGGTGTTTCTCTGTAGACTTTTATTTTCAAATGTTAAATCGTGCAGTTGAAACCGACTTTAGTCGCTGTAGCGCCCGATTTGAAATGGAGCCAAGTAGGGCTATTTTTAGATGAGAAAAATGAAGGGAATAACTTTTTCTAATAGTTCTAGAAACACTTATAAAAGAGCTTGAAAACGTTTTCAATATTGACCCCTTCAAGACCACGCTACTCAAGTATGGGAGAAAAATAATGATGTTGCTGATATATAGGAATACTGATATTTTAATTAAGAACGCTTTCTCAAGTATCATTTTTTATAAGTGCAAGAGGTAGAAATCATCAAATAGAAATGGCCATTAATCAGTTCTGCTGAGCCGATAACCAGAGGTTTACACGTAATTGAAGAGAACGTAAATTTATTTATTTACAGATATTTTAAAAGTGTGTTATTTTTACCGCGAAGAGATATCCGGAGTTTGCAAAAACAAGAACTGTTATGCTCAACTGGCCGTGTAATACCTCGACCGGAAATGGAAACTGCAGAGCGAGCAAATTTTGTTGATTCGAATTATCTATCAGATTCTCGTCATGAATTCGAGCGAAACGAAACGGAGAGGAAGAATGGAAGAGAAAAAAAACAAGAAAAGTAGGAGTCTGAAAATAGTAGAAAAGAGTGAAGAGAGGAAGTTGGTCGCTTAGATAGCAACGAATTCTATTCCGAGCTTTTTCGATTCCCCTGTAAAGCTTGCGGGAGCACGACTTTATCGATTGCTGTATTAAAGGGAAGCTTTCACTAGACTCGGCCTTGCCCGAGAACTCGTAACGTTTCACCTACATGAAGCAATGTCTAGAAATTTAGTGATTAACTAAAGCAAACAGAGAAGCTTTAATTTTGCATGAAAAGATGAAAATATTTTCAGAATATAAGTTAATTTTATATATAGAAAAATTGCCTCAATGAGGGTCATCACGGCATTTTCTATACCACTAGTTAAAGCTATGAATTCATAGACAGCTCATCTGTCTCTTATAGTTGCCTACTCTTCAACTTCTGAGCAAAGAAATAATCTCAATTATCTACTCTAATGCGGTTGCATTTATAGAATCACTACTAGAAGGAAAACATCAATCCACCAATCACAAGTTTGAATCATCTCTGATAGGTATTTGGGATCACAGCATTTATCGAGATTCCAAACCACAGGTTTATTCACTCTCACAAAGATTTCTTTCAAATTTCCTGCGCGGAGAGGTAATAAAGTACATTATAGCTTCCTATCTCCGATTCTCATTCCGCCGATGAAAAAATAAGCTTATAATCAGCAACTCGCGCAATACCTTTGTATCTAGTGAATGCGGTTCATATTTATCTTCACGAGGTTATCGCTCAATTTAAAAATCTGAATCAACTTGGATATATCTGTTTTGAATCCCGATACGAGATAAAGCTTGTGAAAGATAGTTCATTGAAGAAAAGAATTTTCATATAAATGAAGATTTAAACGATATCAATTTATAAACTCACATTGCAATATTAAATACAAGAAACAAAAGGCAATGACCATTCATGTGAATCGCGTGCTCAAGTACGTTTGTCGCTGTTCTTGCTTTGTTTCTAAAAAGCTTGTTTTTTACTCACCATGACTAGCGCGTGGCTCAAGGCAGTCGATGACCTCGACCTCCTGGGCGTTATGCCGACGACCTCGCCCCTCATAATGCTCTCCACGACTGTAAAAATAATTTTTATTGAAGATCCAAGATTGCAGAACTTGACAAAGTACTTGTCAATTAGTAGAGCTAAGGAGAGTGAGCATTGCTCTGCAATGTCTTATTTATCATTTGTAATTTATCATTTGTAATTTATCATTTTGTAATTTATAATTTCAGTTTGACATCGAGCAAGCTAGATCAAATGGGTTGATTAGTCATTATCGAACTAAAGGGCTTACATAATAATCATGAGTAGGGAGGTATAAGTAGATGATAGCATTTGTAATCGCTTGAAGTACTTACCTCCATCTCCAATTAGACGCATTTGAACGAGACACGGATCTTCGTTGTGATCCTCAAGAACTGTGTCATCTGTCACCGTCAAGTCCTGAAAAAATAAAAGATGGTTTTCGTGATACCTCAGAAAATTGTAATAAGAAAGAAAATTAATTGTCAAAATTGTAAAAAAATGTTAACACCAATTTGAGAAAGAGTCACTAAATCAGAATTAGTGAAAAACTATAATAGACGGCCACCCCTTTAACACCAAATTTTGCATATGGAGTGATTTGTGTTTGAGGAATTTTTAAAGACATTTTGAAAGTGTTTGAAAACTTCTTTAATTCTTTCACTATTATTACCATACCATATATATTCCTAAATTAATAAATTCAATCAAGTCTTTTTCAATAATCCTTTAGTGTCTTTTTATAATTACTCTAAATTCCATAAAAACAGTTAAAATCTCTAAAAATAATTAAAACCCTCTACGAAATCCCTTAAAATCACTTAAAATCTTTCTCTGCTAGTATAATAATTAATAAAAAAGAAACTACTAATTCTTGGTCAAATTTTATTACTAATTCAGTTCGCAGTTTAAGCACTGAATGAATTAGATATTAATAATTACGAATTCAATTAGTGAATGACTTCTCGTCATTTCATTAGTAGTTTTCAACTAAATCAGATCTAGAGAGCACCTAAACTATTTTTTAGATAAAAAAACTTGATAATAAAATCTGGCAAAAGCTAGAACACTTCATCAGGTCGAAAAGTAGTTTATAATACAAAAGTTATTTGTTTATGGAAGGGTACAAATATGCTCCAAGTGAGAAGTATAATCCATCATCACATAAAAAAGTTAATTTTTATTACACTCAGTAATTTATTTGTCGTATTAAGTTAAAATGGAAGTATGCTTATAAAAGTATACGGGTTATCAAAACGATATAGAGGTTTGAAAATTCTCTAAAATCTTTTAAAATACCTGGAGATGAATCTCTTGAAATTTGTTGAAACTGTTTGATATATTCTGATAAATCTATTGATTATTTATTCTTTGTAATTCCTTAAAAATCTAGAAAATACTGAAAATTTCTTTATGCTTCCATAAAGTTATTGCTAAAAAGCTTTTAGAATCCGATAAATAATATTAAAATTATTAAAAATCTCTTGAAATTCTTAAAAACCCTTTAAAATCTCATAGAATATCTACAAATTCTTTATAATCCTTCGAAATATTTTCAAATTTGCGTATATAAAACAACTTTATTTACCTTATTTAATTACCAATTTTTACTTTTATACATCTTTCATCAAAAACCAGATTTAGTTTGAAATTCCGCAAACATATGTAAGGCTGAGGAAACAATAAGAATGAAAACCTATA